>CM053031.1:177763461-177983461 GCA_028564925.1 Lithobates sylvaticus | reverse complement strand
TCGCCCACCAACCACCAGAGCGGTTTTTGGTCACCTTTCCTCCCCAGGATCGTGAGAAAGCGCAGGCCCTGGGTCTCCAGATCGGAGACCTGTTGGATCAGAAGGTCCTGATTCCTGTTCCCCAGTCAGATCAGGGCAAGGGATTCTATTCACATGTATTTGTGGTCAAAAAGCCGTCAGGGAAGTTTCGACTTATCCTGAATCTCCGAGCTTTAAACAAATCAATCAGATACAAACATTTCCGGATGGAGACAGTTTTCACTATCAAAAGCCTACTCTACCCAAACTGCTACATGGCCACGTTGGACTTGAGGGATGCTTATCTTCACATCCCTATCCACTCAGCCTTCCAGAGATATTTAAGATTAGCAGTGAAGATGAGGACAGGGACCCGACACTTCCAGTTTCAGGCCCTCCCCTTTGGTCTTTCCTCAGCCCCACGCATTTTCACAAAAGTGTTGGGGGAAGCCCTAGCTCCACTCAGGCTAAAAGCGATAACTATTATCCCTTACTTAGACGACCTCCTGGTGGTAGCAGCGTCATACCAGAAGCTGTTGGAGGATCTCCAGGCTGTACGGGACTTCCTACAGTCCTTAGGCTGGTTAATAAACGTAGAAAAGTCGTCCGGCCCAGAAGGTGACTTACCTGGGATACGACTTTTGCTCAGTGGATCAAAGGGTCTTTCTTCCTCAGGAGAAGATTACCAAAATGATCCAATCTATGTCAGCATTGCAGACAAACCAGTCGGTCTCCCTAAGACAGGTTTCGAGGGCAGTGGGTCTGATGACCTCATGCTTTCCTGCAGTCCCATGGGCAAGACTTCATCAACGTCCACTACAACTGTTCCTCTTAAACTGGAACGGGGATGCAAGGTCCCTGGAGTCAAGGGTCCGGCTTCCCACCAGGGTAAAGAGAAGCCTGTGGTGGTGGAGAGCAAGCCAGCACTTAGCAGGAGGTCTCCCATGGTCCATTCCCATTTCCCAAAGGATTACTACGGATGCGAGTTCCTGGGGATGGTGGGGCCCATCTCAACAATGCAGTGGCACAGGGAGAGTGGTCCTCGAGGGAGGCAAGGGCTTCATCCAATCAAAGAGAGCTTCTAGCGGTTCACAGAGCCCTGCAGTCCTTTCAGATAGAGATCAGGGGCCACAATCTTCAAATTCTGTCGGACAACGTTGCGACAGTCGCATACCTCAACAAGCAGGGGGGCACGAGAAGCCGGATACTCCAGTCAATTGCCCAGGAGATCCTAGTATGGGCAGAGGGGAATCTGGCTTCAATTTCAGCTGTGCACTTGAAGGGCACACAAAATTGTTTAGCAGACTACCTCAGCCGTCACCGGGTAGATCGAGAGAACTGGTCCCTTCATCCCGAAGTCTTTGCAGACCTCACCAGCAGATGGGGATACCCAGTAGCGGATCTGTTCGCAAACAGGAACAACCGCAAGACGGAAATGTTCTTTTCCATGAACCCAGCAGACCAATCCTTGGGGATCGATGCGCTGGCAAACCCATGGCCTTGCGGCCTATGTTATGCCTTTCCGCCGATCAGACTTATTCCAGAAGTCCTCCGGAAGTTTCTTCTAGAAGAAACAGACCTCATTCTAATTGCCCCGTTTTTGGCCCAAGAGGCCATGGTTTTCCCTGCTACAGACTCTAGTTTCAGAGCCTCCACTGAGTCTTCTAAAGAGGGAAGACTTATTGTTGCAGGGTCCAGTGTCTCACCCCCAGGTGATTTCCCTAAGACTGTCGGCTTGGTATCTGAAGAGAAGATGCTAAGCGCCCAGGGGTTCTCCGAAGAAGTTGTCAGGACTCTGGTAGACTGTAGAAAACCAGTAACCAGAGCCATTTATTCCAAGGTTTGGAAAAAGTTTAATTCTTGGTTATCGGAGAATCAGAGACTAACCCACGATATTCCGACAATTCTGGAATTTTTTCAAGAGGGGGTTGACAAGGGTCTTTCCGTTAGTACCCTAAAAGTATAAGCGGCAGCTATTAGTGTTTTCCTCCAGTTTTCTCTCCTGGAAAATCCCATTGTAGCCAGATTTTTCGAATCAATTTCAAGGGCCAGGCCAGTAGTGGTGAAAAGTTGTCCATCTTGGAACCTGTCCCTAGTACTTCAGGGTTTGGTGGAATTTCCTTTTGAGCCTCTCGAGGAAATCTCAGTTAAACTACTTACATTAAAAGTAGTTTTTCTGGTAGCTATTACCTCAGCACGTAGGGTAAGTGAGCTGCAGGCCCTGTCAGTTAGGGAGCCTTTTCTCACGATTTTTGATGATCGAGTCGTTTTAAAGACTGATCCAGGTTTTTTGCCTAAGGTGGCTAGTACATTCCACCGAACTCAGGATATTGTACTGCCATCCTTTTGTAGTTCACCGCACGGCGAACAGGAAAGAAAGTTTAGTTGCTTAGATGTAAGAAGGATCCTCCTTGCCTATCTTGAGGTCACTAAGACCTTTAGGAAAACTGATGCTTTGTCCTCTTTTCGGGGGCACACAAGGGAAACAGTGCATCTAAAGCCACACTAGCCAGGTGGATAAAGCAAGCTATCTCTGAAGCTTACAAAATTAAGGAGGTTTCTCCACCTTTTGTCACAGCACACTCAACTAGAGCCTTATCTACGTCTTGGGCTGAGGGCTGGTGCCTCACCGGAGCAAATTTGCAGGGCTGCCACATAGTCCAGTTACTCGACCTTCATTAAACATTATCGCCTGGATCTCCTATCAGCGCAGGAGCAGGCGTTTGGTCGTAAGGTCCTGCAGGCAGTTGTCCCTCCCTAGACTGGTAAGTTCTGGCTCATCGTCTCATGGGCTGTCCTGGAAGACGTTTTGAGAAAAGCTGAGTTAGACTTACCGGTAACTCCTTTTCTGAGAGTTTTCCAGGACAGCCAGATTCCCACCCGGTTTTGTCTAAAGTTATGTGTATTATGCATATGTTTTTCAGGGACGTCCTACGGTTCTTGAGTAGACTGACATGGGGCCTGGAGGACCGCCCTTTTATCTGGTGGGGGGAATGTGTTTCCTGTCCTGGTAGGAGGAGCTCTAGGTCTCATGGGCTGTCCTGGAAGACTCTCAGAAAAGGAGTTACCGGTAAGTCTAACTCAGCTTTTCCCCTCTCCTTCTGCAGAAGTATAGAATGGGCAACCAATATTGTAAACAGACCTCAAAGCCCACATAAAGTTAAATGACAAATTATATTAAAGGTTTAAATATAGCGCTGGCAATTTACGCATCGCTTTCACATCACATCAGTCCCTGCCCTCAAGGAGCTTCCAATCCTAAGGTCCCTAACTCGCATTCATACAAAAACATACTAGGGTCAATTTAGACGGGATCCATTTAACCTACCAGTATGTCTTTTGGAGTGTGGGAGGAAACCCTTGCAAAGGAGGACATGCAAGCTCAAATCGGTTAGTAATGTGATTGGGATTTAAACCGACAACCCTAGTTCTGCCAGGCAGAAGTGCTAACACTTACCTACTGCGCTGCTCCTGGAAACCACTAAATATGTAAATGAAAAAATAAGAGGGAGTATCACTCTCTCATGTAGTAATGGGATTTTAATGAATAGGTTTGTCTGTCAATGAGGTAAGCACAATCACAGGAGTATTGGTAAAATCTGAATTTATTACAAAATATACATAATATAAAATTTGTACATGAATGACAGTCATATACATATATGACCACAATTGATACTCGGTCCAGAAGACTTGAACAGATGCTTGCATATGCGGATAGCCAACCCGTTTCACAGACTAATTCTTTGCTTGATGTGTCTTGTGGAGAGGTGGTAGATGAAGATTCCCCTCCTACATAGGAATCTGATCATGATAAGATGCCTTTGGCTGAAATATCATCCAAATGTAAGGATTACCATAGCTTTCCCTTATTGATGTGTCCTGCTTGGCATTAGAGCAGACTGGTGCTGCTCACCCAATTGTATCCAATATGGGGTCCCTGAAAAAGCCAAAACCTTTCCCAGACCGCTCTTGTGGGATCTGTCCTATACAGTGACTGGCCTCATCAGTAGTTTTTTTTACTCTCTAAGGCCCCATGCACATGAGACGCCGGTGCAAACTCTGCTGAACACATGTTTTAAAAAGCAGAAATCTGCGTTTAAAAACGCACCTTTGGCTGCGTTTTCATGCCACGTTTAGCCGTGTTTTACCGCGTTTGCGTCTAAGCTTTTGTAAAGATATCATATAGACCCTCCCCAAGCTCAGAAAGCATGTATTAACTATTTCTGCCATTTTGATCAGAGTAAGCAGCAGAGAGCAGTTGTACACCTGCATTTGCCTCTTTCTGTTTTTTTATTTTTTATTTTTTGGAAATAAATCCTATATTGAATATATGTCAGGAAATGCTCCTGATGTTGCTCTTGATGAGGCAGCAACGTCGACGCAAATTGCGTGAGGTCCAGAGTCAGCTCGTCGATATTGGACCCATCCGTTGATGGCACAGCTAATGTCCGTTGGATATTTCACAAACATGTATGTACAGCTTCGTACCTACCCCGACAAGTTTTTTTTAATTTTACCTGTATGTCCATTGTCACATTTGATCTGCTCTTAGAAAAAGTACGACCTGGTCTGGCATGCATGGACACCAATATGAGAGTCACTGATTGATTAAATTAGAAATTGGATGAAGGGTTGGGGCAAAGAAGTGGAGGCATTCCTCACTGTCTAAGCTGCCTAAACTAGAGTTTTATTTGTTTTATGGCATTGCATCAGTGAGTGTATATGCTCTATGAACTATCTAAAGTAATTACGACATTTTAACCAATTTTTTTTTTTTTTTTGTATTTTTTATGGTTAAACATCATATTTCTGAGTTTTCTGGTCCAAAAAATTGGGTTCCTTTTAAAAACACTTAAACGCAAACGCGGGTGCCGAGTTTAGCCACGTTGTGTCTGAAACGTGGAAAAGCAAAGTGTCTGAACCCATTTTTTTTGCTTCTGGAAAAACTAGGTTAAACGCAACTGCCTAAAAATGTGGAAAAAAGACTGTGTACATGGACACATAGGATAACCTTGCATGAGTTCAGGGGCAGTTGAGAAAAGTGTCCCTGCATAAAGAGAAAATAGAGAAGCGATCCAGCCATGCACAGTGATGGATCGATTGAGGTAGATATTTTGGGAGATGAGGGAGGACAGCAACCTGTGAAACATTAGTTACCGTATTTATCGGCGTATAACACGCACTTTTCCCCCCTTAAAATCGGGGGAAAGTCGTGGGTGCGTGTTATACGCCGATACCCCAAAAAAAAAGTGCCCAAAAAAATAAAACGACGCCGAAAAACAGCGGCCGCCGTCAGAAAAAACGAGCGCCGCAGAAAAAGACCGATGTCTGTTCCGCTCTGCTCGCAGTCCCGCCTCCCTGCGTTCGCTTCCGAAACAGCAGGGAGGTGGGACTGAGAGCAGGAGCCGAACAGACGGCTCGGGCTTTTCCGCCGACTCTCGGTCTTTTCCGGCCGCGCGGTCTTTCTAGGCGGCAATTTTAAATGTGGAAAAGATGGCAATGACGCTGGCAAGCTGCAACTGACACTGACAAGCTGCAGATCACACTGGGCAAGCTGCAGATCACACTGGGCAAGCTGCAGATCACACTGGGCAAGCTGCAGATCACACTGGGCAAGCTGCAGATCACACTGGGCAAGCTGCAGATCACACTGGGCAAGCTGCAGATCACACTGGGCAAGCTGCAGATCACACTGGGCAAGCTGCAGATCACACTGGGCAAGCTGCAGATCACACTGGGCAAGCTGCAGATCACACTGGGCAAGCTGCAGATCACACTGGGCAAGCTGCAGATCACACTGGGCAAGCTGCAGATCACACTGGGCAAGCTGCAGATCACACTGGGCAAGCTGCAGATCACACTGGGCAAGCTGCAGATCACACTGGGCAAGCTGCAGATCACACTGGGCAAGCTGCAGATGACACTGGGCAAGCTGCAGATGACACTGGGCAAGCTGCAGATGACGCTGGCAAGCTGCAAATGACGCTGACAAGCTGCAAATGACGCTGACAAGCTGCAAATGACGCTGACAAGCTGCAAATGACGCTGACAAGCTGCAAATGACGCTGACAAGCTGCAAATGACGCTGACAAGCTGCAAATGACGCTTAAATGTAAGTGTTTTTTTTTTTTTTCCCCCTAAACTTCCCTCCTAAAATGTTTTTTCCTTTAAAATGCCCTCCTAAACTTGGGGTGCGTGTTATACGCCGATAAATACGGTACCTTAATTCAGGAAATGCATTAAGGTAAAAAAAAAATTTGGCTTTAGAATCATTTAATCTCCAAATATAATCTATGCACATCGCTATTTAATGACCTTGTAATGTATTTGTCATGAAATGGTTTCCTTATTGACCCCTTTCACACCGAGCCGCCTATGGCGTCTGCAGTAAAGCAGCGCTATTGGGCTGCGAGCAGTGCGGTTTTAACCCCCAGCTAGTGGCCGAAAAGGGGTTAAATCCGCCCATAAAACCCCAAAGTTTTGCCAGAGGTATAGCAGCGCGACCCCATTGATTTCAATGGGGAGGAGCGGTGAGTTCACCGCTCCAAAAAAGCTGCCGCCAGGACTTTTTCTGACGCCCTGCCAGCTCACCGCTCCAGTGTGAAAAGGGTCTTTGATTCTGCCGCTTAATGTTTGTGAGCTTCTGAACTCTTCTCTCGTTTGAAACCAGCAGTGCAAGTTAGTTTCAGTCATGCACACTGCTGAATGCAACTATACCTTGTACCGTTTGTATACAAAAAGGGAGGGAAGGGGGTAAAAAAAATCCATACATAGAGATGAGGAGCTCCCATCCAAGACCTTCCCAACTAAAGTGGCAGGGTTTCAACAAAGGCCACATCTCTATTTTGGGTATCTGTGTTTGCACTCTAATTGGATTAGAGTTCGTAGTGGAGTTCATGTGGGTTGAACTCTGGGAGGAGGAATCAATTATGGCATCACCCGTACCCCTTTGTAGGGCTGGTACAATTGGACGCTCGCAGACTGCCTTAAGCGCGTGAGTGGGTTCTCCGTTGTTGGGCAATATACGAGACCAACGGGTTCTGTTTTTTTGAGTTGGACAGGGATTTTGGTTTATGGGTGTTAGTACGTAGTGTGCATTTTTTTTTGTGGGTGGGGATACGGTCCAGTTTGGAGTATATCATATGGATTATTCCAGATTCTCGTTTTATTTTTCTTATTGTACATCACCGGACACAGAGCCGAATTGCAAGATGGCGCCTCCATTGCATATAAGCATCACATGGCATCAATTGGCATTAAATGATGGTATAATGAAAATACAATTGATAACCTGATTAGTTCATACTGTAAATGCTGTAAAGGATAAATTCATTCAAGGTACATCTCTATAATAGATAATTGTATACTAGGTTAGTTCATATTCATAAAAATCCAATTGATATACAAGGTAAAATAATGATGCAATTGTAAATATAAGGGGGAACTATTTGGCTCACAGTTCCATAGTAAAGCAACATATTTGGTCTTTACTGTAAACATTTGTAGATAACCAAATTCACTGAAGCGTGTCTCCATGGTAAGTAGTTATAGTCATAATTGGTTGGTACAGTCCAGTTGGTGTATAAGGTAGTAAGAGATAATATGGTATAGAAGAAAGGGCATCTATTGGCTCTACGCATTTTGTGACGACTGCCACTATTCAGGAGCAAGTATGAAGTGGGTGTCTATAAATATTAAACACAAATATATTCGAAAAATTAGGTAATATGTCTATGGAGGGGGGGAACAATAGAGCACTGATTTCCCATAACTACTTACAAGTAATCCTATAAGTTTGGGCATAAACATGGCGGGCTGGAGGCCAGCCGACAGGAACATCAGCCCCCGGGAGCTGAGATGGACTACCCAGATATGAGACTTGTCCGCCAGTGAGGTGGTTGGGTTCGTTAGGATTAAGATGACGTCTTTCTCAAAGAGACTTATCTTGTGCAAGGTTTTGACTATTTTCAGGCCTGTGATCAAGGGGTTCGAACGTACATGCTCTACCAGGGGTTCCATCAAGTTGAATGTAAATGGTGATGGGGGGCACCCCTGGCGCGTACCATTCGTTATATTAAACGGTTGTAACAGCATGTCTGCCGAGTATACTTGCACTGACGGATTGGTATAAAGTGCCATGATAGCTCTGTATATGTGGTCTCTGAAACCAAATTTGTGGAGCACCTTTTGTAACTATAACCAATGTACCCTGTCGAATGCCTTCTCTGCGTCTAAAGCAGTAGAGAAAGCATTCTGCTGGACTCAGCATGGTGTATCAAGTTGATCATACGTCTCGTGGCATCTGGTGCCTGTCTTCCCTTAGTGAACCTGGACTGATCTAGATGTATGAGATCTGGCATTATCTCAAGCAGACAACTAGCAATGGTTTTGGCATAGATCTTTACGTCCAGGTTTAATAAGGATATAGGATGGAAGTTTTGAGGGGAGGTTGGTTCCTTCCCTGGTTTCGGGAGTGTAACTATAAGAGCATTAAACGTTTCTTTGGGGAACACAGAAGAGGAGGCAGCGTTATTGCATATTTGTGTCAGGTATGGGATTAGTTGGCTAGAGTAGTGTTGGTAATATTCCCCCATCAAGCCGTCCGGGCCTGGGGCTTTCCCTGATGGTAGTGATTGAATAGTTGCGAGAATCTCCTTTTTCAGTAAAGGGGTCATTCAAGGAGGCTAGTTGCGATTCTGTCAGTTTAGGGAGTGTGATTTTTATTTTTTTTTTGCAAAAATGCATCAATGACTGCAGTAGTTGGTTGTGGTGTGGATGGGTCTTGTTTGATATTATATAGGTCACTATAGTAGTCACTAAATGCGTTGGCTATGTCCTGGGGCTTAGTCCATTTCTCTTTAGTATGGGGGTGAAATAGGTGGGTAATTTTAGTCTTAATCCTTTTCCCTTTCAGGCGCTGTGCCAGTCGTTTCCCCACTTTATTTGAGGTGGCTTTGATTTTTCGCTGTATTCATTCGAAGGAGTCGAGGAGTAGTTTCCTCAATTCCTGTCTGCGGTAGCAAGTGGGCCAGATGTCTTGGGTTTGGGTTGGTTTTGTGCAGTCTCTGGATGCTCGCTATTGATGAGGTCAAGTCGTCAATGCGCTGCGTCCTCTTCTTTTTACAAAGGGAACTTAATTTTATTATAACACCACGAATGACAGCTTTGTGCCCGTTCCACACCATGACGGGGTCCCCCACGAGCCATCATTAATGTCAAAGTATTTTTAGGTGCATCTTAATGTCTTGGGAGTAGGAAGGGTGTTGCAGTACATGGTGGTTAGCGCGCCATAGAAATTTATTTCTTTGGCATTCAGTGTCGTTAATGGACATTGTGATGGGGGCATGTTCTGACCACGTCATGGTGTGGATTACAGATGCGCTGACCTTTTTGTAACAACCACTTATCAGTAAGGAACATGTCTATTCTTGAGTAAGATGTATGATATGGCGAAAAGTAGGTATAGTCTTTTTCAGAGCCATGACCTCTCCAAACGTCAAATACACGTAACGGGGGGGGGGGGGGGGGGGGGGGGGGGGGGGGGGCATTCTTTTCTTTTCGCTGCTGAGGATTCTTCCATATGTATATCTGCCACCAGGTTGAAGTCGCCACATATAAGCAGGTGTCTTGTTTGTTTGGACTTTACGCATGGCTTTCCTAATGAAGCTCATTTGGTGGGTGTTGGGGGCATACAAATTTAGTAGCATGTATTTGGTTTAGTTAAGAGTACAGATTATAATCCAATTATCTACCCTGGGGATCTGAGATCTCTTGGATCAGCTGGAAGTCTATGGAGCTTTTTTTTTTTTTATAGCGATACAAACTCTTCTTCTTTTTTTTTTTTTTTTTTTTAAGTAAAGTAGAGCGATAGATGTGGGAATACTTGCAGTTGGAGCAAAGGGCTATTGACTTTGGCAATAGATGTGTCTCTTGGACACAGATGATATCACTGAGTTTTTCTGCTGTTTACGATAGGGAGTGCCGCTTGGCTGGGTGATTTAAACCCTTGGTGTTGAGTGACAGAATGGTGATCAGCATTGCTGGCTGTCGGTGTGTAATATGAGAGGTAGAACAGTAAACACTTAGTCGCGCGTAGATATGTGGCGGTGTACTTAACCAGGAGAAGTAAATCCACTGGGTGGAAGAATCTGCAGTACAATAAATTTAATGCTGTAGCTGCGGAAAAAAAAGTTAAGTCCGAAAAATTGTAAGAACTGGTATAATGCTGAAAACTTTCCTGTTATGCAGTGGGTTTTCTATACAAGAATAGATGCGGCTTGAATGATCAGATAAGGCTAAAGCTGGTAACAGCTAGGCCGCTATAGGGGGAAACAGTTAATAACTGAGAAGAACTGAGTAATGGACAGTGAACAGTGAGGGAGGAACTATATGGAGCCTGAATGCCCATCCAGATCACGTGTTTCTTATTTGGGGACCTTTGGTCCCCTGGTATTTGCAGGGTTGAGAGGCTCTTCTCTGCTGTAGAGGTAGGACTTCATCTTTGGGGGGGGGGGGGGGGGTTCCAGAATGCTTCCCCATTCGTGTAGAAGGTGCATGCCTTTCTGGAGGTCACCCACTGTATGAGTGGTGCCATTTTCAGACCAATTTTCAGCTTTCGGTGCTCTCACACTTTGAATGACAATTACTCAGTCATGCAATACCGTACCCAAATGAATTCTTTGTCCTTTTGTTCCCACAAATAGAGCTTTCTTTTGGTGGTATTTGATCACCTCTGGGTTTTTTATTTTTTGCGCTATAAATGAAAACCGAAAATTTTGAAAAAAAACGCATTTTTCTTTGTTTCTGTGATAAAATTTAGCAAATTATTAATTTTTCTTCATAAATTTTGGCCACAATTTATACTGCTACATATCTTTGGTAAAAATAACCCAAATTAGTGCATATTATTTGGTCTTTGTGAAAGTTAGAGAGTCTACAAACTATGGTGCAAATCATACAAAATTGATCACATCTGACCAGTACGGTGACCTATCATTTCTTGTGACCCGAACAAGCCAGGAAAGTACAAATACCCCCCAAATGACCCCTTTTTTGAAAGTTGACATTCCAAGGTATTTAGAAAGAAGCATGGTGAGCTTTTTTTTTTTTTTTTTTAATTTTTTTTTATTTAACTTCGGAACAGGGACCAACAATTTACATAACATTACATCATACCTTACAGACATTAATCGGCAATCAGTAGAAAACAAATATGTATACCAAACTAGCCACTATTGAATCCTTCCCTGGAGCGTTGTGTGATAGGCTGTCTGATTGTGATTTGTCCGGGATATAGTTCCCTTGCTTCTGCTTAGCGTGGTTAGTACATGTTTGGTTGGGGGGGTGTGAGGTAGTCAACATCTCGTAGTGAGATATTAGTATAGTCTCTACCCCTTGTTCTCCTAAGTTTTCTTGTACCGTAAGGGAGCTGTGTAAATATTCGCAGTCCCTGTCCCACATTTTCCTTTTCCTATTTATCTGTGTGTAATGAGTTCCCCGCCCCCCCGACTTCTCACCACGGTCCCCACTCATGTGGGGAATCTGCCGCAGCTCAAAGTCCCAGGGGGGGGAGCGAGAAGAAGAAGAGGAAGAAGAGATAGATGACAGGGGTGAAAGGCGAGGGGTGGGGGTGTAAGATGGTTAAAGAGGGAGAAGGGAAATATGGAGGTAGGAAGGGCAGGAAAGAAGGGGGAGGGAGGGTAAGGGTTTGAGGGGGGCCACCCGCGGCCATGGAGCGTCCGGCGGTCAAGTGATATGTCTAGGTCGCCTGTTGGTCTGTTTTTCAGTTCAGGGTGTGAGTATATTGGTGACCCCCCTAGACTTGTAGTTAAGGGTTTGCTTCAGGGCCGCGCAGTGCTTGGCCTTCTGTCGAATATATGAACATGGTCCATAATTGCCACGTTTTGGTGAAGGTCTCTTGTCTATTTTGCGCTGTGAGAATGAGGTCTTCCATCCTCCTTATGTCGTCAACTTTTTGAAGCCATAAGTTAATGGACGGTGGGTGGGTAGACTTCCAGAGGAGGGGGATGCATGCCTTAGCGGCATCCAGTAGGTGACGTATGACAGATTTCTTATATGTCCTATTCGGAATGTCATTCGCGTGAAGAAGAATAAATGCTGGATCGGGCGGAATGGGCCTTTCCGTGAGCCCTTGTATTGTCTCACGAATGACCCCCCAGAAATGCTGTAGCTTAGGGCATGCCCAGAAGATATGCAGCGGTGTCCCTTTCTCAGACTGACAACGCCAGCATAGATCCGATGTCGTCGGGAAGATCTTATGTAGCCTATCCGGGGTTTTGTACCATCGTGACATGATTTTATAATTGGTTTCCTGGGACTTGGCACAAATAGATGATTTATGAGTATATTGGAGGATATGTTGTCTTTTGGTGGGGCTAAACTGAGTTCCCAGATCTTCTTCCCATTTAAGTATTCCCGGTGGCACAAAGTCCTCTGCGGGTTTGTTTATCAGAGTGTAAGTCAGGGATAGTGTATGAGGCAAGGCACCAGTGTCGTTGCACAAGTCTTCCAGTGTCGTAAGTTGTTGGTCATTGTCCGGGGGTGGTGGAATGGTCCTGAGAAAATGGTGGATTTGTATGGCACTCATAAACTCTAGGTGGAAGGGGCCCGTAGGGTCTGTTGGCTCTGCAATCGATTTCCACCGTCCCCTAGAGCTAAATTGGCAGGCTTGGTGTATGCCTGACTCTGCTAGATGTTTAAAGGGTCCGTTTCCCACGCCTGGGGTGAATAGGGGGTTCCCCAGTATTGGGTAGAGAGGTGAGTTTGGGCTCGATATTGAACCCAGAGAGATGAGTTGTGCGCATATCTTGGCCGTGTTCCCTATCAGCGGGTGTCTTTTAGTCTCCGGTGGTAGTCCCAGGTAGCACCATGGGAGTCCTCTGAGGGGTGTCCTGCATTGGGCCTGCTCCACCTGAGCCCACAACTTGGTCTCCTGGTGGCGGCACCAGTCCAGTAACCTACCCAGGTGTGCCGCTTGGTAGTAGGCTCGTATGTTAGGTAATGCCAAGCCACCTGACTGTTTGGGAAGGACTAGTAGTTTATTGGCAAGTCTAGGTCTCTTTCCCGCCCAGACGAACTGCGTGAACAGGGATTGTATTTGCTTAAAGTAGGTGTGTGGTATGTGTATCGGTAGGACTTGCATTAGGTAAAGGAACTTCGGGAGAATAGACATTTTCAAAATGTTACAACGACCTAACCACGAATGTAGGCCAGATTGCCATTGCTGTAGCAGTGTCCTGACTCTGTGAAGGAGGGGGGGAAAGTTGAGATCATAAATTTTCGCGAAGTTCTGGGGGATGTGCGTGCCTAGGTATTTCAGGGCTGTCGACGTCCATTTCAGCTTGAAGCTGGATTGGAGTTGAGTAAGTTGGGCTGGTAGTATGTTTATCCCTATCCATGGTGAGCTTTTTGATGTTGTAATTTTTTCCCACAATTCTTTGCAAAATGAATTTTTTTTATTTTTTTTTCCACAAAATTGTCATTGTAATAGGTTATTTCTCTCACATGGCATGTGTATGCCACAAATGACACCCCAAAATAAATTCTGCTGCTACTCCTGAGTATTACGATACCACATATGTGGGACTTTTACACAGCCTGGCTACTTGGAGATGCCCAAAATGCAGGGAGCGCCATCACGTGTTCTAGGAGCATAAATTGCACATCTAACTTGTTGGCTACCTATTACACTTTTGAAGGCCCTGGAGCACCAGAACAATGACACGTGACGCTGACGTGGCACTGATATGTGGCACTGACACGTGACACTGATGTGGCACTATGACAGATGGCACTAATACGTGGCACTGATGACACGTGACACTGACAGATGGCACTAATATGTGGCACTGGTGACAGATGGCACTAATATGTGGCACTTATACGTGGCACTAATATCATGTGGCACTAATACGTGGCACTGATGACAGATGGCACTTATACGTGGCACTGGGGACGCGTGGCACTTATACATGTCACTGGAGACACGTGGCACTAATACATGTCACTGGGGACAGGTGGCACTAGGGACAGGGGGCACTTATACGTGGCACTGACAGATGGCACTGATATGCCACTGGGGACACGTGGCACTAATACATGTCACTGGGGACAGGTGGCACTTATACGTGGCACTGGGGACGCGTGGCACTGGGGACAGGTCACACTTTATTTTTTTTTCTATTTTACTTACGGCGCCGCTGCAGCCGTTCATCTCTCCCTCCACACACGCTATCTGTGTGAGGGAGAGCGGCGCTGAGAGATTATCTCATATGTTTACATATGAGATCATCTCTCATTGGACACGCCGAATGCGCTGTAAACGTCCGCTGTGATTGGCCGTTCACAGCGATCTGTGACTGGCTGTGTCCGACAGACACGGCCAGCACAGAACTTCCCTGACGCGTGCTCTTAGGAGCACGCATTAGGGAAGTAAACAGGAGGACGTCCAGGGACGTCCTCCCTGCAGGGAGCGTCCGTGCTGCAGCCGTCTTTCGGCTATAGCGCGGGCGCCAAGTGGTTAATGTAATTGTCAATAAAAGCCTATGACATGCTTGTAAATATACGTCCGTATACCATAGTAACATCTGACAAAAAATAAAAACCACTGAAGCAGCAGACTTTAAGAAAATGTAATATTCGTCATTCTCAACTTTTGGCCATGGTTGTATTTGTTTTAAAAGAGAAATGATGCCATAACTATTTTGGCCCTACTTCTGTGACCCATATTTCGTTTGTTGTCACCTGATGTCACTCAGTCAGTCCAGACTCTGGTGAGATCCTGACTTTAATGTCAGTATCCACCCAAGATGCAGCTGGCTTGGATCAGGGATCCTGAGCCAGCCACTCCCTCCCCCTCCACAGTCATTCCAGTGAGCACTGCCCTCCATGACTGACCGTCACTGGCTCTTTGGTCACTGAAGACCAAGAACCGAGTGATCTGCAGTCTTTACTCTGTTCTCAGTCTTGGAGGAGGGGACAGATAATTTATAGCTGCAGTCTTTACTCTGTTCTCAGTCTTGGAGGAGGGGACAGATAATTTATAGCTGTCCCCCCCCCCCCGCACCTTTTTTAGTGAATATGAGGCTTTCGCTGGCTGAGGTGGAGATTGACATCTGCTCACTTCTCCACCTCTGCCAATCCAGAGGAAGCCTTATATTCTTTCAGTTTTTTTTTTTTAGTAACACAAAGCTTCCTATGAATGGCTGAACAGCACTCACATTGACTCAATTTTGTTCTAGGGATGGGAATTTCCCAGTACCGTTGCCATAACACTGCACGGTATACTGTAGATAATACTACCTACAGTTTATATATCGCTGACAGCAGGTGCATTTCTTGGGAATGGAAATAGTTGGTTTGAGTCAGTGGCCCAAGTTAACTAAAGTGAAATAAAACCTGGAATTGGGCTTTAAAAGTGGCTATAAACCTGAAAAACACAAATTAATCTAATATTGCCTATACTAAGCATTTGAGCTTGGTTTGGTATCTTGAAGCAACCCCCTTCTCCAGAAGTACTTCCTGCTCTTCTGAACAGCATAAACCTGACACAAGCAGAAAATGTGTCGCCACCCCCCCCCCCCCCCCCCTCTCCTGTGAGTGACAGGCTGTGCTTCAGATGAGACCAGAACTAGCCTTCGCAAGATCAAGCTCCTGACAAGCTCCATCAGTGCAATCAGCTGCTGATGCACCAGTGATTTGACAGTCAGATCTCCTTCACTTCATTAACCCTGTGGTTACGAAGTAAATCTGCTGACAACTGCTTGTCCCGGCACCTAACTTAAGAATTGCTGTTTACAGAGGTTTAAATGCAAATGTTTCCTGGTCCACATTGTCACTTAAGGCTGCAGGATTCTCTGGATGTTTTAGTATTGGTCTCTTCCTACCAGCTTTCTCCTGATTAGCACAGATCCTGTGCTGTAAGTGGAGCTGACATAGTCAATGGCCCCTCTGTATTCCCCTGGCTATATTCAGGAGACATGACCACAGGCATAAAGATATCAGCTGGGCTGTACTAGTTCTTGAGCCAAGGCTGGAGGGTGTGTATAACTAGGATTGTGTGACATCACATCCCTGCCTACTATTCCCTGGTCCTAAGCCACTTCCACAGACTAGCAGTTTTAGGAGGGCTGAGACAAGCTTAGGGAGCATTTTTATGAGGTACAGCTGTATGTAGGTTTACATTAAAATGCATTAATGTATTTTTTTTATATTTGGGTTTACATCCACTTTAAGTTAGTCATGTGATTATTTAAATTTTTTTTTTTAAATATTGTGCACCTCCAGTCTATATTGTTCCAAAGTGGCTACACTGAAAAAAAAAAATCGATAACACTTAAGCATCTGACAGTGTTTTTATGTAACAAAATGGTTATTAGTGTCGTTTGGTATTATTTTGGTACTGTATATAACTGGTTTTGCTTGTCTGATATGTTGCACCCCGCTTTTTTACAGTAGAAAATGGAGAAACTGAAATGTCTCCTGAAGAATGCTGGGATCACAAAGATGAACCAAACGAAGCAGAACCAGGAGGTGGTTTCTCGGGAGATGGCGGGTCCGCTGAAGAGGTGACTCAGGAAATGGAAGAGGAAGAGGAGATCACAAAACCCAAAACTGTTGTTGCCCCACCAGACGCCCCCAAAAAAGAGCATGTTAATGTGGTCTTTATTGGGCATGTTGGTATGTCAGCTTTTAGCTTTTATTTTACTAGTAGTGTACTTGACTTAACTGAAAACCTGTTTAGATTGACATCAGATCACATCAAGGGGTTGGAACAGCCATTTACCTGTTTCGTTTGTAAATTTAAGATTGCGATATTAAGCTCTGTAAACAGGCAAAGCAGTGGGTATTGGAAATGTAAACACATTTTATATTTTTATTCATAACCGTTTCTGTTTGCTTATTGGTTTAGCAATAATTTCTATATGGTAATGTAATATTTTCAGAACTTGTAGTGCATACAGGGCATATAGATTTTGGGATAAACGGGACTTGCAATATTGTCTTGTGAAAATGTATTTTTCTAGTTTGACCAATCATAGTTTTAAATTGGTGTCACTGTACATTAAAAGTGAACTGTTCCATAATTTGTAAGATATAAATTGACACTTAAAGTGCTACTAAACCCACAACAGTAAAATCAGTTAGTATATGCAGTAAAGCATGCTTGTTATGCTCACTGTGCACATGCTCCGTTTGTGTATTGTTAGTGTTTTTTTTTTATTTGGGGGGGGGGGGGGGGGGGGGAGAGGGGTGCACATGAGATCGCCAAGGGCCAATCAACACTGTCCAGAGGGTCATGCACCCTTATAGGGCAGTCGGAGAATAAAAACCCCTCCTACAAGCTTTAACCAGTGCCTGCCTGAACACTGATATAAATCACAAGACTGCTATATACGGCTGAGAAAAGATATTTAGCAGTTTATATTTACTAAAATTGCATTGCCATGTTCTGTGTATTGTGGGAGACCAGATATAGTAAATGCAGGGTCCTGGGTTTAGTAGCGCTTTAAATTTTTTTTTGGATTGAAAGCAAAGCATGGTATAATTTATTTATTTATTTTTTTTTTTAATTCTCATTTAATGTAACCGTTTAAAAAAACAAAAAAAAAGGGTAGTTTTACTAAAATCTTTGTTAAAAAAAGTCATACTTGCCTGCTCTGTGCAGCGGTTTTGCACAGAGCAGCCCAGATCCTCCTGTTCTCGGGTCCACCACCGATGCTCCTGGCCCCTCCCGCCCCCATAGCAAGCAGCTTGCTGTGGGGGCACCTGAGCCCCTGCTATGTTTCCATTCAAACACGGGGCCACGACTCATTGGCTCACTGACTTTGACAGCAGCAGGTGCCAATGGTGCCTGCTGCTGTGTCTCAGCAAATCAGGAGGGAGAGTCCCTGGACTTCGTGACTCTTGTGAAACAACGCTGGATCGAGAGGTAGCTCAGGTAAGAATATTGGGGACTGCTGCACACAAAAGATTGTCTATCTTAATGCATTAAGATTCAAAAAAAGCTTCTGCCTTTAGAACCACTTTAACTGTAAAAACATTAAACAGAAAAAAGTAAGGTGAGAAAGGAGACTAATTAGGCTTAACTCATGGATAATTTGTATTTAACCACTAGCTGCCTGTCGTATGACGGTGGGACGAGGCAGCTCTCGTTCTGGGCTGCCGTCATGACTTGATCGCTTCCCGGGCCACTAGGGGGCACGCGCCCGCTGTGTCACTGGGGACCCAATGTGTGTGCCCGGCAGCCGCGATGTCTGCCGGGCACCTGCGATTGCCCAGTAACTGAGCAGGGCCGTGGATCTGTGTGTGTAAACACACAGATCCACGTCCTGTCAGGAGAGGCGATCGTGTCAGGAGAGGCGATCGATGTGTCCCTTGTACATAGGGACACCGATTGCTCACCTCCCCCAGTCAGTCCGTCCCCCCCCCCCCCCCAGGATACAAATTTAACCCCTCGATCACCCCCTTGTGTTAACCCCTTCCATGACAGTCACATTAACACAGTAATCAATGCTTTTTTATAGCACGGATTGCTGTATAAATGTGAATGGTCCCAAAAATGTCAAGTGTCCAATATATGTCAAAACATTGCAGTCACGATAAAAATCGCAGATCGCCGCCATTGCCAGTAAAAAAAAAAAAATGCTATAAATTTTTGTTGACGCTATAACTTGTGCGCAAACCAATCAATATATCCGCTTATTGCGTTTTTTTTTTTTAAAACAAAATTATGCAGAAGAATACGTATCTGCCTAAACTGATGAGAAAAATTGTTTTAAAAAAAAAAAAAAAAAAAATTGGCTATTATAGGAAAAAGTGAAAAAATATATTTCTTCAAACTTGTTTCTCCTTTTGTTTATAGCGCAAGAAATAAAAACTGCAGAGGTGATCAAATACCACCAAAAAAAAGCTCTATTTGTGGGGGAAAAAAATTAAAAACATTTAATTTGGGTACAGCGTTGCATGACCGTGCAATTGTCATTCAAAGTGCAACAGCGCTGAAAAATAGCTTGGGCAGGAAGGGGGTGAATGTGCCCAGTATTGAGGTGGTTAAAGCAGACCTTCAGTAATTATTTCAACTTTCCATCTATTAAATCTTCTGCCCTTGTTTTAACTTTGGATAGTAAAACTTTTTTCTTTTTTTTTTTGTCTGCCAGTAAATGCCTTTATACAGCCCACTTCCTGTTTCTTGTGGACTAAAAAGCCTAGGCCTATGACATCATGCACAGCTCTCACTCTGCCAGGAAGGGAGGGGGGGGGGTGAGTCATACGAGGGCCAATGACAGCTGCAGAGCTGGAGGTGTGCCTCTGTGTAAATCCCAGAAGGCAGCAACTTCAGCTGCCCAGTTAAAATAGTTGCAGCATAATTGGCAAGTATAGAAGCGCAGTGTATATATGAAATCTGAATAGTAGTTGGAGGGAAGCTTCAGAATGGCAAAGATGTTTTTATTACCAACTATGTGAGCAGACTGCAGTTCCTTTTTAATGTTTTTTTTCTTGAGTTCATTTTATCTAAATCATTTGCAGGTTTGATCTGAGCATAAATCTGCCATTCTAAATGGGAGGGGGGAAATTGAATAAAACTGCAACAAACAGAATCTGGAGCAGCTGTGCAAATTAACCAATCAGCTTCTAGCACCTTGTTCAGCATTACAAATAAGCCCTCGTTCATATTGGAGCGATGGGTCAAATCGCATGACAAGTCACAGCCTAATGCCAGCAATGGCACTGTTACAATCGGTGCAGCGCTGCACCAATTTTCTAAAGTAGTTCCTGCACTAAATTTACAGATTTTCAGGTAGTTTACCCAGCATTCTGATTCCTGTAGTTTTTGGGATGTCCAAATAAAGGATTTTGACCTTATTCTAATTTCAGTGAGCCTGAGTGCTTTCACACTGGAGCGGTGCCCTACAGGACGTTGGACAGTCCTGCAAGCAGCGTCTTTGGAGCGGTGTATATACCACTCCTCCACCGCCCCTGCCTATTGAAATGAATGGGCAGCACTGCTAAAGTGCTTTGGCAGCAGCACTTTTCGGGCACATTTAACCCTTCGGCCGCTAGCGGGGGTTATAAGCACCACATTGCGGCCACCGGGCACACGCATCGGGTGGCTAGTGACACGGCGCGCGCGCGCACCCTAGAGGCTTGACAAGTAAAAGACGTCCTATGACGGTAGCCCGGAGGGACACAAAGGGTTCCTGCCGCTGTCATATCACTATGCGCGATAGGGAAGTGGTTAAAAGGTAATCTTGAAGGGCAGGGGGATGCTGCTCCTATGTTCTGTGGATGTCTTTTAGTAAGGGGGGCATTGTAGAGCAGAACAATGTGATCTCTGCCACCTGTAACCATAATCATCAGTCATGATTCAACTGAGGTGAGACTAGGTGATCAACTTCATAATCTGGAATACCGAACCAGCAGCTGGTTAATTTTTAGCCCTTGGTGACCAAACCCGCCCCCTGGTGAGACCCACAATGCCAGCTTTGGGGAGATCATCAGACAAGAGCCTGGCACTGGGGAGGAGATCCCAGCTGATCAGAGGCTCTGTACTGGGAGTCCTGCATTATCTAGGAATATAGGGGCCTAGAGGTCTGGTGTTATCTAGGAGTCAGGGTATAGGGGGGCTGATGTTATCTAGGAGTCAGGTTATAGGGGGGCTGATGTCATCTAGGAGTACAGGGGCATGGGGGGGGGGCTGATATCTAGGAGCCGGTGCATAGGGGTGTCTGTTATCTAGGGTTGGGGGGAGGGGGGGGGGGAGTCTGGTGCTACTTAGGGGGGGTTATGGGGTCTTGTTGTTGTTCAGGGGTGGGGATACGGGGTTCCCCAAAAAGTCATTGTTCAACTCTCATTGATCCCCGCATTTATTAGTAAGAAAAAAAAAACAGTTTGTAGATATAACTTTTGCACAAACTAGTCAATATCCGCTTATTGGGATTTTTTTTTTACAAAAACATGTAGCAGAATACGTATTTCCCCAAATTTATGAAGATATTTATTTAAAAAAAAATTTTTTTATTGGATATGTTTTATAGCAGAAAGTGGGGAATATATATATGTATATGTGTGTGTGTATATGTGTGTATATATATATATATATATATATATATATACAATGTGTATGTGTATGTGTATGTGTGTGTGTAGTCCGAGTCTTCAAGCGGGAAATGCGATATTCCTAAGAACCAAGGCCTGAAGTGTGCCTTGGCCTGGCTGGTCGGTATGCCTGAGAAGAGGGCAAAAAGACACAAATTTAGGTGAAGAAGGTAATGATCCAACACGTATGTTGGCGTGCGCCCAGAAGGCAACAGTAGGTACCGAGGGGAAGGGGATTGAACAGGATGGACGGGTAGTGAGGGAACTCCTCCCAGACCTGGGAAACGACCTGCAGCTGACCACAATGAGCTACTGCTGATCCCCACCTACCCTCCCTAAGCCGACGATATGCCGTTCTGACTACAGCTGAAGGACTCATCTTTTCAACCTCTCTGCAGCTTAGCTTGCTGGCTGGCGGGAAGCGCAAACAGTGGTGAAAAGGCTCCACGGAAAGCGCTGGGGTATAACCCCAAGAGACAGAAAAGGCTTCCAGCGATCCCTTACCTGCAGTGATGGGAACGAGGCGTCCCCAGAGGGCTGATTGAAGATCCCCCTTCGGCTGAAGCCGGGATATACCGGATGGGATACACGCCATACAAACCGTGTGGATCTGACGGCTCGTTGCACACGGAGATACCAAACTGCCTGAGAAGGTAACATAACAGACCAGTGTTGCAGTGACCACCGCTGTGAAGATCGCATGAAGCGAAGGTCTCTACAGGGAGTCCCTAGAGTGACTGGGTAGGACTAACGGAACCAGCAGATAAGTACCCCATCTTACATACCCTACAGACTAAAGGTAAAGCGGAGGGGACCGACAAAAAAACCCCGTTTTTTTTTTTTTTTTTCCTTTTTCTTTCTCCCCTTGGATATGTGCTATGGGATAGAAACTGAAAAAGAATAACTGTATAATAAAGGGTACCAAGGGCATAAAACGCCACGTCACTCTAGCAGGACTAATAGAAACCAGCAGAAAAGCACCCAAATATAACTCTCCTGTAGAGAGAAAGATCTCACCATAAAAGGGTTAAATAATTAATCACATAACTGTACAGAATACCCATTAAAGATATTCCTGGTATATCGGATAAATTTTGCTGACAGTTAACAAGGAATACAGTAAAAAGTTTCAGAGAAAAAAAAAAAAAAAAAAAAAAAAAAGTTTAACCCAAAGAAAAATGGACGGCTAAAAAAGGATTTAAATAGGGGGTGAAAATAGTGAAACCCGCGAGACACCCCTCCACCGGACAGATTAAAAGAAATACAAGAAAGACCCCTATAACTACCCAAGAGAATAACATTCTATATATATAGAAAACACGATCAGTGGAACATACACTTCTCTTGAGAGGAAGGGGGGGTTTTTTTTTTTTTTTTTTTTTTTTTTTTTTTTTTTTGGGTTGTTTGTTTCCCATCTATTTCTTTGAAACAAATAAAATCTCTATAAGGATGCCACCAAAAAGTACACACACTCAGAAAACAAAGAGAGGATCCACAGGTGGAACAACAAAAAATCAGATTAAGCCACAATCTGCACAGAACTCAGATATAAAGGGGTTTTTCAAACAGCCATTAACATCGCCACAACAAAACGCAGAGACTTCCACTGAATTGCACTTTGCTTCACCTAGTATGAGCCCAGAGCTCCCACTCAACAATAGCCCCATAGGGAGTACACTATATCCCACAATGGACACAACGAGACCAACAAACGATTCCAACTGGGACATACAGACACATTTAAAATCACTACCAACTAAAGAAGATATGGATAATTATGTTTATAGATTAGAGACTACATATAAAGAGCAAATAAATTCATTGAAAGTATCCTTAATAGACACCCAAGAGCACATGAATATTATAGATGCCAAAATCCTGACGATTGACCAGAAAACACTTACTCTGGAAGAAAAAATAATAGAACACGATCGATTAATAAAGCAAATAAGAGATTCAACAGATGAACTCGAGAACAGGAATAGACGCAATAATATAAAAATAAGAGGACTTCCAGAATCAGTAGACACCGAGAACCTGAAACAAATACTACAACATATATTTAATATCTTACTACAACAACCTGAGACAACAGCAATCGAGATTGATCGAGCGCATAGAATTCAAGGACCCAGAGATCCTAACCAAATAAGACCTAGAGACACAATATGTAGAATACATTTTTTTCAAATCAAAGAAAAAATAATGATGGCAGCAAGAACACAAAGGGAATTCAAGTATGAGGGAGTTCAACTTATATTCCTACAAGATCTATCTAAACATACATTAAATAAGAGAAGAGCGGTGAAACCACTACTGGAGCTATTGAGAGAGAAGGGATTCCTTTATAAATGGGGATCCCCCTTTCAAGTAATGGTGTACCAAGACGGCCAGAAAACGGTATTTCGGAGTATTGAAGATCTACAAGAATTCCTCAACCATCTGGGACTCCCTTTGATAGAACTGCCCCTGTGGGCTCAGATATATTAAAATTCTTCAGAATGATAATCGTAGATTGAAGGGAAGGAGATACATAATTACCCCCCTTCTCCCCCCTTTTTTTTTTTTTGTGTTTTTTTTTTTTTTTTTTTCTCCCCCTCTCCTTTTTTCAGGGAGGAGGGAGATGGGAGGGTGAGGGGAGGGAAGAAAGAGGGAAGTTTAGGAATAGGGTATAAACAGTAACAATCACTATATACACCGCGGATATGTAATAGATAAAGGGGAAATAATGCCAACACTAGAGGTGATCGGGGAAAGACCAGAATATTTGAATATGAAATAGGGGCACAATAATTTTTATTTTTTTTTTCCAATTTCTCCCCACAGAACTTTATTTTATTTTTTTTTTTTTTTTTGGAGTACATCACACAACTTCACTATATAGAGACTCACATTCCTGAGGGTTGATATAAGACTTGGGAGGGGAGGGAAGGGTAGAAGGGAAAGGGATATATCGATGCATGCTTGTACACCAATATTATATACACATGACAAGGACACACTAGACACAATTCACTATTTACTACCTGCACATTCATTTCAAGGGAGGGAGGGAAATGGAACGAGGGAGGAGAACAAGGGGATTGGGGAGATTCCAAAAGAATTGGCCTCCCCTTCCCCCCCTGGTGCTCCCCCCCCCTTTTTTTTTTTTTTTTTCTTCTTCTCCCCCCCCCTTTTTTTTTTTTCTCTTCTCTTTTTTTTGAGAAGATACTGGGGTAACAGGGACTCAAAAAGTAAATGCAAAGAATCGTCATAAATATAATATGTTAGAATATAATAAAAATGTGATAAAATGTGTAAACTGTAATGTACCTGAAAAATGGACTCTCATGAGCTGTGGGCTTTTGCGAGTTGGTTTGCCCCCATTGGATACAATTGATTCAATATTCCTCTGCCCTTTAAAAAAAAAAAAAAAAGAAAAAACGATCTTTTGTGGTGGGGGGGGGGGGGGGGGGGGGGGGTGAGGGAGAGAGAGAAAATTCCCCCCCCCCCCTTTTTTTTTTTTTTTTTTTTTTCCTCCTCTTTTTCCTCCCCTCTCTCTCTCTCCTTCCCTCTCTGCCCACTCTATCCCCACAACGAAGAGCAGAGGAAATAAACTGTATAGATTATGCACCAATAAAACACATTGTATCCATGGGAGACAATCCAAATACCAATCTGTAATAATATAATAACAGAATGGATAAGACACATATATACCACATAAAATGTCGGCTTCAAGGGTGAGGGGGGGAGGGGGAGGGGAAGAGGATAGGAGAACAAACGTAAGTAATACAAATAACAACAGCTCATGACGGTGATAAATAAGATGTAGGATCAAAACACCTACTAAAATCCTACACCATTTAAACTAAACTATTCCCGGACCAGGGACACGTCCTAACCCTAAGGAAATCCCTATATACCCCTAAATAGGGAACTTACATTGTAAGGGTAGACTCAACGAGTCATTTAGAGAATGTTAAAGTATGAAAGTTTAAAGCATAAGTGAGTAGAACACCAAAGAGTACTTGACTCTTAGTGCGAGTGAGCGTGAACTACAGAGGAAAACGGTTTTTAAAAGAATAAAAAAATTTTTTTCCTTTTTTCCCCCCTTTTTTTTTTTTTTTTTTTTCTCCTCTCTCTCCTTCCTTCTCTCTCTTCCCCTCTCCCCCCCCCCCCCTTTTCGCTTTCTCCCTCTTTCTTCCTCTAGACCCCTTGGTTTCGAAATATGACAACTATTAAAGTTTGCTCTTTTAATACAAGGGGACTAAATGTAACATCTAAGAGAACACAAATTTTATATTCTCTCCAGAAACAAAATGTAGGAATCATTCTCTTCCAGGAAACGCACTTCCGTACAGATCAACTACCAAACATACAGAATAGACAATATCCCAACTGGTATCACGATACATACCCATATTCAAAATCCAGAGGGGTCTCAATAGTAATTCATAACTCAATACCTCATCAGGTTTTAGAAAAATGGACAAGTCGAGAGGGCAGAGCACTATTGTTAAAATTGAATATATATGGACAGATATACACTTTTATTAACATTTACCTACCAAATATAGATCAAATTAAAACAGGTATTCAACTACTAACAAAGATGATGATTAAAGCAGAAGGGACAATCATAATTGGAGGAGACTTCAATTTTGTTCTAGATCGAAATATGGATACCACAGCAAAGACAGGACCTCAAAAGAAAAATGAGAAAAGAGCATTTAAAAAACTATTAGAACAATACCAACTAATAGATATATGGAGAACAACAAATCCAAATACAAAAGACTATACATTTTACTCCGAGGTACACGATACATACCATAGACTGGATTACTTTTTGATAAACTCTTCGGCGATTGCAACAACTTCTGCCCTCGAGATAGGGAATTTCATATGGTCAGACCATGCACCCATCTACCTAACTATAGATACAATAAATAAAAGTATGCCTAGAGGTACATGGAAACTAAATGACAATTTACTATTTGATGAATCCTGTAGAACTGAAATTAGCTCCGCGATATCGAACTTTATATTAGACCACATAGAAGACAATACATCACTCCCAAATCAATGGGAAGCCCTTAAATGTATAATAAGGGGCCTCTTTATTAAGCATGGGTCTAGATTAAAAAAATGAAAAACAATAGGTTAAAAGAATTGATACAAGAAATTTCGGTACTAGAGAAACACCATAAACAGAACACAACACGAGAAACATTAATGGTCCTCTCGGACAAAAGAGTAGAACTGAGAACGATACTGAATGAACAATCACTTCGAATTAGAGACAAAAATCGTGCCCTATATTACCATCAAGAGAATAAACCAGGTAAAATATTAGCTGGAGCTTTAAAACAACAAACAAGAACTACATCAATTCCCAAAATTAAAACGGACTCAGGGGAACTGACGTATGATCCCAAAAAGATTATGGAAACTTTCCATACATTTTACTCTGGGTTATATAATCTACCCAACCGACTAACAAAACAAAACCCGGAAGACCTTGATCAAAAAATAAAACAATACGTAACAGAAACCCCGATACCACCGCTACTCGATAGCGATATAGAACAACTTGAGAATGAATTTTCAGAAACGGAAATACAAATAGTAATAATAATAGGTAAAAGTCCAGGACCTGACGGATTTACCCCACGATTTTACAAACTATACAAAGATCTGCTTATCCCAATTTTAAAACGCACATTTAACTCTGTATCTATAGCTCAGCCATTTGTATCGCAAAGTATGCAAGCATATATATCTCTCATACCCAAACCCGATAAAGACCATACACTATGTGGAAACTATAGACCGATCTCCCTGACGAATATAGATCTCCGAATCTACTCTAAAGTTATAGCCAACAGGCTTACCCCTAAACTACCAACAACGATACACTTAGACCAAGTAGGATTCGTGGAGGGAAGAGAAGCGAGAGACAACACCTTTAAAACCTTGACATTAGTTGAATACGCGAAGAGACACGCCATCCCATCCTGTCTATTGGCAGTGGACGCTGAAAAAGCATTCGACAGGGTGGGATGGCGATTCTTTGAAGAGACATTGAAACAATGGGGACTGGGCCCTAGATTATTAGAAAAGATTCTGGTTTTATATCAGAACCCAACGGCCAAAATTCGAGCAAATGGGGAACTATCAGATACGATAACAATACGAAACGGAACCAGACAGGGATGTCCCTTATCCCCACTGATATATGTTTTAACTATGGAACATCTGATGACAGCAATCCGGATAAACAAAGATATACAAGGAATTAGAATAAAAGATCAGGAATATAAACTCTCAGGATACGCAGATGACCTATTATTATACATTACAAACCCCATAGTGACGCTACCCAATCTAATAAAAGAATTTAAACGTTTTGCTGAAGTTAGTAACTTCAAAGTTAACTATAATAAAACGGAAGCCTTAAACATCTCACTTACCACAAACACTGTTGATACTCTTAAAAGGAATTTCTCTTTTAAATGGCAAAATAGCACTATTAAATACCTAGGAATACTTATCCCCAATGACATCAGAAAACTCCAAGAAAACAACTATGTCCCACTAATACAAAAAATAACGAAACTACTTCAAAACTACAACAAAGGGATTTTCTCTTGGACAGGGCGTATAAATATCATAAAAATGGACATACTTCCCAAAATACTATATGTATTTCAAACAGTTCCAATATTTCCCCTCAAAAACATATTGAACACTCTACGAAATCTGATCAACAGCTTTATCTGGGCGGGTAAACCAGCAAGAGTCAGCAGGGAAACCCTTATAAGATCTAAAAAAGATGGGGGTCTGGCTCTTCCGGATTTATCCACATACCTTAAGGCATCCCTGATCACCAGGATTTTAGATTGGTTTCATAATAAAGGAACTAAACAATGGGTGGAACTAGAGGAAGAAATTATGAATACAAATTTAAAAATATTACCATGGATAAAAAAAGAGAATAGACCATTAAGACAAGAAATGCCATTTTTGATTGAAGCAACATTAAAAACATGGGACGGACTGATGAAGAGGGGAATAGGGTCATCATATATAGGCCCAATGACACCCCTCTTCGGCAATCCTGATTTCCCCCCAGCAAAAGAATCTAGAATCTTTTTAAAATGGGAGAAAAAAGATAACATCAGAATAGTACAAACAATGGAGAATAAAAAACTTATTCGACTGGAAGACATGGGTAGAGAACATGCACACAAATGGATACAACACAGACAGCTTCAGGAATATATAAACACTCTTGAGAAGACAGGAACACTGGATAGAACACCCACAACATTGGAAACATTATTATTGCAAGAACAAAGACCCACACATAATCTTTCCAATATATACAAATATTTAATTTCAAACAATAACACACAAGAGTTAAAATATATAAGAAAATGGGAACAGGAGATGGAAGAGGCCATACCCAGAGAGAAATGGGATAAAGCAATTTTATTAACACATAAAATGTCTCTATCCAATAGACACCAAGAAAGAAACTACAAATTACTAGTGAGATGGTATAAATGCCCAATTGACCTGTATAAAATTAACACAGAAAACGATAGCACCTGCTGGAGATGTCAAAGAGCAACCGGGACTATGTCACATATCTGGTTTTTATGCCCAAAGGTGTACATATTCTGGGAAAAAATATTTAAGATATATAGCGAGATGATAGATATAAACATACAACCAGAAATAAAGATCGCTATTTTATCAATGATACCAGGTACAATCAAAAAGATAAGAAAAGGGATACTAAAACACTGTTTAACTGCAGCTAGAACAGTAATAGCAAGGAAATGGAAAAACAATATAGCACCCTCAATTGAGGAATGGATCTTAGAAATGGATGATATGCGTTCGCTGGAAGAGAGGATTATAAAAGAGGAGAACCCCAAAGATCACATAAACGAAACCTGGCAAAAATGGAGAGATTATAGGATGTCGTCCTTATTACTACGGATGATATGAGGGGGGGAGGAAAGGAGGGAGGAAGGAAGAGACCCTGTCAAAATTTTCTTTCTTTTTTTTTTTTTTTTTTTTTTTTTCCCTCTTTTTCTCTCTGCTGGACACTAAAAAGAATGAAGAGAGTATGATAGATAGTTTGATAAGTTTTAATGATATATGATGGGAAGAAGGAATGAAAGAAATAGCAACAACATATAATTATCACACAAAAGTACAGGAGTAAGAAACTATGAAGCCATAAACAGACACAAGTGTAAATGCCTGTATAATACATGTAACTGCAAAGTTTTATGTTTGTTAAAATGTGAAAATGGAAATAAAGTAAGATTTGAAACAGAAAGCAACAGTAAGTATCCGCGGTGACAGGAGAAACCCACCGACTCCTGACTTGGTAATGAGAAAGGAACCAGAAAGCTACCCAGAACCAACAGAACGTCCCGTGCAAAATTGGATAGAGCCCGATGCCCGAGACAACCTACACATGAGAATAACCTGCTTGCGAATGAGAGGATACGTGGGGGAAGGGAGCAAGGCCTGGCCCGAGGAACCCCTGCTAATGATGGCCGAGACGATCAAATCCTATGGGGAAGTGAGAGGGTGAGGGCAAAAAGGACCACTGTTAGGAGTGCGAAATGCTGGATACCCGATGAATGTGATGGAGTAAGCAGATAAGGCCCATGCGCCATGGCAATAAGCATCAACATGGTGAACCATGCCAGACACAGGACACTGGTCCTACCTGATAAGATCGGGACGTGCTGCAGCCAGAGACCCAACTACCGAGTCTGAATCCTGAACCAAGGAAGGAGGCATGGATGCCAAGACGGCCCCAACCTGAGAACACAAACTAGAGAAATGACAGACAACCAGACATGAAAACAACAATGCCCGCCCCTCTGTGTGCCTACCTAAGAATGAGAACATGAGCAGAAATGTCAAGACCACTGCGCGTGATGACCCTAACGACAGAAACCCCCCCCCCCCCCCCACCCTCGTGTGAGTGGTAAGGGAGCCAGAGTAACCTGCAGCGCAGTGACAGGTAATTGACTGAAAACTCAGGGCTGGTGTACCCACGGACTGGTGGGTAGTCGTATGAGTGTGGTGAATGAACATGCATCGTATGACGTATGGTATGCAGGCGAGAAGATTGTGGATAACAATCAACAAACAAAACCTCAGCCCCTATGGATCTGTAGACGTGACAGATCCTGACGTAAGCCCCAACTAACTGACCCAGGTACAACATGAACACAGATACGATGAGACGTGACAACCAACGAACAAAACAGCTACTGGAGTATGCCATGGGTGAAAACAACACCCCTCTGAGGAACGCTGAGGCTGAAACACAATGACAGAAATGCTGGGGCAGAAATGACGGAAACAGCGAGGCAGAAACGCTGAGGCAGAAACGTGATTACAGAAATGCTGAGGCAGAAACGTGATTACAGCAAACGCTATGACAGAACGCTGAAGCTGAATTTTGAGGCAGAAACGCAATGACATGAATCCAGGGGCAGGAACGCAATGACATGAAACTGTTTCTGCCCCTGGATTCATGTCATTGCGTCATGAGTGCCGGGAGAAGCGAGCGGCCGCCCCCCGCCTGAAGTGACATGGCTGCAAGGGAGAACTGGCAGGGAGGCCTCCACAACGGTGGATACCCAGGGATGATGGGGGGGGGGGGGGGCAAGTGGTCCCAATGGAGCCCAGGACACCATGCTCCGACAGGATACCGAAAGTGACGTGCTTCCAACCAAGAAAGCCGACGACCCTGGCCCTGACGGAGGAGGAGGCTTAAATAGCCCTCTCGGGCTCCTACAAATACAGGCTGGCCTCAGGCCAGCCTTCTTACACATACACACACACACACACACACACACACACACACACACACACACACACACACACATGCTGTCCTGAAAGACGAGGTGAGAAAATCGTGATAGCGATTCTTGACGATTAATCGTGCAACGCAAAAATTTATATATAAATTTTAGCGTTGCACGAATAATCGTCAAGAATCGCTATCACGATTTTCTCACCTCGTCTTTCAGGACAGCACCTGGAGAGAGCACAGCTTCCCAGGAAACACTGCAGTCATCCCTTTTTAAAGCCTGAACACGTCCACCATGGCCTCAGTTGTAGTGTTTCCTCCAGCCATGGTGGAAGCGCTGCAGGGGACCAGGGGTGTGCTGCGCACTCTCCAGGTGGAGGTGAGTTAAGGGTATACCTTGTTTTGATGTCATTGTTTCTTTTCTAAGGCCTAGCCCATTACCCCCCTGACGGGTGGGGGGTATTGTGGTGTCTCTCGCTTTTCGAGCCCGGCCAAGTCTGCACTCGGCCGGTCCAAGTGGCAGGCGACATTCCTGTCGGACAGGGCGGGACTTCCGGCGGTGAACGGCGGCTTCCAGGTTCCGGACGCTGGAACGTGGAAGTAGGAGTTTAGCCGGGCAGTTTCCGGTCCTCGCAGAAGGACTGGGGAAAATTCAAATATAAAGAGGCAGTGCTCTCTATATGGCTTCTGGACAGCTGCTGTGTACTGGAGGATGGAGCCAGAGCAACCAGCAGTAATGGCAGGAGCCACGTGTATTTTTTTTTTTTTGTTTTTTTTTTAAACTCGCCCCTAAATAGCTGTTGCTAGGTGGTCCCTCGTAGTCTGCCTCCTTCAGTGCTTTGGCTGGTGACTTCACTTCCCCCGCGGCGCAGAAAGGGCTCAGCTCTGCCCCCTCCCTCTTGTCAATCATCTGGGACACGTCACAGGTCCCAGATGATTGCTGCTTGCGCATGCGCAGTGGGTGCCTGGCTGGAAAGACACATCTGGGCGCCCACAGTTACAATGTCGGTGCCGCCGAACGGAGGGGGAGATGAGCAGGGCTTCGATCCCCTGCATCGCTGGACCCTGGGACAGGTAAGTGTCCGATTTATTAAGTCAGCAGCTGCAGTATTTGTAGCTACTGACTTTTAATTATTATTTTTTTTTTAAATGGCAATACCACTTTAATACTGGGGCTATGTTTTGTTTCCCTCCCTTCCTCCTCTGTTGGGGGGGGGGGGGGGGGGGTGATTTCTCTGTGCAGCATGTGTCTGTTTTACAGCGGTGGTGTTTGGTGGGGTATGTCTTTGTGCCACTGTTTAAAAGATCTGCTGGCGATTAAGATCTTAGGCACCGCTTATTTACAAAGTGTTTGGTTTTTCAGACCGTCTAAGCATGTTTCCCCTCCGCCTAAAAAAAGGTGTGCTTCATGTAAAGCTGCCCTTAGGGAGGCGTGGACTAAACCGTTGTACAAAACTTGCATAGCAGATCTGGTCAGAGAGGAAACTTCCATTAAAGAGATGTATGTCCAGCCTAGTTAGATGCTCACTTCTTTCCGGAAGGAATTGGAAGATATGTTTCAATCCTTTCCTATCTAAACAAACGTTAGCAGAGCGTTCTCCACCCAGCGCTCACACCTCTACAGCCAGGAGAGTGGTTAGTGAGTCGGAGGAGGAGAAAGAGGAGTCTTCAGGATCAGACGAGGAAAGTGAGGAAAGTGAGGAAAAAGAGGTTTCTCCCTCGTTATAGGTTATCTTTGGAAGAGGTAAAGGACCTTCTAAAAACCATATACACGACCCTGAATATTAAAGCGGAGTTCCACCCTCATCAGAACCCTCCCCCCCCCCCTCCCCCCCCCCTCACCGCACCCCCCCCCCCCCCCCACCCCCAACCCTCCCCTCCCCCTCCGGTGCCACAATTGGCACCTTTCAGGGGGGAGGGGGATGCAGCTACCTGTATTATACACTTCCGGGCATAGAAATCTGCAGAATCGGCGGGTATTTATGCCACTTGCTGTCTGCTGGGAAACGCACGGATCCCAGAGACGATCCTTGAGGCGATTCAGTTCGCATTGTAGCGCTATATAAGTTATTCATTCATTCATCCTTATTGCGCAGCATGACTTGCGCATGCGCAGTAGGGAACCGGGAAGTGAAGCCGAACATGGCGGCGGCAGCACCCGAGAGCCGAGCGACAGATATTTTAAAAGTCAGCAGCTGCAGTATTTGTAGCTGCTGACATTAAAAAAATAAAATAAAACGGCGGAACTCCCGCTTTAAAGAGGATAAGACCCAATTGTCCTTGCATGACAAGATGTATCAGGGTATGGACGAAGTCAAGCATCGCATGTTCCCAGTGCATAAAGTGCTGACAGATTCTATAAAGAGGGAATGGAAGGATCCAGAGGGCCCCTTCTCCAGGTCTCTTAACCACTTCATCCCCGGAAGGATTTACCCCCTTCTTGAGCAGAGCACTTTTTACAATTTGGCACTGCGTCGCTTCAACTGCTAATGGCAGTCATGCAATGCTGTACCCAAATTAAATTTGCGTCTCCCCCCCCCCACAAATAGAGCTTTCTTTTGATGGTATTTGATCACCTCTGCAGTGTTTTTTGCTGTATAAATGGAAAAAGACCAACATTTTTGAAAAATTATATTTTCTACTTTTCTATAAAATAAAAAAAATCCAATAAACTACATTTTAGTCAAATATTTAGGCCAAAATGTATTCAGCCGCATGTCTTTTGTAAAAAAGTCAATAAGAGTAAATTTTTTGGTTTGCGCAAAAGTTATAGCATCTACAAACCTAAAGTACACTTTCTGGAACTTACACAGCTTTTAGTTTGACTCATTTCTTGAGGTGCTAAAATGGCAGCGCAGTACTAAACCCCCCAAATTACCCCATTTTGGAAAGTAGACTCCCCAAGGAAATTGCTGAGAAGCATGTTGAGCCCATTGAACATTACATTTATTTATTTTTTTGTCCCAAGTGATTGTAAAATCTTTTTATTTTTTGTTATTCAAAAAGTTGTCACTAAATGATATATTGCTCACACATGCCATGGTTATATGTGGAATTGCACCCCAAAATACATTAAGCTGCTTCTGAGTATGGGGATACCTTACTTTTTAGGAACCTAGCCACGTACGGGGCCCCGAAAACCAAGCACCACCTTCAGGATTTCTAAGGGCGTACATTTTTGATTTCACTCCTCACTACCTATCAGTTTGGAAGGCCAAGATGGCACAACCCCCCCCCCCCCCCAAATTAACCCATTTTGGAAAGTAGACACCCCAAGCTATTTGCTGAGAGGCATGGTGAGTATTTTGCAGCTTTTTTTTTTTTAAAGAGACAAGAAAAATGTGTTTTCTCTAGTCCTCTTCCAGCAATCAACACATGAGGTTAAAAGGCCCCTCCCTTCCCCCTGCACCTCAGTTCTTGATTGTGTTTCTCGGCAGCGAAACATTTGTTGTTTTTTGTCAGACCTGAAGCTGATAGCAGACGGCCCCCCCCCCCCCCCCCCCCGGGAGCTGGACGCCAAAGCCGTGGGGAGGGCTGCGGGTCCAGTCCCTTCTCGGGGGGACCCCCAATGACCGGTGGTATCCCCAGTAAAGAGCCTCCCGGGCACAGTGGCGTTTCCCCGATCTCTTGTGGGTACATGCCTCCCCCCTTACCTTCCAACCAAAATGGGTATTTGGCAGATGAAGGAACCGGAGGGTCAGCAGGGGTCCAGGGCCGCTGGAGGAGGGTGTCGTTTCCTGGTGTACAGCGCCATTTAAAATGCTGGAGCCACTCCTAGGCAGGAGTGTGTACCTCAGGCGGGTGGAGCAAGATGGCGCTGTCGCCATTTCCGGTTCCGGGTAGCATCACTTCCGGTTCCGGTCCACGCCAAAATGGCGGATCCGGAGACGCCAGAGGCCAAAAGGTACTACATCCGGTGGCGGGACTTCAGCAAAATGGCGCCGAGCGGTGTCCTAACCATAAAAATCCGGTGGCGGAGGTCCCACAGGCCACTCACCTCCTGGATCCTCACAAAGGGGGAGCTCCTTGCAAATTGGAACCAGCTGAGGTCAGGATGGAAGGTGAGGAGGACATAGCGGTGACTGCATCCCAGGAGGGGGCCACGAGTGGTGAGTCTTCCTCTGTTTGGCAGGGGGTAGGTTAGGAGGAGAGTCTTATCCACACCCCTTGGGGGGAGTGGCGACAGAGGGAAGAATACAGCCTGCTAAAGTGAGTGCTGTCTTGTCTTTGTCTCCTTAGAGCCCAGTGGATCTGCTCAAGGGGCCCACAAAGCCAAAGGCAAAAAAAAACTCCCCCTAGAGCAAGAAGGTGTGGGAATTGTAATGACAGGCTCCCACTAGATCACACAACCTTTTTGTTATAGATGCATAATGAAACTGTCAGGTAATATGAGGGACTTCCTTGCGGTTCATTCAGAGATGCTGACTACGCTCCAATCCTTGAAGACAGTTATTGCATCTAAAGAAGAGCCTAGCACTAGTGGCAGAGAAGCTCTGTCTTCTAGGGAGGGTACTTCATCTCTAGGAGGTACGTCTGACAGAGGTCAGATAGCTTGGCAGAGGCCTCCCTCTTCTATCACTTCGGGAGTAGATGAGTTTGAGGACCCGAAGCAGTCAGAGGAGAGCTCTTTAGAGGGGGAAAACTCAGACTCTGAAGGCCAGGACAGTGACGGTCCCAGACTTGGACATCTTTTTTCTGTAGAGGACATGGGACAGTTACTCAGGGCAATCTATACCTCCAAGGACATCCCGGAGCCCCGAGTACAGGTATCAGCCCGGGATAAGATGTATAAGGGATTAGGGAAATCTCAGTCCAGGGTTTTCCCAGTGCACCAGACCCTTAAAGTGATTCTGAGGGAGTGGAAGGAACCGGAGAGGAAGGTCCTTAAACTTAAAACCTGGAAGAGAAGGTTTCCATTTGGGGAGGAAGAAGAAAAGTTTTTCAAGACCCCCATATTGGATGCAGCCCTTTCCCAGTTCTCTAAAAAATCAGATTTGTCCTTTGAGGATTCGTGTAGTATTAAATACCAAATGGATAGAAGGGCCGCTTCTGCGCAGAGCATGGGATGCCAATGCGGCAGCCATAGCACCTGCTTTAGCGTCTGCCTGCGTAGCTAGAAATGCTAACGTATGGCTAGGCAGGCTCTCTGGCCATGTCTCTACAGGAAATAATTCCAAGGAAGTTATGGACTCTAGAAGTAATAAACAGGGCTGTAGCATATTTAGCCGATGCAACAGTGGAAGTGGTTAGGACCACGGCTAAATCGGCGGCACTCCTGAACTCCGCGAGGGCTATCTGGGTCAAATCGTGGCAAGGGCACCATATGTCCAAGTCACGACTCTGCGGGTTACCTTTTGAAGGCTCCCAGCTTTTTAGTCCCGGATTGGATCAGGTCCTGTCGCGATCGGCAGAAAAAGGAAGAAGTTCCCAGTTAAAGCCAAAAGAGAGAAGGGCAGAGTTTTTTTTCGTGCCCCTACTAACCAGGGCCAATTTAGGGTCAAAAGACACAAACAAAAGGTGGGGGAAGGGAAAGAGCTGACAGAAAGGTGGCCTGCTCTTTTCCTGGACCTAAGGACACCAACAAAGTGATGCCAGTGTCGGGGTAGGTGGGAGGCTTTCTCGATTTGTCCCTCAGTGGAGAAAGATCTCAGAAAGCCGCTATATACTACAGATTTTGACAGAGGGATATCGTATGGAACTTCTCTTCCCTCCCCCTCAAAATTTTACTCTGACACATCTCCCCAAAGATCCACTGAGAGCAGCAGGGTTGATGGACAATTTGCAGGGTTTGGCGGACCAAGAGGTGATCGTCCCCGTTCCACCAGACGAGCTCTTCCAGGGGTTTTACTCCCATGTATTTACAGTCCAGAAACCTTCAGGGAAATTTCGCCGGATATTAAATCTCAGGAAGCTGAACAAGTTTCTGCGACAGAGCTTCTGGATGGAAAGCATATATACTGTGCCCAAACATTTATTGAAGGATACCTTCATGGCCACAGTAGATCTGAGGGACGCATACCTCCACGTGCCGATTGCCCGGGAGCACCAATCCCTGCTGAGGTTCGCAGTCCTTACAAGCAGGGGGATAGAACACTGGCAATACCGGGCACTCCCTTTCGGCTTATCGGCAAGCCCAAGAGTGTTCACAAAGGTCTTGGCAGAGGTTGTTGCTCATCTGCATTTACAGGGGGTATCTCTGATACCCTACCTAGACGACCTCCTGATCTACGGACAGTCTCCAGAGCAAGTGAGAGCAGACGTAGACAGGGTAATCTGCACTTTAGAAAGTTTGGGCTGGATAGTGAACAGGGAAAAATCATCCCTAGTGCCATCCCAAATAAAGACTTTCCTAGGATACTCAGTGGATGCAGGGGTTCAGAAGCTTTTTCTCCCAGAAGGAAAAAAGTTAAAGGTAGTAGCAGTAGTTTCCTCTCTAACGGAACCCAGAGACTGCTCTCACAGGCAGGTCATGAGGGTCTTAGGCCTAATGACCTCCTGTATTCCGGCAGTTCCCTGGGCTCAGCTACATTCCAGGGAGCTACAGTTCTTCCTCCTTTCATCCTGGGACAAAAAGGAGTCACTGGAGGGGAGGATAGCCATTCCAACAATGGTAAGGGCCTCCCTAAATTGGTGGCTGGATCAGGACAGACTCATGGCAGGTCGTCCCTGGACCCAGTGGAGCCCTGTAAAAATTACCACAGGCGCAAGCTTCTGGGGTTGGGGGGCCCACCTGGGGGACCTCCCAAGCGCAAGGATCCTGGACCCCCATCTAGGCAAGAGCCTCCTCCAATTACAGGGAGCTTCTTGCGGTGGGTCAGGCTCTATCTCATCTCTTATCTCAACCGTCGGGGGGGGGGGGGGCAAGGTCCAGAAGACTACTAACACTGGCCTTGGAAATTCTGAGTTGGGCCGAAAGGGTCCTTCAGTCCATATCGGCGGTCCACATAAAGGGGACCGCCAATGTGGTGGCAGATTTCCTGAGCGGTCAACCCATCCATCAGGGGGAATGGGAACTAAACCAGATCGTATTCCTCCAGATAAGTCACAGATTTGGGTTTCCCAAAATAGACCTTTTCGCCCACAGAGGGAACAGGAAGGTGGAGCGTTTTTTCTCCCTCACCAGGGAGGGAGGATCCGAGGGAATAGATGCTCTAGCGCAGACTTGGGATTGTCAACTAGCATATGCCTTGCCTCCACTAGCTTTGATTCCCAGGGTGCTACAAAGACTAGCCTACTCAAGGTGCAGGCTGATTCTTATAGCGCCTTGGTGGCCCAAGAGGACTTGGTTTGCTACTCTGAGAAATTGGTTGGTTGCTCCTTCCTTTTCCTCTCCCAATCAGGCAGGATCTCCTTCTGCAGGGGCCAGTCGTTCACCCCGATCCGGGGTTCTACAATTTGACGGCGTGGCTCTTGAGAGGGAGATTCTCAGAGGCAAAGGATGCTCTGACAGGGTGATTGAGACCCTCCTGAGTAGTCGGAAACCAGTCACTAGGAAAATTTATTCAAAGGTTTGGAATACTTTTTCTCACTGGTGTCGAGATGGAGACATATCTAGACCCTCTATACCAGTAATACTCAAATTTCTGCAGTCAGGGGTGGACAAGGGAATTGCCACAAACACCCTGAAGGTACAGATAGCGGCCCTAGCGGTATTCTTGGACCAGAGGCTCACACAGGAGCCCCTGATTAGGAGATTCCTAGTAGCTAGGGGAAGGTTAACTCCCATAAAGGTTATGAGATTTCCTCCATGGAATCTAACGCTGGTCCTGGAGGTGTTGACAAAAGCGCCTTTCGAACCAGTTCAGGCAATCTCCATACATTTTTGACATTTGCGGTAAGTTAACTTACATCACAACAGCCAGAAGGGTAAGTGACCTACAGGCCTTGTCAAGTAAAGAGCCTTTTCTGTTAATATTGGAAGATAGAGTGGTGCTGAGGCAAGACCCACTTTTTCTTCCCAAGGTCACATCACAGTTTCATCGGTCTCAAGAGACCATTTTGCCCTCCTTTTGTGAGAACCCAAAGAGGAAAAAATTTAGTTTTTAGATGTCAGGAGGTGTTTGCTGACATATTTGGATAGAGTGAAGGACTTTAGGAAATCTACTCAGCTTTTAGTTCTTTTTAGCGGCCCTAAAAAGGGAGGGCAGGCTTCTAGATCTACAGTGGCTAGATGGATTAGGCAGACCATAGGTATGGCGTATAAGCAGTCAGGCTCCCCAGTACCAGCAAACCTTAAGGCCCACTCAACCAGGTCTTTGGCGGCCTCTTGGGTGGAGAAAGCAGGAGCCTCAATAGAACAGATCGGCTGAGCAGCCACATGGGCGAAGCAGGACACCTTAAAGCACTATAGAGTGGATCTGCTATCGCCTCAGGATCTGAGGTTCGGAAGGAAGGTCTTGCAGGCAGTGGTCCCACCCTAATGTAGGCCTTGAACTTATTTTCCATCCTCTCAGGTGTGCCGTCCTGGAAGATGACTAGAGAAAATTGAGTTACTTAACGGTAACTGCTTTTCTAGGATACCTTCCAGGACGGCAGGCCTACTTCCCACCCATGGTTTTAACGTAAGTACTATGGGAAGAGTTTCTCTCTGGCACGGATAGTCTATTACTTTGGTAGAACTGAGGTGCAGGGGGAAGCGAGGGGCCTTTTTAACCTCCTGTGTTGATTGTGTTTCCTGTCGGGTAGACCAGTCATCTCTCAAGTGTGCCATCCTGGAAGATATCCTAGAAAAGCAGTTACTGGTAAGTAACTGTCAATTTTTTTATTTTTTTAAATTTTCAAAACTTTGTGACAAAAAGTGAGGTCTGCAAAAACTCACCATACCTCTCAGCAAATAGCTTTGGGTGTCTACTTTCCAAAATGGGGTAATTTGGGGGGGTTTGTGCCATCTGGGCATTCCATGGCCTCCGAAACTGTCATGGGCAGTGAAGAGTGAAATCAAAAATTTACACCCTTAGAAAGCCTGAAGGCTTGGTTTTCGGTGTCCCGTACACGGCTAGGCTCCCAAAGTTCCACACATGTGGTATCCCCGTACTCAGGAGAAGCAACAGAATGTATTTTGGTGTGTAATTACCTATAGCATGTGTGAGCAATATATCATTCAGTGACAACTTTGTGCAAAAAAAAAAAAAATTATTTTTCCCGCAACTTGTGTCACAATAGAATCTATTCCATTAGGCTCGACATTCCTCTCGGCAAATGGCTTGGGGTGTGTACTTTCCAAAATGGGGTAATTTGGGGGGGGGGGGGTTGAACTGTCCTGGCATTTTATGCAAACATTTAGAAGCTTATGTCACATATCACCCATTCTTCTAACCACTTGAAGATAAAGCCCTTTCTGACACCTTTTGTTTACATGAAAAATGTCTTTTTTTTGCAAGAAAATTACTTTGAACCCCAAACATATATTTTTTTCAAAGCAAAGGCCATACAGATAAAAATGGTGGGTGTTTAATTTTTTTTTTCCACACAGTATTTGCGCAGTGATTTTTCAAATGCATGTTTTGGGGGAAAAAACACACTTTTTAAAATTTGAATGCACTAAAACGCACTATATTGCCCAAATGTGGCAACACACTAAATACATCTTTAAAAGCCTTTACAGGTTACCACTTTAGATTTACAGAGGGGGTGTACTGCTAACATTACTGCCCTCGATCTGACCTTCGCGTGATACCTCACATGCATGGTGCAATTGCTGTTTACATTTGACGCCAGAGCAGGGGGGGGGGGGCAGGGGTGCTTTTATTTTTTTTGCTTTTTTATCTTATTTTTAAACTATTCCTTTAACTTTAAATTTAAAAAAAAATAAATTTGTTATCTCAGGGAATGTAAATATCCTATATGATAGCAATAGGTAGTGACAGGTACTTTTTTTCAAAATTTGGGGTCTATTAGACCCTAGATCTCTCCTCTGCCTTCAAAGCATCTGACCACACCAAGATCGGTGTGATAAAATGCTTTCCCGATTTCTCAATGGCGCTGTTTACATCCGGCGAAATCTAAGTCATAAAATGCTCATAGCTTCCGGTTCCTTAGGCCATAGAGATGATTGGAGCCATTCTGGTCTCTGATCCATTCCCTCCCACTGCTTGTAAAAGCAGTCTGGAGGCTAATTAGTCGTTAGGATTGCTTTTACATGAAAGCCGACCGGCTGTAAAGAATGATACCAAGATGATGCATAAACTGGCAGGCATCATTCTGGTATAACCAATCAGTCCAGCAACATACCAGTACTTTGCTGGTCCTTGTTGGGCATATATTGTAATATTTTTTTTTTTTTCATGCGGCCTGTAGGCTGAACAAAATGATTGATCGGTGGGTATGCCCACCATTATAATACCTCCCTTCATCCACCTACTTCTAATGATGGGCATACATGCACCGTTTATATATGCTGACGCATGGGGGCATCCGCCCCAAAAGTTGGGAGCAAATCGCTCTTCCGCCCATGCTGCCCCCATGTTTCAGCATATTTGCACTTTTTTTTTTAACTGGTGGTGAAATCACCTCCTACAGCGCTGCAACTGAATGGCGTACCTTCTAAGCAAATGATGGTTGACAAAAAAACAAAGTAACATTACAGTATAGCAGTAAGACTTACCATACCTGCAAAGCAAATACAAAAAAAAAAATAGTAAAAAAATAAAACACTTTTTAACGTAACCTGTGCCTAAAATATATACTATGCCGAAGCATGGGGGCATCCACCCGCAAAAGGTAGGAGCAAAACGCTCCTCCGCCCCTGCTGCCCCCATGCTTCGTCATATATGCTCTTTTTTGTAACTGTGGTGGTGAATTCACCTCCGACAGCGCTGGAGTAGCGGCTTTATGTATCGTAGGAGCAAACGCTGTTGCTGTCGAGATAAATAAATCCGCTCTGCTGCTTAATGGTGTACCTGAAAACAAAAAAAAATGGTTAACAATAAGGCCCTTTTCACACTGGGCGATGTGGGCGTCTGCTTTACTGTCATTTTAGCAGCGGTGTTCGGCCGCTAGCGGGGTGGTTTTAACCCGCGCTAGCCGCCGAGAAAGGGTTAAAACCCCCGCAAAGCGCCACGGTATTGCCGCGCGCTGCCCCATTGATTCAAGAAGTAGTAGCGGTGAATACACTGCTCCAAAGATGCTGCTAGCAGGACTTTTTTTACCGTCCTGCTAGCGCAGCGCTCCAGTGTGAAAGCCCTCCGGCGAGGCACCTAATTTTACCACAAAAAACTGGGAAACCGTATTGACTCGAGTATAAGCCTAGGGTGAGAAACGCGCAGCTACTGTAAGTGGAAAAGAGGGTCAACCATGCCCATTTGCAGCCTCACTGTGCCCATTTACATGCCTCACTGTGCCCATTTGCAGCCATAGGTCCCCCGAACTTCAAACTTGGTAGTTAAGGGTTCCTAGATGCCCCCTAGCTGCAGCCAAATTGGGGTCTCTGGATCCAAAGGGTCCCAAAATGACATTGCTGCAGATGAAAACAGTTGACTGAATTTGGGGCCCTGTATCTCGGGGCCACTTGGTGCTAGGAACTCCTTTTGGATATGTTGTAGTGTTTGGTTCCACTGGGTTTGCACACCAAATTTGGGGTTCCTAGCACCAAGTGGCACCGAGATACGGGGCCCAAAGTCGTGTCGGAAAACGTCAAGCACTTTTCTGCAGAAATAAGCCGAGGGGAGCAACTTTCAGCACAAAAAAGTGCTATATGGACCCCTTATATATTTGTACATGTTGATAATTTCCCCCCTTATTCTCCTGTTGCTTGCCAGTTCACCAGAAGGAATAGCCGCACAAGCCCTGCGGTTCTTGCACCTCAACAGCAGAACATGATCGGTGTTTGGTACGCCTGACCTTGGCAGGGACCACAACTCCATTGTCAGAACCATCTGTCATGGAACCACTGTCTACAGGATCGTATTCTGAGCCTGAATCTGACAGATGAGTGACTTCCTCTTCACCATTTGTCATGCTCAGAAACGTGTAGACCTTCACTAGTGTACCTTCGATTTGCCATTTTGGGCTCTAAATTCAGTGGTACACTAGTGAGACTCGCAGGTAAAAAAGCTCCTGACTGATTCAAACGCTACAAAAAAAAACGTAGTGATCGCAGGGATCAGGCCTAACTCTGCAAACGCTGCAGTTATGTGTGTTGTGTTTTTGTAAGTGACAGTGATCGATTGGTACTGCACTTGGGTGGGTGGGCTGGGCGGAGGGGCAAAATGCAGGTGCTAGCATATATCTGGGCTGATCCCGCTAACACTGCGTTTTTGGGAACCCTAAACTGCTGCGGACGCTAGTGTGGATCTGATCAAATATTGATCCATTCGGATACTATACCACTAAGGGAGGTGTATGCTGTGTGCGCTGGTGTTAGTGTTACTGGCACTAACCTGACGCTGCCTGTGGCGACGCAGACCCTAACTGATATCTCCTGCCGGGCGATCAGGGAGTTGAACCTTTATTAGGTAATACGGCGGATACCCTGACACTATAAAATACAAACTAACCAGCCTCACCCGTAACAGTTATACGGTGATCACTGGTGAAAGGGTTAACTAGGGACAATCAGGGGGTTAAAGCTGACAGTGAACCTAGGTACTAAGGATCTCTTAGTGACACTGGTGACAGGGGTTAACTGGGGGTGATCAAGGGGTTAAACCTTAGGGGGGTACCCTAGACCTAAAGGGGCCCAACACTAACTGCCCTACCACTTATAACGGTCACAAATGACACCAATGCAGTAATCAGTAAAAAAAAAAAATGCTATTGGTGTCACTGTGACATGGGGTGCAGGAGGGGTGATTTGTGTGCCTATGTGTTCCACTGTTCGTGTAGTTGGTGCAGACTTACTTGATGTCTTCTCGCCTTGCGCGCCGGACCGAAAAGACCGACACAAGGAGATGACATCCCTTCCTCTGCTTCTGTTAACATTACAGAAGCAGAGGAGGCTTCTCATTTGCCAGGGGCGATCGGGAGGGGGTGGCCATAAATCAGTGGCCTCCCCCTCGGCACGGATCGCTCTTGAAACTATGCCGACCGCCTTGGGCACCGGGGGGGAGAGCGTAATGTACCCATACTTTACTCTGCCTGCCCGTGCCATTCTGCCGAAGTATATCTGCGTGAGGCGGTCGGCAAGTGGTTAATGTATATGTGTGTGTGTATATATGTGTGTGTGTGTGTATGTATGTATGTAATATATATATATGTATATATATATATATGTATATATATATATATGTATATATATATATATATATATATATATATATATATATATATATATATATATATATATATATATATATATATATATATATATATATATAATTTTTTTTTTTTTTTTTTTTTTTACCCCTTCAGATGCCATCTACTGCAGGTCCTTCAGTTATGACAATTCTTCCCACATAAAGTGGTTCTAGAATCTAAACCTTTTCCTTTTTTCACTTGTTTTTTGAGAATTTAACAAAGGAAAAAGGACGTACATACACATAGGGCTGAAACAACTACCGTATATACTCGAGTGTAGGCTGACCCGAATATAAGCCGAGGCACCTAATTTTACCACAAACAACTGGGAAAACTTATTGACTCGAGTATAAGCCTAGGGTGAGAAATGCGCAGCTACTGTAAGTGGAAAAGAGGGTCAACGATGCCCATTTGCAGCCTCACTGTGCCCATGCAGATGGACACAGTTGACCGATTTGGGGCCCTGTATCTCGGGGTCACTTAGTGCTAGGAACCCCATCTTTGGATATGTTGTAGTGCTAATTCCACTGGGTTGGAATACAACATTTGGGGTTCCTAGCACCAAGTGTCCCCGAGATATGGGGCCCCAAATTCGGGTCAGAAAATCTCAAGCACTTTTCTGCAGCAGAGTGACATTTTCTGAACCGAATTTGGGGCCCTGTATCTTGGGGCCACTTAGTGCTAGGAACCCCATCTTTGGATATGTTGTAGTGCTAGTTCAACTGGGTTGGAATGCCAAATTTGGGGTTCCTAGACCCAAGTGGCCCCGAGATACGGGGCCCCAAATTCGGGTCGGAAATTTTTTTTTTGCTGCAGAAAAGTGCTTGACTCGAGTATAAGCCGAGGGGGCACTTTCAGCACAAAAAAATGTGCTGAAAAACTCGGCTTATACTCGAGTATATACGGTAATCAATTTTCATCGATTAATCGGCCATTAACATAATGGGGTTAAAGGAAAACTAAAATGTGTCCTTTATAGTACAAAAAGAGCATATATTACTTTCACAGTTCTACAGTAAAAAAAAAAAAACCCTTACAGTAGTGATTATCTGCTTTTTTTGTACTATAAAGGGCTCATTTTATTTTTTTATCACCATTATGTTACTAAACGTCTTAGACCTGGTTCACATCCGTGTTTTTTTTTTTTGGTGCAGAAATGCACTACAGTTCATTTACATGGTTTCCTATGGGACACGTTCACATCTATGCTTTTTTCAGCTGCTGCGTATTATTTTTACCGCAAAACTGGTTTTTATGGTTCAATATACTTCAATGGAGAATCTGCAGAAAAGCATGTAAAACGTTTTTGCAAGAATTTGTGTTTTTTTTTTTAATCTGCCCAACAAATTGGCCAAAAAACAGTATGTCTCCTCTAATAGTATATACAGTACATCTCTTCTGTCTGTTGTTCTCAGAGTGGATTCGATATTTTGCTCCCTAACCATATAGTTGGTTGTTTATATTTACCACTGCATAGAGATATTTAAGAATAAATTGCCTTTTTTTTAAAACTTTACATATTAACTAAATTATACTCCACACTTTTTTTTATTTTTTTAAGGTTATTAATCGATTAATCGAAACAATAAATCGGCCAACTAATCGATTATGAAAATAATCGTTAGTTGCAGCCCTACATACACAGCACAAGTGCACCATAAAATGCATGAAGACTGAATCTCAAGTCACTGTACAAAACAAGAATGGTTTGGCAGTAACATCCGGCCTGCGTGCATGCTGACAATACATTGGGGTTGATTTACTAAAGGCAAATCCACTTTGCACTACAAGTGCACTTGGAAATGCAGTTGCTGTAGATCTCAGGGGGACATGCAAGGAAACTAAAAAACAGCATGTTTGCTTGTACATGATTGGATGATAAAATATTCCCCTCATTTCAGATCTCCCCCTCAGATCTACAGCGACTGCACTTCCAAGTGCACTTGTAGTGCAATGTGGATTTGCCTTTAGTAAATCAACACCATTATTCCGTAGGAGATGAAAAGATGGTAGTGTAGAAAGCATTCTGCCCATTCTGACAAAGGAGGTATATCTTAACAGGAAAAAAAAAGGGGGAGATTATTTTTGAAGCAGTGTCACGCAAAAATGCATGGCCATATAGCCAGCATTGGATGAATTGAAACCTACAATGGAAAACCTGGGGTTTGTACCCCACTGCTGTTTTGGATAGAGTATAACAAAGATAAGGCCTCAAGTTGTAGGACAGGTCTGGCATCTAGTCTCAAAGGCTGTCTATGGCAAGGGATGATCGCGATTTCTAGTCAGATTATCAAATTATGAATTTGGACATGGCAAAATCGTTCGTACTGTTCCCCACGCAGTTAAAGAACCGACTGTCGTAAGGCCTTTTAGATACCACTATTAAAAACTTTGGGGATTCTTCAAACCTGGTGGGAACAGAGGTCAATTCTGAAATTTCTCTTCTACATGTTAAAATAGAAATTTTTCTGCTAGAAAATTACTTCGAACCCCCAAACATTCTATATATTTTTTTTATTAGCAGAGACCCTAGAGAATGAAATGGTTGATGTTGCAATTAGTCACACGGTATTTGCGCAGCGTATTTTCAATCTTTTTTTAAAATATATATAATGTTGTGCCTAGTAAATGAATGCATAACATGTCATGCTTTAAAGTTTGCATCCGCTCTGGGAATGGCACCAAACTTTGGTACTTGATCTCCATTAGCAAACAGGTTACCAGTTTAGAGTTAAACTGTTGCTCTAATGCTCCCGATGATACTTCACCGTTTACATATTCAAATTTATGCAGGAGGTGCACTTTTTTATAAATAATTTTTCGAACATTTTTAACTTATTTTTTTATTTTTTAATCACTTTCAGACCGGACCATTTTGCTGGCTTAAGACCAGACCACTTTTTGTGATTCGGCACTGTGTCGCTTTAACTGACAATTGCGTGGTCGTGCAACGTGGCTCCCAAACAAAATTGACGTCCTTTTTCCCCCACAAATAGAGCTTTCTTTTGGTGGTGTTTGATCACCCCTGTGTTTTTTTTATTTTTTTTTTTTTTTTTTTTGCGCTATAAACCAAGTTTAAGAAAAACGCATTATTTTTTACTATAATGTCCCCCAAAAATATATAAAAAATGTTTTTGCCTCAGTTTAGGCCGATACGTATTCTACATATTTTTGGTAAAAAAAATTGCAATAAGCGATTATTGGTTTGCGCAAAAGTTATAGCGTTTACAAAATGGGGGATAGTTTTATGGCATTTTTTATAAATTTTTTTTTTTTTTTTTTTTACTAGTAATGGTGGTGATCAGAGATTTTTATTGTGACTGCGACATTATGGCAGACACATCGGACATTTTTGGGACCATTGTCATTTATCCAGCAATCAGTGCTATACAAATGCACCGATTCCTGTGTAAATGGCAGTGAAGGGTTTAAGTGTGTCCTAGGGCGTGTTGCTAACTGTGGGGGGGTGTGGCTGTGTTTTAGTGAACACTGATCTCTGCTCCAATCACAGGGAGCAGAGATCGGTGTCACTTGTTGCTAGGCAGAACGGGGAGATGCTGTTTACTTCCGCATCTCCCCGTTCAGCCACCCCGTGAGACGATCGCCGGTATCCCCGCGGCAATCGAGTCCGCGGGACCCACGACCAGACTCAAGGGGGTCCCGACCAGCGGCGCGCACGCATTGGCACGGCGGCATTCTTAAATGGACGTACCTGTACGCCCTTATGCCTGTCCGTGCTATTCTGCCGATGTACATTGTCGTGTGCCGGTCAGGAAGTGGTTAAATCAATTGTATTGCTTTCACAAGGGATGAACATCGTCCCTTGTGAAAGCATGGAATGTGACAGGTCCTCTGGGGATTTAGGCCCAAAATCTCTCCTGGCCTCCAATGCAGTCTGATCGGTTGCTTTCCTGGCTGGTAACGCCACATAAACAGAGCCAAAATTAGAAGTGACAAATTCCTCGTCTCCGGGGGTAACCGCCGGCCACAACGCTCTTGGGCTCTGCAATCAGACGGCAGAGCCCAGGAAAGGCGATGGGAGGTTTCACTGCCTGCCAAAGTGGTCAAGTGGGAATCGCCAGCATAAAAATTTGATACAGTACTGGGGTAATGCCTGCCGCTTCAACCCGAGGCCATCATAATAGTGGTAAAAGGAAGACGTGGCAATCTTAACTAGAGGTCGACCGATATATCGGCCGATATTTGGTGTTTTTTAATTAATCGGCATCGGCCGATTCTGCTGATAAAAAAGGCCGATTATAACTTCAGCCGTGACTTGCAAAAGACTTCTGTAATAGAAGTCAATGCAAGTTGCCTCAGTCTTCCCCTTCTCCTCTCTGGGCATTCTGCCAAAAAAAGACCAAAGTGTTACAATGATTACAATGTTTACACTTAATGAATAAACTCGGCTGTGTGGAGAAGTTCTCAGTTTAACCATTTAAAGACTAAATCTTTTCTGACACTTGTTGCTTACAAGTAAAAATCCTGTATTTTCTCCTAGAAAATCACTTGGAACCCCCAACAATTATATATGTTTTTTTAACAGAGACCCTAGGGAATAAAATAGCGGTTGTTGCAATATTTTATGTCACACGGTATTTGCGCAGCGGTCTTTCAAACGCATTTTTTTTGGAAAAAAATACACTAATGATTTTAAAACGAAAACTAAAACAGTAAAGTTTGCCGATTTTTTTTTTTTATTTTTTTATTTTTTTTTTTTTTGCGTCCTAAAGTTTTGATTACCTATTTTTGTGTATTTAATATATAGTTTTTTTTAAAATTATACATACAAGTGAACTGATTGGAGGTTTGTTTTGTTTAATAAATGTTTAAATGTAGGAAATTTTTTGTATCACTTAAAGCTGCTTTCACACTGGAGCAGGCAGCGTTGACGGTAAAACGCTGCTAGTTTTAGCGACGCTTTACTGTCATTTTAGCGACGCTATTCGGCTGCTAGTGGGGCACTTATAGCCCAGCTAGTGGTCGAGGAAGGGGTTAAATGCGCCCGTGAATCGCCGCTGCCAAATCGCATTGCAGGCGCTTCAGCAGCGGTGCCCATTCATTTCAATGGGCAGGAGTGGTGGGGGAGCAGTTAACACCGCTCCAAAGATGCTGCTTGCAGGACTTTTTTTTTTAAGGTCCTGCCAGCGCATCGCTTCAGTGTAAAAAGCACTCGGGCTTCCACACAGACTGCAGGGGAGACGTTTTGCAGGCAGTTTACAGGCACTATTTTTAGCCCAAAAGCGCCTGAAAAACGCCCCAGTGTGAAATCTCATTAGATTTTATGAGATGAAGGGAAAAAATAAAAAAAATTTAAAAAATCGGCCTAACATATGGGCCCAAAAAAATCGGCATCCTATATCGGCCATCGGCCGCCGCGATTTCTAAATATCGGCATCGGCCAGAGAAAAACCCATATCGGTCGACCTCTAATCTTAACCACTTGCCTACTGGCACTTTTACCCTCTTCCTACCCAGGCCAATTTTCAGCTTTCAGTAATGTCACACTTTTTATTGTTTTTTTTTTTTAACACAAATGGCTTTCTTTTGGTGGTGTTTAATCGCTGCTGTTTTTTTTTTTTTTTCTGTTAGTATATTTTGTAAATATGTAATTTTTTTCTCCTTCACTGTTGGGAACTGATGAGGCCGCACTAATATGCCACACTGAAAGGCAGCACTGACTGGCATAACTAATGGCCACTGATGTCACTCGGCACTGTACTGTGATCATCATTGCCCTGATTAGTGTCCTGATTACCTGTACAGGTCTCCCCTGTGAGGCAATGCCGCTGATCGTCTCTTTGCCTCGCACTCTGTGAGCTCTCTGGGTAAAGAGCCGTGTCATCGGCTCTTTACCAAGTTCGGGGTTGATCCGTGTTCTAGGAATGTGGCCATGATCACTGTGCGCCAGAGCGGACATTTTGGGGTGCCATATGCCATCGTCTCAGAACGAGTGTATCTGCCCCCTGTCATTTTACTATATGGCGGGCAGAAAGTGGTTAAGCGTGTAGAGAATTTGATAAGTGCTATATTGTTGGAGTATGAGTGAATACAGGATGAAAGGGCTGTAGGTTAAGAACCGGGGGAGATCAGGTGAGTGTCCAAAATATTAAGGGTCCATAAAGATGCTGGTTTACCTGCATGGAGTTGAACCGTGAGAATTATTTAGGCAGCTTTGTAGTAATGGGCAATGTTAGGAACTCTTAGTTCAAATCACTGCAAGGAGTGAAGAATATGAGAGAAGACCGAAATAGGAAGGACTCTAAACCGGTATAATAACGTTGGGAGTAAAGTCCCTTTAATTGCATGAATATGGAGATGCATGAGGTTTGATAGTTGTTCCAGGCATCTAAGAGGTATTTCAGTTAATTGATTGGGGGCTGATTTATTAGCTTCATATAAAAAAAGTGACGTGAGTTAGATCGCTAGGTATGGGAGCAATTTGGTCCAGTGAAAACGGAATTGGGCCTGTAAGGAAGCCTAGGATGTTTCCGACAAAGAATCCCTTAAAGGGGTTGTAAACCCTCAAGGTTTTTCACCTTAATGCATTCTATGCATTAAACTTTTTTTGTAGTGCAGCAGCCCCCCTTTTTACTTACCTGAAACTGATCATTCCAGCAACGGGGACAAGTAGAGCAGCTCCAGCCGTGGTCCTCATTTGCTGGATTGATAGCAGCAGGAGCATTGGCTCCCGCTGCTGTCAAAGCCAGTGACGCGAGATCCGGAGGGCAGGGCTGAGTCCTGCTGCCTGTGCCAGTGGACGCAGCAGCAGGACTCACGAGCGCACCCACACGAGTGTCCTCAGGGAATGCGGGTCTCCGTGGGGGCACTCGAGAAGAGGAGGAGTCAGGAGCGCCGCTAGGAGACCCCAGAAGAGAAGGGTCTCTGGGCCCTTCTGTGCAAAACCCTTGCACAGAGGAGGCAAGTATGACATGTTTAAAATAATCTTTGCTACCCCTTTAAGGGCTTTAATTTGGTTGAGTTCACCTGGAGTCCTGAGAGGGATATGAAATTATTCATTAGAGGTTAGATAGGGGTATGTGTGTGCTGATGATATGCTACTGTATATTACATCCAAACATGGCCAACTTATTGGGGTATGCTTGCTAATTCCACTCCTTTTTTTTTTTAAGTTTAAATGTTCTTGTTGGCACATATATAGGCTGCTAGGATTCTAAAGCAAGGATAAACCAAATGGCCTCATCAAGGACACCCCTTTCTCGTTCCCCTAAAGCAGGGGTCTCCAAACTGCGGCCCACGGGCCAAATGTGGCTCTTTGATTGCCTTTATCTGGCCCTTGGGGCACTATTCCTCACACTAATAAAAGGTCCACTGACACCAAAGACATGGCACTAATCCTCCCACTAACACCACCGATGGGGCACTGTCCCCCCCCCCCCGTTCACCACCGATGGGGCACTGTCCCCCCCCCGTTCACCACCGATGGGGCACTGTCCCCCCCCCGATGGGGCACTGTCCCCCCCCCCCGTTCACCACCGATGGGGCACTGTCCCCCCCCCCCCCCCCGTTCACCACCGATGGGGCACTGTCCCCCCCCCCCCCCGTTCACCACCGATGGGGCACTGCCCCCCCCCGTTCACCACCGATGGGGCGCTGCCCCCCCGTTCACCACCGATGGGGCGCTGCCCCCCCCGTTCACCACCGATGGGGCGCTGTCCCCCCCGTTCACCACCGATTGGGCACTGTCCCCCCCGTTCACCACCGATTGGGCGCTGCCCCCCCCGTTCACCACCGATGGGGCGCTGCCCCCCCGTTCACCACCGATGGGGCGCTGCCCCCCCGTTCACCACCGATGGGGCACTGTCCCCCCCCCGTTCACCACCGATGGGGCACTGTCCCCCCCCCCTTTCACCACCGATGGGGCACTGTCCCCCCCCCGTTCCCCACCGATGGGGCACTGTCCCCCCCCCCCCCGGTCACCACCGATGGGGCACTGTCCCCCCCCCCCACCGTTCACCACCGATGGGGCACTGTCCCCCCCCACCACCACCCCTCCCCCCCCCGTTCACCACCGATGGGGCACTGTCCCCCCCCCGTTCACCACCGATGGGGCACTGTCCCCCCCCCCCGTTCACCACCGATGGGCACTGTCCCCCCCCCCCCCTTTCACCACCGATGGGGCACTGTCCCCCCCCCCGTTCACCACCGATGGGGCACTGTCCCCCCCCCCCGTTCACCACCGATGGGGCACTGTCCCCCCCCCCCGTTCACCACCGATGGGGCACTGTCCCCCACCCCCCCCCCCCCGTTCACCACCGATGGGGCACCACTGTCCCCCCCCCCGTTCACCACCGATGGGGCACTGTCCCCCCCCACTGTCCCCCCCCCCCGTCCACCACCGATGGGCACTGTCCCCCCCCTGTTCACCACCGATGGGGCACTGCCCCCCCCCCTGTTCACCACCGATGGGGCACTGCCCCCCCCCCCCTGTTCACCACCGATGGGGCACTGTCCCCCCCCCTGTTCACCACCGATGGGGCACTGTCCCCCACCGATGGGGCACTGTCCCCCCCCCCCCGTTCACCACCGATGGGGCACTGTCCCCCCCCCGTTCACCACCGATGGGGCACTGTCCCCCCCCCGTTCACCACCGATGGGGCACTGCCCCCCCTCCCCCTGTTCACAACCGATGGGGCACTGTCCCCCACCCCCCCCCCCCGCTGTTCACCACCGATGGGGCACTGCCCCCCCTGTTCACCACCGATGGGGCACTGCCCCCCCCCCTGTTCACCACCGATGGGGCACTGTCCCCCACCCCTGTTCACCACCGATGGGGCCCTGTCCCCCACCGATGGGGCACTGTCCCCCCCCTGTTCACCACCGATGGGGCACTGTCCCCCCCCCCTGTTCACCACCGATGGGGCACTGCCCCCCCCCCTGTTCACCACCGATGGGGCACTGTCCACCACCGATGGGGCACTGTGGGGCCCCCCCCCCCACCGATGGGGCACTGTCCCCCCCCCCCTGTTCACCACCGATGGGCACTGTGTCCCCCCCCCCACCGTTCACCACCGATGGGGCACTGTCCCCCCCCCTGTTCACCACCAATGGGGCACTGTCCCCCACCGATGGGGCACTGTCCCCCCCCCTGTTCACCACCGATGGGGCACTGTCCCCCCCTGTTCACCACCGATGGTGCACTGTCCCCCCCCCTGTTCACCACCGATGGGGCACTGTCCCCCCCCCCCGTTCACCACCGATGGGGCACTGTCCCCCCCCCTGTTCACCACCGATGGGGCACTGTCCCCCCCCTGTTCACCACCGATGGGGCACTGTCCCCCCCCCTGTTCACCACCGATGGGGCACTGTCCCCCCCTCTTCACCACCGATGGGGCACTGTCCCCGCCCCTGTTCACCACCGATGGGGCACTGTCCCCCCCCCTGTTCACCACCGATGGGGCACTGTCCCCCCCCCCCCCTGTTCACCACCGATGGGGCACTGCCCCCCCCCCTGTTCACCACCGATGGGGCACTGTCCCCCCCCCCTGTTCACCACCGATGGGGCACTGCCCCCCCCCTGTTCACCACCGATGGGGCACTGTCCCCCCCTGTTCACCACCGATGGGGCACCCCCCCCCCCTGTTCACCACCGATGGGGCACTGTCCCCCCCCCCTGTTCACCACCGATGGGGCACTGTCCCCCCCCCCCCCTGTTCACCACCGATGGGGCACTGTCCCCCCCCCCCCCCTGTCACCACCGATGGGGCACTGTCCCCCCCCCTGTTCACCACCGATGGGGCACTGTCCCCCCCCCCCCTGTTCACCACCGATGGGGCACTGTCCCCCCCCTGTTCACCACCGATGGGGCACTGCCCCCCCCCCTGTTCACCACCGAGGGGGCACTGCCCCCCCCCTGTTCACCCCGATGGGGCACTGTCCCCCCCCCTGTTCACCACCGATGGGCACTGCCCCCCCCCCACCCTGGGGATCACCACCGATGGGGCACTGTCCCCCCCCCCTGTCACCACCGATGGGGCACTGTCCCCCCCCTGTTCACCACCGATGGGGCACTGTCCCCCCCCCTGTTCACCACCGATGGGGCACTGTCCCCCCCCCGTTCACCACCGATGGGGCACTGTCCCCCCCCCCCTTCACCACCGATGGGGCACTGCCCCCCCCCCTGTTCACAACCGATGGGGCACTGTCCCCCCTGTTCCGATGGGGCACTGCCCCCCCCCTGTTCACCACCGATGGGGCACTGCCCCCCCCCCTGTTCACCACCGATGGGGCACTGTCCCCCCCCCCCTGTTCACCACCGATGGGGCACTGCCCCCCCCCCTGTTACACCACCGATGGGGCACTGTGTCCCCCCCCTGTTCACCACCGATGGGGCACTGTCCCCCCCCCCCTGTTCACCACCGATGGGGCACTGTCCCCCCCCCCCCCTGTTCACCACCGATGGGGCACTGTCCCCCCCCCCCCTGTTCACCACCGATGGGGCACTGTCCCCCCCCCTTTCACCACCGATGGGGCACTGTCCCCCCCCCTGTTCACCACCGATGGGGCACTGTCCCCCCCCCTGTTCACCACCGATGGGGCACTGCCCCCCCCGTTCACAACCGATGGGGCACTGTCCCCCACCGATGGGGCACTGCCCCCCGTTCACCACCGATGGGGCACTGCCCCCCCCGTTCACAACCGATAGGGCACTGTCCCCCACCGATGGGGCACTGCCCCCCCCCCCCTGTTCACCACCGATGGGGCACTGCCCCCCCCCGTTCACCACCGATGGGGCACTGTCCCCCCCCCGTTCACCACCGATGGGGCACTGTCCCCCCCCCGTTCACCACCGATGGGGCACTGTCCCCCCCCGTTCACCACCGATGGGGCACTGTCCCCCCCCCTGTTCACCACCGATGGGGCACTGTCCCCCCCCCGTTCACCACCGATGGGGCACTGTCCCCCCCCCCCGTTCACCACCGATGGGGCACTGTCCCCCCCCCGTTCACCACCGATGGGGCACTGCCCCCCCCGTTCACAACCGATGGGGCACTGTCCCCCACCGATGGGGCACTGCCCCCCCGTTCACGACCGATGGGGCACTGCCCCCCCTCCCCCTGTTCACAACCGATGGGGCACTGTTCACCACCGATGGGGCACTGCCCCCCCCTGTTCACCACCGATGGGGCACTGCCCCCCCCCTGTTCACCACCGATGGGGCACTGCCCCCCCCTGTTCACCACCGATGGGGCACTGCCCCCCCCCTGTTCACCACCGATGGGGCACTGTCCCCCACCGATGGGGCACTGTCCCCCCCCTGTTCACCACCGATGGGGCACTGTCCCCCCCCTGTTCACCACCGATGGGGCACTGTCCCCCCCCGTTCACCACCGATGGGGCACTGCCCCCCCCCCTCCCCCTGTTCACAACCGATGGGGCACTGCCCCCCCTCCCCCCACCGATGGGGCACTGCCCCCCCCCCCTGTTCACCACCGATGGGGCACTGCCCCCCCCCCTGTTCACCACCGATGGGGCACTGCCCCCCCCCCTGTTCACCACCGATGGGGCACTGTCCCCCACCGATGGGGCACTGTCCCCCCCCCTGTTCACCACCGATGGGGCACTGTCCCCCCCCCTGTTCACCACCAATGGGGCACTGTCCCCCACCGATGGGGCACTGCCCCCCCCCTGTTCACCACCGATGGGGCACTGTCCCCCCCCTGTTCACCACCGATGGGGCACTGTCCCCCCCCCTGTTCACCACCGCTGGGGCACTGCCCCCCCTGTTCACCACCGATGGGGCATTGCCCCCCCCCTGTTCACCACCGATGGGGCACTGTCCCCCCCTGTTCACCACCGATGGGGCACTGTCCCCCCCTGTTCACCACCGATGGGACACTGTCCCCCCCCTGTTCACCACCGATGGGGCACTGTCCCCCCCCCCCCTGTTCACCACCGATGGGGCACTGTCCCCCCCTGTTCACCACCGATGGGGCACTGTCCCCCCCCTGTTCACCACCGATGGGGCACTGTCCCCCCCCCTGTTCACCACCGATGGGGCACTGTCCCCCCCCCTCTGTTCACCACCGATGGGGCACTGTCCCCCCCCCCTGTTCACCACCGATGGGGCACTGTCCCCCCCCCTCTTCACCACCGATGGGGCACTGTCCCCCCCCCCCCCTGTTCACCACCGATGGGGCACTGTCCCCCCCCCTGTTCACCACCGATGGGGCACAGTCCCCCCCCCTGTTCACCACCGATGGGGCACTGCCCCCCCTGTTCACCACCGATGGGGCACTGCCCCCCCCCTGTTCACCACCGATGGGGCACTGCCCCCCCCCCTGTTCACCACCGATGGGGCACTGCCCCCCCCCTGTTCACCACCGATGGGGCACTATCCCCCCCCCCTGTTCACCACCGATGGGGCACTCCCACCCCCCCCTGTTCACCACCGATGGGGCACTCCCCCCCCCCCTGTTCACCACCGATGGGGCACTCCCCCCCCCCCTGTTCACCACCGATGGGGCACTGTTCACCACCGATGGGGCACTGTCCCCCCCCGTTCACCACCGATGGGGCACTGTCCCCCCCCCCTGTCACCACCGATGGGGCACTGTCCCCCCCCCCCCTGTTCACCACCGATGGGGCACTGTCCCCCCCCCTGTTCACCACCGATGGGGCACTGTCCCCCCCGTTCACCACCGATGGGGCACTGTCCCCCCCCGTTCACCACCGATGGGGCACTGTCCCCCCCCGTTCACCACCGATGGGGCACTGTCCCCCCCCGTTCACCACCGATGGGGCACTGCCCCCCCGTTCACAACCGATGGGGCACTGTCCCCCACCGATGGGGCACTGCCCCCCCGTTCACCACCGATGGGGCACTGCCCCCCCGTTCACCACCGATGGGGCACTGTCCCCCCCCTGTTCACCACCGATGGGGCACTGTCCCCCCCCCGTTCATCACCGATGGGGCACTGTCCCCCCCCCCATGTTCACCACCGATGGGGCACTGTCCCCCCCCCTGTTCACCACCGATGGGGCACTGTCCCCCCCCCCTGTTCACCACCGATGGGGCACTGCCCCCCCCCTGTTCACCACCGATGGGGCACTGTCCCCCCCCCCCGTTCACCACCGATGGGGCACTGTCCCCCCCCCCGTTCACCACCGATGGGGCACTGTCCCCCCCCCCCCGTTCACCACCGATGGGGCACTGTCCCCCCCCCCACCGTTCACCACCGATGGGGCACTGTCCCCCCCCCCCCCCCCCGTTCACCACCGATGGGGCACTGTCCCCCCCCCCGTTCACCACCGATGGGGCACTGTCCCCCCCCCGTTCACCACCGATGGGGCACTGCCCCCTCCGTTCACAACCGATGGGGCACTGTCCCCCACCGATGGGGCACTGCCCCCCCGTTCACCACCGATGGGGCACTGCCCCCCCCCCGTTCACAACCGATGGGGCACTGTCCCCCACCGATGGGGCACTGCCCCCCCCCCCGTTCACCACCGATGGGGCACTGCCCCCCCCCCCGTTCACCACCGATGGGGCACTGTCCCCCCCCCCCCGTTCACCACCGATGGGGCACTGTCCCCCCCCCCCCCCCGTTCACCACCGATGGGGCACTGTCCCCCCCCGTTCACCACCGATGGGGCACTGTCCCCCCCCGTTCACCACCGATGGGGCACTGTCCCCCCCCCCGTTCACCACCGATGGGGCACTGTCCCCCCCCGTTCACCACCGATGGGGCACTGCCCCCCCGTTCACAACCGATGGGGCACTGTCCCCCACCGATGGGGCACTGCCCCCCCGTTCACCACCGATGGGGCACTGCCCCCCCCGTTCACAACCGATGGGGCACTGTCCCCCACCGATGGGGCACTGCCCCCCCCTGTTCACCACCGATGGGGCACTGCCCCCCCCTGTTCACCACCGATGGGGCACTGCCCCCCCCTGTTCACCACCGATGGGGCACTGCCCCCCCCCTGTTCACCACCGATGGGGCACTGCCCCCCCCTGTTCACCACCGATGGGGCACTGCCCCCCCCCTGTTCACCACCGATGGGGCACTGCCCCCCCCCCCACTGTTCACCACCGATGGGGCACTGCCCCCCCCTGTTCACCACCGATGGGGCACTGCCCCCCCCCTGTTCACCACCGATGGGGCACTGCCCCCCCCCTGTTCACCACCGATGGGGCACTGTCCCCCCCCCCCGTTCACCCCGTTCACCACCGATGGGGCACTGTCCCCCCCCGTTCACCACCGATGGGGCACTGTCCCCCCCCCCGTTCACCACCGATGGGGCACTGCCCCCCCCCGTTCACAACCGATGGGGCACTGTCCCCCACCGATGGGGCACTGTCCCCCCCCGTTCACCACCGAGGGGGCACTGTCCCCCCCCCCCGTTCACCACCGATGGGGCACTGTCCCCCCCCCTGTTCACAACCGATGGGGCACTGTCCCCCACCGATGGGGCACTGCCCCCCCCCGTTCACCACCGATGGGGCACTGCCCCCCCCCTGTTCACCACCGATGGGGCACTGTCCCCCCCCCCCTGTTCACCACCGATGGGGCACTGTCCCCCCCCCCTGTTCACCACCGATGGGGCACTGTCCCCCCCCGTTCACCACCGATGGGGCACTGTCCCCCCCCCCTGTTCACCACCGATGGGGCACTGTCCCCCCCCTGTTCACCACCGATGGGGCACTGTCCCCCCCCCTGTTGACCACCGATGGGGCACTGCCCCCCCCCCGTTCACCACCGATGGGGCACTGTCCCCCCCCCGTTCACCACCGATGGGGCTCTGCCCCCCCCGTTCACCACCGATGGGGCACTGTCCCCCCCCCGTTCACCACCGATGGGGCACTGTCCCCCACCGATGGGGCACTGCCCCCCCCTGTTCACCACCGATGGGGCACTGCCCCCCCCCCTGTTCACCACCGATGGGGCACTGCCCCCCCCCTGTTCACCACCGATGGGGCACTGCCCCCCCCCTGTTCACCACCGATGGGGCACTGCCCCCCCTGTTCACCACCGATGGGGCACTGCCCCCCCTGTTCACCACCGATGGGGCACTGCCCCCCCTGTTCACCACCGATGGGGCACTGCCCCCCCTGTTCACCACCGATGGGGCACTGCCCCCCCCTGTTCACCACCGATGGGGCACTGCCCCCCCCCTGTTCACCACCGATGGGGCACTGCCCCCCCCTGTTCACCACCGATGGGGCACTGCCCCCCCCCTGTTCACCACCGATGGGGCACTGCCCCCCCCCTGTTCACCACCGATGGGGCACTGCCCCCCCCCTGTTAACCACCGATGGGGCACTGTCCCCCACCGATGGGGCACTGTCCCCCCCCTGTTCACCACCGATGGGGCACTGTCCCCCCCCCGTTCACCACCGATGGGGCACTGTCCCCCCCCCGTTCACCACCGATGGGGCACTGTCCCCCCCCCCGTTCACCACCGATGGGGCACTGTCCCCCCCGTTCACCACCGATGGGGCACTGTCCCCCCCCCCCGTTCACCCCCGATGGGGCACTGTCCCCCCCCCCTGTTCACAACCGATGGGGCACTGTCCCCCACCGATGGGGCATCTCCCCCCCCCTGTTCACCACCGATGGGGCACTGCCCCCCCTGTTCACCACCGATGGGGCACTGTCCCCCACCGATGGGGCACTGTCCCCCCCCCCCTGTTCACCACCGATGGGGCACTGTCCCCCCCCCTGTTCACCACCGATGGGGCACTGTCCCCACCCCTGTTCACCACCGATGGGGCACTGTCCCCCCCCTCTGTTCACCACCGATGGGGCACTGTCCCCCCCCTCTGTTCACCACCGATGGGGCACTGTCCCCCCCCCCTCTGTTCACCACCGATGGGGCACTGTCCCCCCCCCTCTGTTCACCACCGATGGGGCACTGTCCCCCCCCCTCTGTTCACCACCGATGGGGCATTGTCCCCCCCCCTGTTCACCACCGATGGGGCACTGTCCCCCCCCCCTGTTCACCACCGATGGGGCACTGTCCCCCCCCCCCCCCTGTTCACCACCGATGGGGCACTGTCCCCCCCCCCTGTTCACCACCGATGGGGCACTGTCCCCCCCTGTTCACCACCGATGGGGCACTGCCCCCCCCCCCCCGTTCACCACCGATGGGGCACTGCCCCCCCCCGTTCACCACCGATGGGGCACTGTCCCCCCCCCGTTCACCACCGAGGGGGCACTGTCCCCCCCCCGTTCACCACCGATGGGGCACTGTCCCCCCCGTTCACCACCGATGGGGCACTGTCCCCCCCGTTCACCACCGATGGGGCACTGCCCCCCCCGTTCACAACCGATGGGGCACTGTCCCCCACCGATGGGGCACTGCCCCCCCCCTGTTCACCACCGATGGGGCACTGCCCCCCCCCTGTTCACCACCGATGGGGCACTGCCCCCCCCCTGTTCACCACCGATGGGGCACGGCCCCCCCCCCCTGTTCACCACCGATGGGGCACGGCCCCCCCCCTGTTCACCACCGATGGGGCACTGCCCCCCCCCTGTTCACCACCGATGGGGCACTGCCCCCCACCGATGGGGCACTGTCCCCCCCCTGTTCACCACCGATGGGGCACTGTCCCCCCCCCCGTTCACCACCGATGGGGCACTGTCCCCCCCCGTTCACCACCGATGGGGCACTGTCCCCCCCCCCGTTCACCACCGATGGGGCACTGTCCCCCCCCCCTGTTCACCACCGATGGGGCACTGTCCCCCCCCCCCACCGATGGGGCACTGTCCCCCCCCCCACCTGTGTCACCACCGATGGGGCACTGTCCCCCCCCCTGTTCACCACCAATGGGGCACTGTCCCCCACCCCCTGTTCACCACCGATGGGGCACTGTCCCCCCCCCTGTTCACCACCGATGGGGCACTGTCCCCCCCCCTGTTCACCACCGATGGGGCACTGTCCCCCCCCCTGTTCACCACCGATGGGGCACTGTCCCCCCCCTCTGTTCACCACCGATGGGGCACTGTCCCCCCCCTCTGTTCACCACCGATGGGGCACTGTCCCCCCCCCTCTGTTCACCACCGATGGGGCACTGTCCCCCCCCCTGTTCACCACCGATGGGGCATTGTCCCCCCCCCTGTTCACCACCGATGGGGCACTGTCCCCCCCCCCTGTTCACCACCGATGGGGCACTGCCCCCCCCCCTGTTCACCACCGATGGGGCACTGCCCCCCCCTGTTCACCACCGTTGGGGCACTGCCCCCCCCCCTGTTCACCACCGATGGGGCACTGTCCCCCCCCCCTGTTCACCACCGATGGGGCACTGTCCCCCCCCCCCCCCTGTTCACCACCGATGGGGCACTGTCCCCCCCCCCCTCTGTTCACCACCGATGGGGCACTGTCCCCCCCCCTGTTCACCACCGATGGGGCACTGTCTCCCCCCCCTGTTCACCACCGATGGGGCACTGTCTCCCCCCCCTGTTCACCACCGATGGGGCACTGTCCCCCCCCCCCTGTTCACCACCGATGGGGCACTGTCCCCCCCCCCTGTTCACCACCGATGGGGCACTGTCTCCCCCCCTGTTCACCACCGATGGGGCACTGTCTCCCCCCCTGTTCACCACCGATGGGGCACTGTCTCCCCCCCCGTTCACCACCGATGGGGCACTGTCCCCCCCCCCTGTTCACCACCGATGGGGCACTGTCCCCCCCCCCCCCCTTCACCACCGATGGGGCACTGTCCCCCCCCCCCTGTTCACCACCGATGGGGCACTGTCTCCCCCCCCTGTTCACCACCGATGGGGCACTGTCCCCCCCCCCCTGTTCACCACCGATGGGGCACTGTCTCCCCCCCCTGTTCACCACCGATGGGGCACTGTCCCCCCCCCCCCTGTTCACCACCGATGGGGCACTGTCTCCCCCCCCCTGTTCACCACCGATGGGGCACTGTCCCCCCCCCCTGTTCACCACCGATGGGGCACTGTCTCCCCCCCCTGTTCACCACCGATGGGGCACTGTCTCCCCCCCCCTGTTCACCACCGATGGGGCACTGTCTCCCCCCCCTGTTCACCACCGATGGGGCACTGTCCCCCCCCCTGTTCACCACCGATGGGGCACTCCCCCCCCCCCTGTTCACCACCGATGGGGCACTGTCCCCCCCCGTTCACCACCGATGGGGCACTGTCCCCCCCCAGTTCACCACCGATTGGGCACTGTCCCCCCCCCCCCCACCGATGGGGCACTGTCCCACTCCCCCCCCCCTGTTCACCACCGATGGGGCACTGTCCCCCCCCTGTTCACCACCGATGGGGCACTGTCCCCCCCCCTGTTCACCACCGATGGGGCACTGTCGCCCCCCCTGTTCACCACCGATGGGGCACTGTCCCCCCCCCCTGTTCACCACCGATGGGGCACTGTCCCCCCCCCCTTTCACCACCGATGGGGCACTGTCCCCCCCCCTGTTCACCACCGATGGGGCACTGTCCCCCCCCCTGTTCACCACCGATGGGGCACTGTCCCCCCCCCTGTTCACCACCGATGGGGCACTGTCCCCCCCCCCCTGTTCACCACCGATGGGGCACTGTCCCCCCCCCCCTGTTCACCACCGATGGGGCACTGTCCCCCCCCCCTGTTCACCACCGATGGGGCACTGTCCCCCCCCCACTGTTCACCACCGATGGGGCACTGTCCCCCCCCCCTCGTGTTCACCACCGATGGGGCACTGTCCCCCCCCCCCCCACTGTTCACCACCGATGGGGCACTGTCCCCCCCCCTGTTCACCACCGATGGTGCACTGTCCCCCCCCCCCTGTTCACCACCGATGGGGCACTGTCCCCCCCCCCCTGTTCACCACCGATGGGGCACTGTCCCCCCCCCTGTTCACCACCGATGGGGCACTGTCCCCCCCCCCTGTTCACCACCGATGGGGCACTGTCCCCCCCCCCCCCCCATGTTCACCACCGATGGGGCACTGTCCCCCCCCCCCCCGTTCACCACCGATGGGGCACTGTCCCCCCCCCCCCCCCCCCCCCCCCCGTTCACCACCCATGGGGCACTGTCCCCCCCCCTGTTCACCACCGATGGGGCACTGTCCCCCCCCCCCCCCCCTGTTCACCACCGATGGGGCACTGTCCCCCCCCCCTGTTCACCACCGATGGGGCACTGTCCCCCCCCCCTGTTCACCACCGATGGGGCACTGTCCCCCCCCCCTGTTCACCACCGATGGGGCACTGTCCCCCCCCCCCCCCCTGTTCACCACCGATGGGGCACTGTCCCCCCCCCTTTCACCACCGATGGGGCACTGTCCCCCCCCCCCCCTGTTCACCACCGATGGGGCACTGTCCCCCCCCCCCTGTTCACCACCGATGGGGCACTGTCCCCCCCCCCCCTGTTCACCACCGATGGGGCACTGTCCCCCCCCCCTGTTCACCACCGATGGGGCACTGTCCCCCCCCCCCTGTTCACCACCGATGGGGCACTGTCCCCCCCCCTGTTCACCACCGATGGGGCACTGTCCCCCCCCCCTGTTCACCACCGATGGGGCACTGTCCCCCCCCCCCCCCTGTTCACCACCGATGGGGCACTGTCCCCCCCCCCCCTGTTCACCACCGATGGGGCACTGTCCCCCCCCCCTGTTCACCACCGATGGGGCACTGTCCCCCCCCCTGTTCACCACCGATGGGGCACTGTCCCCCCCCCCCTGTTCACCACCGATGGGGCACTGTCCCCCCCCCCCTGTTCACCACCGATGGGGCACTGTCCCCCCCCCCCCCTGTTCACCACCGATGGGGCACTGTCCCCCCCCCCCCTGTTCACCACCGATGGGGCACTGTCCCCCCCCCCCCTGTTCACCACCGATGGGGCACTGTCCCCCCCCCCTGTTCACCACCGATGGGGCACTGTCCCCCCCCCCCCTGTTCACCACCGATGGGGCACTGTCCCCCCCCCCCTGTTCACCACCGATGGGGCACTGTCCCCCCCCTGTTCACCACCGATGGGGCACTGTCCCCCCCCTGTTCACCACCGATGGGGCACTGTCCCCCCCCCCCTGTTCACCACCGATGGGGCACTGTCCCCCCCCCACCACTGTCCCCCCCCCCCCTGTTCACCACCGATGGGGCACTGTCCCCCCCCCCCTGTTCACCACCGATGGGGCACTGTCCCCCCCCCCTGTTCACCACCGATGGGGCACTGTCCCCCCCCCCCGTTGGGGCACTGTCCCCCCCCCTGTTCACCACCGATGGGGCACTGTCCCCCCCCCTGTTCACCACCGATGGGGCACTGTCCCCCCCCCTGTTCACCACCGATGGGGCACTGTCCCCCCCCCTGTTCACCACCGATGGGGCACTGTCCCCCCCCTGTTCACCACCGATGGGGCACTGTCCCCCCCCCGTTCACCACCGATGGGGCACTGTCCCCCCCCCTGTTCACCACCGATGGGGCACTGTCCCCCCCCCCTGTTCACCACCGATGGGGCACTGTCCCCCCCACTGTTCACCACCGATGGGGCACTGTCCCCCCCCCCCCTGTTCACCACCGATGGGGCACTGTCCCCCCCCCTGTTCACCACCGATGGGGCACTGTCCCCCCCCCTGTTCACCACCGATGGGGCACTGTCCCCCCCCGTTCACCACCGATGGGGCCCCCCCCCCCCACGTTCACCACCGATGGGGCACTGTCCCCCCCCCCCTGTTCACCACCGATGGGGCACTGTCCCCCCCCGTTCACCACCGATGGGGCACTGTCCCCCCCCGTTCACCACCGATGGGGCATTGTCCCCCCCCCTGTTCCCCACCGATGGGGCACTGTCCCCCCCCCCCACCGATGGGGCACTGTCCCCCCCCCCCTGTTCACCACCGATGGGGCACTGTCCCCCCCCCCCTCCCCCCCCCCGTTCACCACCGATGGGGCACTGTCCCCCCCCCCCTGTTCACCACCGATGGGGCACTGTCCCCCCCCCCCCTGTTCACCACCGATGGGGCACTGTCCCCCCCCGTTCACCACCGATGGGGCACTGCCCCCCCCGTTCACCACCGATGGGGCATTGTCCCCCCCCCGTTCACCACCGATGGGGCACTGTCCCCCCCCCCCCCTGTCACCACCGATGGGGCACTGTCCCCCCCCCGTTCACCACCGATGGGGCACTGTCCCCCCCCCGTTCACCACCGATGGGGCACTGTGTCCCCCCCCCGTTCACCACCGATGGGGCACTGTCCCCCCCCCCCTTCACCACCGATGGGGCACTGTCCCCCCCCCCCGTTCACCACCGATGGGGCACTGTCCCCCCCCCCCGTTTACCACCGATGGGGCACTGTCCCCCCCCCCCCCCTGTTCACCACCGATGGGGCACTGTCCCCCCCCCCCCCCCCCCGTTTACCATCCCCCCCGATTCGCCATCGACAGACACTGTCGCCCTCCCCTGTTCACCACCGATGGGGCACTGTCCCCCCTGTTCACCACCGATGGGGCACTGTCCCCCCCCCCCCCGTTCACCACCGATGGGGCACTGTCCCCCCCCTGTTTACCATCCCCCCCGATTCGCCATCTACAGACACTGTCTCCCCCCCCCCCTGTTCACCACCGATGGGGCACTGTCCCCCCCCCCCGTTTACCATCCCCCCCGATTCGCCATCGACAGACACTGTCGCCCTCCCCTGTTCACCACCGATGGGGCACTGTCCCCCCCCCCTGTTCACCACCGATGGGGCACTGTCCCCCCTGTTCACCACCGATGGGGCACTGTCCCCCCCCCCCCCCCCCGTTTACCATCCCCCCCGATTCGCCATCTACAGACTCTGTCTCCCCCCCCTGTTCACCACCGATGGGGCACTGTCTCCCCCCCCTGTTCACCACCGATGGGGCACTGTCCCCCCCCTGTTCACCACCGATGGGGCACTGTCCCCCCCCTGTTCACCACCGATGGGGCACTGTCTCCCCCCCTGTTCACCACGATGGGGCACTGTCCCCCACCGATGGGGCATCTCCCCCCCCCCCCTGTTCACCACCGATGGGGCACTGCCCCCCCTGTTCACCACCGCTGGGGCACTGTCCCCCACCGATGGGGCACTGTCCCCCCCCCCCTGGTCACCACCGATGGGGCACTGTCCCCCACCGATGGGGCACTGCCCCCCCCCCTGTTCACCACCGATGGGGCACTGTTCACCACCGATGGGGCACTGTCCCCCCCCTGTTCACCACCGATGGGGCACTGTCCCCCCCTGTTCACCACCGATGGGGCACTGTCCCCCCCTGTTCACCACCGATGGGGCACTGTCCCCCCCTGTTCACCACCGATGGGGCACTGTCCCCCCCGTTCACCACCGATGGGGCACTGTCACCCCCCCCTGTTCACCACCGATGGGGCACTGTCCCCCCCCCCGTTCACCACCGATGGGGCACTGTCCCCCCCCCCCCGTTCACCACCGTTGGGGCACTGTCCCCCCCCCCCCGTTCACCACCGATGGGGCACTGTCCCCCCCCCCGTTCACCACCGATGGGGCACTGTCCCCCCCCCCGTTTACCATCCCCCCCGATTCGCCATCGACAGACACTGTCGCCCTCCCCTGTTCACCGATGGGGCACTGTCCCCCCTGTTCACCACCGATGGGGCACTGTCCCCCCCCCCCCGTTCACCACCGATGGGGCACTGTCCCCCCCCCCGTTTACCATCCCCCCCCCCGATTCGCCATCTACAGACACTGTCTCCCCCCCCTGTTCACCACCGATGGGGCACTGTCTCCCCCCCCTGTTCACCACCGATGGGGCACTGTCCCCCCCCTGTTCACCACCGATGGGGCACTGTCTCCCCCCCTGTTCACCACGATGGGGCACTGTCCCCCACCGATGGGGCATCTCCCCCCCCCTGTTCACCACCGATGGGGCACTGCCCCCCCCTGTTCACCACCGATGGGGCTCTGTCCCCCACCGATGGGGCACTGTCCCCCCCCCCCTGTTCACCACCGATGGGGCACTGCCCCCCCCCACCCCCCCCCCCCCCCCCCCCCCCCTGTTCACCACCGATGGGGCACTGTTCCCCACCGATGGGGCCCTGTCCCCCCCCTGTTCACCACCGATGGGGCACTGTCCCCACCCCTGTTCACCACCGATGGGGCACTGTCCCCCCCTGTTCACCACCGATGGGGCACTGTCCCCCCCGTTCACCACCGATGGGGCACTGTCCCCCCCGTTCACCACCGATGGGGCACTGTCCCCCCCCTCGGTTCACCACCGATGGGGCACTGTCCCCCCCCCCGTTCACCACCGATGGGGCACTGTCCCCCCCCCGTTCACCACCGATGGGGCACTGTCCCCCCCCCCCGGTTCACCACCGATGGGGCACTGTCCCCCCCCCCCCCCCCCCACCACCGATGGGGCACTGTCCCCCCCCCCCCCCCCACCGTTCACCACCGATGGGGCACTGTCCCCCCCCCCCCCCCCCCGTTCACCACCGATGGGGCACTGTCCCCCCCCCCGTTCACCACCGATGGGGCACTGTCCCCCCCCCCCCCGTTTACCATCCCCCCCGATTCGCCATCGACAGACACTGTCGCCCTCCCCTGTTCACCACCGATGGGGCACTGTCCCCCCTGTTCACCACCGATGGGGCACTGTCCCCCCTGTTCACCACCGATGGGGCACTGTCCCCCCCCCCCGTTTACCATCCCCCCCCGATTCGCCATCTACAGACACTGTCGCCCTCCCCTGTTCACCACCGATGGGGCACTGTCCCCCCTGTTCACCACCGATGGGGCACTGTCCCCCCTGTTCACCACCGATGGGGCACTGTCCCCCCTGTTCACCACCGATGGGGCACTGTCCCCCCTGTTCACCACCGATGGGGCACTGTCCCCCCCCTGTTCACCACCGATGGGGCACTGTCCCCCCCCCCGTTCACCACCGATGGGGCACTGTCCCCCCCCCCGTTCACCACCGATGGGGCACTGTCCCCCCCCCCCCTGTTCACCACCGATGGGGCACTGTCCCCCCCCCCCCCCTGTTCACCACCGATGGGGCACTGTCCCCCCCCCCCCCCCCTGTTCACCACCGATGGGGCACTGTCCCCCCCCCCCCCACCCCTGGGGTTCCCCCCCCCCACCACCGATGGGGCACTGTCCCCCCCCCCCTGTTGACCACCGATGGGGCACTGTTCACCACCGATGGGGCACTGTCCCCCCTGTTCACCACCGATGGGGCACTGTCCCCCCTTTTCGCCACCGATGGGGCACTGTCCTTCCCCCCCCTTTTCGCCATCGACGGGACACTGTTCCCCCCCCCCAATTCGCCATCGACGGGACACTGTCCCCCCCCCCCCCCCATTCACCATCGACGGGACACTGTCCCCCCCCCCCATTCACCATCGAAGGGACACTGTCCGTTCCCCCCCCATTCACCATCGAAGGGACACTGTCCGTTCCCCCCCGTTTACCATCAACGGGACACTGTCCGTCCCCCCCCGTTTACCATCAACGGGACACTGTCCGTCCCCCCCCGTTTACCATCAACGGGACACTGTCCGTCCCCCCCCGTTTACCATCAACGGGACACTGTCCGTCCCCCCCCGTTTACCATCAACGGGACACTGTCCGTCCCCCCCCCGTTTACCATCAACGGGACACTGTCCCCCCCCCCCCCCCCGTTTACCATCAACGTGATACTGTCCCCCCCCCGTTTACCATCGACGGGACACTGTCCGTCCCCCCCCCCCCCGTTTACCATCGACGGGACACTGTCCCCCCCCCCCCCCCCGTTTACCATCGACGGGACACTGTCCGTCCCCCCCCCGTTTACCATCGACGGGACACTGTTCTTCCCCCCCCCCTTTTTGCCATTGACGGGACACTGTTCTTCCCCCCCCCCCCTTTTTGCCATCGACGGGACACTGTCCCCCCCCCCCCAATTCGCCATCGACGGGACACTGTCCCCCCCCCCCAATTCGCCATCGACGGGACTCTGTCCCCCCCCCCCCCCAATTCGCCATCGACGGGACACTGTCCCCCCCCATTCACCATCGACGGGACACTGTCCCCCCCCCATTCACCATCGACGGGACACTGTCCCCCCCCATTCACCATCGACGGGACACTGTCCCCCCCATTCACCATCGACGGGACACTGTCCCCCCCATTCACCATCGACGGGACACTGCCCCCCCCCATTCACAATCGACGGGACACTGTCCCCCCCCCCATTCACCATCGACGGGACACTGTCCCCCCCCCCATTCACCATCGACGGGACACTGTCCCCCCCCATTCACCATCGACGGGACACTGTCCCCCCCCCATTCACCATCGACGGGACACTGTCCCCCCCCCCCCCCCCATTCACCATCGACGGGACACTGTCCCCCCCCCCCCCCCCCATTCACCATCGACGGGACACTGTGTCTCCCCCCCCATTCACCATCGACGGGACACTGTGTCTCCCCCCCTTTTTCGCCATCGACGGGACACTGTGTCTCCCCCCCTTTTTCGCCATCGACGGGACACTGTGTGTCTCCCCCCCCCCCCTTTTTCGCCATCGACGGGACACTGTGTCTCCCCCCCCCTTTTTCGCCATCGATTGGACACTGTGTCTCCCCCCCCCCTAAAGTGTATAGGGGAGTAAACTGGCCCTTTGTTTCAAAAGTTTGCAGACCCCTGCCCTAAAGATTGGGAAAGAAGGGGACTCGTAACCCATAATAAACCTTGATCTATGATATAGATGTACTGTGTTTTATGCATGTATGCTCTCTACCTATTAACCACTTGCCGACCGGGCAATAGCCGAAAGATGGCTACAGCGCGGTCGGGTTTTTCTGGGTGGACGTCCATGAACGTCCTCCCAGAATATTTCTCCCACGCCCCCTGGGGCGCGCACCCGGGAACATCCGCGCCGGTCGGGACCCCCGTGAGTCCGGCCGCGGTCCCCGCGGACTCGATCGCCACGGGGACTCCCGCGATCGTCTCACAGAGCGGCTGAACGGGGAGATGCCGAGATAAACAGCATCTCCCCGTTCTGCCTAGCAACTAGTGATGCCGATCTCTGCTCCCTGTGATTGGAGCAGAGATCAGCATTCACTAGCTGACAGCCACGCCCCCCCCCCACAGTAAAAAACACACCCCTAGGCATACTTAACTCTTTCACTGCCCCCTTGTGGTTAACCCCTAAACGGCCAGTGTCATTTATACAGAAATCAATGCATTTAAATGCATTAATTGCTGTATAAATGACAATGGTCCCAAAAATGTGTCAAAAATGTCCGATGTGTCCGCCGTAATGTCGCAGTCACAAAAAAAAATCGCAGATCTCCGCCATTAATAATAAAAAATAATTAATAAAAATGCTATAAAACGATCCCCTATCTTGTAAACGCTATAACTTCTGCGCAAACCGATCAATAATCGCTTATTGCGATTTTTTTTTTTACCAAAAATATGTAGAAGAATACGTATCGGCCTAAACTGAGGAAAAAAAATGTTTTTTTATATATTTTTTGGGGATATATATTATAGCAAAAAATAAAAAATAATGCATTTTTTTCAAAATTGTCGCTCTATTTTTGTTTATAGCGCAAAAAATTAAAACCGCAGGGGCGATCAAATACCACCAAAAGAAAGCTCTATTTGTGGGAAAAAAAGGACGTCAATTTTGTTTGGGAGCCACGTCGCACGACCGCGCAATTGTCAGTTAAAGCGACGCAGTGCCGAATCGCAAAAAGGGGCCTGGTCCTTTGGCTGCAAATTGGTCCGGTCTGAAAGTGGTTAACAGTGTAATTTCATGATATAATTTACAAGGGTGTGTTTAGGGGCTGACTTAGGGGTGGGGCAACTGGTGGCGAGTAACTCTTAAGGCTTGGCTAGCGGCTTAGGACTTTTGAAATTTTGAGCCATATGTGTATGTATGTATACACACGCACACGCGTGTGTGTGTGTGTGTGTGTGTGTGTGTGTGTGTGTGTGTGTGTGTGTGTATGTGTATGTGTATGTATATATTATACACACTTTGTTCTTTTGTTTTTTTGTTCTCTATGCAAGTAGAGAGATGCAATGTGTATCTGCCCTCCAATCGGAGAGAAAACACAGGGGGTGATCTTCAGGGACTGATAGCTGTGGATTGGCCATCACGGTGATCAGGGGACTCGTAAACCGGGAGTTCCAAGTCCCGATCGTTAGCGCTCTATAAATCCTGTCTAAAAGTACTAACAGTTTGCGCCGCACTTTACAATATAAGGGCAGACATCACAGATACATACAATACAGGAGGAATTGGAGGGCCCTGCTCAATAGCTTACAATTTAAAACAGACAGATACAGCCCCATGGGAAAAAGTCCAGTGAGGGCGGCGTATGGTTGGCGGGAAGGGGTTAATGACCTGGTGAACCTGCTCTGTAATGCTCGTCCCCCAAAGGTTCACGCTGAGCTGATTTTTGCTTGGAAGGTGGCAAGATTAATAGCAGGCCGTGCACCTGATGGTAAAAATAGCTGATCCAAGTATTGTTTGAATTTAGAACCTGAACTGGGTTTAAGGTATGTATCTGAAACCATAGCGTAAAACAGGGCTCGACAAACCCCAGGCACCTGGTCGCATTTGCGACTACAATTAGCGACCTGGCACCTGGGGTGGCACAGCTGGGGTATCCTGTCTCTGTGCGCACCCCCCCGGAACAATCGCGTTTGGTCCGCGCCGGTCGGTAATTGAAACCGCGGCTTTGCGGCCTTCTGCAGTCCTATGCTTTCTTCTGGAATCTGGCTGTTGGTATGACAAGACAACCAGCAATGCTATTGGAGCTTCACATGCCTGTTTTCACTGCCCGCCTATCTCCTTCCCTTTACTTAGATCCCCAAACATTGTATATATATATATATATATTTTTTTTTTTCTAACACCCTAGAGAATAATGCCGGTCGTTGCAATACTTTCTGTCACCGTATTTGCGCACCGGACTTACAAGCACACTTTTTTGGAAAAAAATACTGGTCTTATTTTTTAAATTAAAAAAAGTTCGCCCAATTTTTTTATATTGTGAAAGACAATGTTACGCCGAGTAAATTGATACCCAACATGTCACTCTTCAAAATTGCATCCGCTCGTGGAATGGAGACAAACTTTTACCCTTTTAAAATCTCCATAGGCAATTTTTAAAAAAAATTCTACAGGTTGCATGTTTTGAGTTTCAGAGGAGGTCTAGGGCTAGAATTGGTTTCGCTCTACCAATCGCAGCGATACCTCACGTGTGGTTTGAACACCGCTTTCATATGCGGGTGCTACTACTCATGTATGCATTCGCTTCTGTGTGCGAGCTCGGCAGGACAGGGCACGTTTTAAAAAAAAAAAATGTTTTTCTTATTTTAACTTTTATTTTTTATTTTTTCACTGTTCTTTTAAAAAAAAATTGTCACTTTTTTTATTCCTATTACAAGGAATGTAAAAATCCCTTGTAATAGAAAAAAGCATGACAGGACCTCCTTTAATGTGAGATCTGGGCGTGTCAAAAAGACCTCAGATCTCATATTTAACCAGTTCAATACCCGCCCATAGTCATATGACGCCCACAAGGTGGATCTACCATCCTGGGTGGGCGTCATATGACGTCCTCGGGTTCCCGGCCGCCTGGGGGGCGCGCGCGCGCGCCCCGCGGCATCGCTCGGGACCCGGTGCGAGTGCCCGGCGGCCGCGATGTCCGCCGGGCACCCGCGATTGCCCGTTAAAACAACGGGACCGGGCGGGACCGTGGAGCTGTGTGTGTAAACACACAGCTCCACGTCCTGTCAGCGGGGAGGAGACCGATCATGTGATCCCAGTACAGAGGATCACATGATCGGTCTCCTCCCCTTAAGTCCCCTCCCCCTACAGTTAGAATCACTCCTATTAGGGACACACATTAACCCCTCCAGCGCCCTCTAGTGTTAACCCCTTCCCTGACAGTCACATTTACACAGTAATCATTGCAATTTTATAGCAACGATCGCTGTGTAAATGTGAATGGTTCCAAAAATGTGTCAAAAGTGTCCGAAGTGTCCGCCGCAATGTCGCAGTCACGAAAAAAAAATCGCAAATCGCCGCCATTACTAGTAAAAAAAAATAAAAATAAATTCAATAAATCTATCCCCTATTTTGTAGACGCTATAACTTTTGCGCAAACCGATCAATATACGCTTATTGCGATTTTTTTTACCAAAAATATGTAGAAGAATACGTATCGGCCTAAACTGAGGAAAAAAATTGTTTTTTTTAAAAAAAATGGGATATTTATTATAGCAAAAAGTAAAAAATATTGTGTTTTTTTTCAAAATTGTCGCTCTTCTTTTGTTTATAGCGCAAAAAATAAAAACCGCAGGGGCGATCAAATACCACCAAAAGAAAGCTCTATTTGTGGGAAAAAAAGGACGTCAATTTTGTTTGGGTGTAACGTCGCACGACCGCGCAATTGTTAGTTAAAGCGTAGCAGTGCCGAATCGCAAAAAGTGCTCTGGTAAGGAAGGTGTTTAAAAGCCCTGTATTGAAGCGGTTAAACAAAAATGCAATATAAAAAAAAAAATTGTCATTTGAAAAAAATAAATAATACAATGTCCCTTTTTAAGATCTATGGGTGGAAGTGATGATTTGATATTGCTTCTGCCTTGCAATGATATGGAGACTGGCGGGGGGCCATCTTCCCCCTCACTTGTGTCAGGCCAGGGACAGGTCCGGATCGCCTCCGCCATTACCCGACGGCCACGGTAAGTGGTGGAGGGCACTGGAGCATGGCGGGGGGGCCCTCTCCCGCCGTCGATTAAAAGTGATCTTGCGGCCAATCCGCTGCAGAGACCACTTTTATCTGAAAGAGAACCGCCGGCTCTTTTAGAGGATACCGGGGTTATGGTAGCTAGCTGCTACCATAACAGTATTCCTCTTCAAAGACAGGACGTATATAGTCGTCCTGCGGGAAGGAAGCGGTTAATTAAAATGAATTTATTCATCTCCCTGCTTGGTCCCTTTCACAAGGGCTGTGTCTGATCAGGTTCACCTGTCAGTTTTTCAGGCGGACCTGATTGGACCCTTAGCGGGGATATGACAGTCCTGTGTCCCTGCAAGGCAGGAAATAAAAGCAGTCGCATTCGTTCTAGTCGTCTTTCTGTGTAAATTTTAAGATTGGTTAATTTTTATATTGAAAATAAAGCTTTGTCGGACATATTAAAAAAAATAAAAAAACCTGGCTCCTAACTTTTTTAGCTGGCTCCTAGATTCCAAGCAAATTTGTCAAGCCCTGGTGTAAAATCTTAAATTCGTCCATCGAAGATGACGTTTGGCCTTATCCGTCAAACAGAGCTTAAGATCTGCTCCGAGGCGCTCGACCTTCACCCTGCTTACCGCAAAGTGTGTTGTTTCAAGTGGGTTGTAGTCAGTTCAGAATCCAAGCGTTTATTGTTGGCTTGTCTCTTTCAAGTGTTTGGAGGCCTGCTGAACAGGGTCACCCTTGATGACTGACTTGTATGCCTTTCAAAGAGTGACTGAGGAGCACACTTAGCCCATCATTAAGATTCAAATACCGTATATACTCGAGTATAAAAATTATGTTTTATAAAACCCACCTGTAGTATATTATATCTAATATATATATATGTATACATATATATATATATATATTATATATATATATATATATGTAGTGTTTTTTATGTAGTTCGTATAGGCATTCTATTTAGGCATTCTAAGACAAATTCATTATGCAAGAATATAGATTGGGGATTCAAGTCTATTCTACACCTCAAAAGGGTGTCCAGGTGTCATCTCTTAATCTAATCAGTAGTCGCACACATCAAAGACAATGTTATCTGTTACCCTTTGATGTGTAAATCTTATGCAAGTTGTGTGTGTGAGGGATAGCCTTTTAAACCTAGTATTTACTGATGGTAATTAGAATTGAGGGGGGTATTCATGGTAAACATTTGGTTGACCCCCCCCCCAGTGTCAGATCAGTATATGAGAAGACAGGCAGGTTGTCAGCTAGTCTAGAGAAAGACGGGTCTAGGAGAAGATATTCTTTGTCATGTACTCGGTTGGATTTTGTCGTCTGTAAGAATGTTCTGTTTTGGAAGTCAATAAAATCTCTCTCTGGGAGAATCGGGTTTTGCTGCGGAGACAATACTTTTAATAACTATATACCATCTACGAGGAAAGAACGATTATAGATTAGATCACTACACCACCCTCCTAGAAAAACACCACTCTGCGCCTACGGATTTTAAAACCTTACGAAATAAATATACATATAAATATAAATTATAAAGTGCCAATGTAGTATGCACTCTGTAGCAGCCACTTAAGAAAACATGTAGCATGATAAATACAATAAATAAAAATGCCAAAAGTCTCTTAAAATATTGTAGCAGCGCTTCTAGTCAGATATGTGCAAGTCCGACCAGCTAACATTAATAGTCCATTAATGAGTGATTGAGATAGCGGAGAAACAGTCTTATTACAGTATTTGCTGTGATGTCTGTTAGAGCCTTCCACCAAACATTCCACCACGTGTAGTATCATTTCCCCTGTGGGGTACACTCACCAGATGTACAGCAAAAATACGCCTGTATTTTTAAACAGCTTCTCCACCACTCCAAGGTTCCACCAGATGTCAGTACAACTTAACCCAGGTTTCAGTAAACATGTGGCAGGAATAACATAACCACATAGCGTAATACTGAAATGTTTTATTGTTCCCAAAAAACTCCCCTGTGCAAGTTAAGCGTACCATAAACAATAATAATAATAATAATAATAATAATATTGAGCAAATATAAAGTGCACTGTGCCTGTCTCTCTGTCCTGGTTGCCGAAAGTAGGAAGAGCATCCGCTGTGTACAGCAGCGGTCGACTTCCTCAGCCCGTGGAGCGCAGATGTGGAGCACACACGTCACTTCCGGTCGATCATGTCTCTGACATGTTTCGTCACTTCTGACTTAGTCTTGAGGGCGTGATAAATCGACCGGAATTCAGCTTTTATATATGGACTGACGGCTTCACGGCCAATCAGAACCATCGCTACTCTATGTGTATTAACACATACAGGGAAGCAACCACCCATACTGTCCGCACATAATGTGGTACCGAACGGTGCAATGAAACCTGCACGAGCACGGCATTTTAAACAAGTATATATGAATAAACAGCAAAATAAATGTTGTGATTTAAACATTTTAACAGCACTGTGCTCATTAAACTAAATACACTATGCATTTTTTCATTTGGGCGAGCACTTTGGAGGCGTTTTTAAATCTTAACAGCAATAATAACTAGACTAACTTTTAATTGGCACGAAGATGAAATCAATTTTTTTGCTGTAAATATCTATCGAAAAAACTATAAATTGTAGACTAAAGTGTTTTTCAAAAAAACAGATCAAAACAGTTATCTCCCTATCTCTAGTGGACACCATCCTCTATGGCTGAAAAATCCTAGCACCAAGTGGCCCCGAGATACAGTGCCCCAAAGTCCGTCAACTGTGTCCATCGCCAGCAATGTAATTTCGGGACCCTTTGGGTCCAGAGACCCCAAATTTTGGCTGCAGCTAGGGGGTATATAGGAACCCTAAACTACCAGTTTGAACTTGGGGAAACCTATGGCTGCAAATGGGCACAGCGAGGCTGCAAATGGGCATTGTTGACCCTCTTTTACACTTAGGCCCCTTTCACACTGGGGCGGGAGCCGCAGTGACGGTAAAGCAGCGCTATATTTAGCGCTGCTTTTCCGTCGTTTTAGCTGCGGTATTCGGCCGCTCGTGGGGCGGTTTTACCCCCGTGAGCGGCCGAAAAAGGGTTACAATCCCCCGCAAAGCGCCGCCGTAGGGGCGCTTTGCGGCGGTATTGCCGCGGTATTACCGCAGTGTCCCATTGAAATCAATGGGTAGGAGCGGTGAATACACCGCTCCAAAGATGCTTCTAGCAGGACTTTTTTTTTTTTTTTTTTTTTTTTACTGTCCTGTTAGCGCACCGCTCCAGTGTGAAAGCCCGCCGGCTTTCACACTGGAGTGAATGGGGCCGTTTTTTTCAGGCGGTGTACAGGCGCTATTTTTAGCGCTGTACCGCCTGAAAACCGCCCCAGTGTGAAAGGGGCCTTACAGTAGCTGCGCATTTCTCACTCTAGGCTTATACTCGAGTCAATAAGTTTTCCCAGTTTTTGTGTTAAAATTGGTGCCCCGGCTTCTATTCGGGTCGGCTTATACTTAAGTATATACGGTACTCTACATTTGACATGCTGCTCCTCTACGTAGAAAGTGGGGGTTTCAGCATAAGGGATTTGCATGGGACAAGGATAGGGTCATGGTCCGACCAGGAACTGTATTACGGCAGACAGAACCTGGGTAACAAATTGCCATTAAGTGTACATACACATGGTCAATCTGGGAATACTGGGCATGAGGTGAGAATGTGTATGGCCCCCAACAATGAATGGAGTTCCCTCCCAAGTGTCAACAGGGCCAAAGGTGTCAAGGAGGTCCTGTTAAGCTTCAGACTGATAAACTCATTGAGGAATGATCAAGCTTAAGATTTAGAATCAGGTTAGAGTCCCCGTAGAGTAGCTATGTGCCCTTCAGGTGGGTACGAATCAAGTTGAAAAAATGAGGGAAAAAAAGGGCAGTTGCCTATTTTTGGGGGCAGATTGTACCCTTCACGTACATCAAACATCTAAAACAATACGTACCGCCCTTTTTGGGTCAGAGATGGACTTGTAGCTTTTTTTGCAAAAAAAATAAAAATAACTTGACGCATCAGTCTTAAGAGATCAGAGCTATTTAAAGACCTTGGACCGCTTTTGAGGTGACTTGAAAAACTGAACATTCAGGGATATCCAATTAAGAGCCATTAACACTGGAAATGTAGCTATAACCCAGGCACAAAATCTGAGTGTTCAAGAGCCTCTTGGGCAGGGGCTATGTTTTCTCGTGGAGATCAACTGCCCTCTTGGGCAGCTAAAGCCAGGCCATTTTTTGCGATACGGCACTGCCTCGCTTTAACTGACAATTGCGCGGACATGCAACGTTGTACCCAAACAAAACTGATGTCCCTTTTTCCCCACAAATGGAGCCTTCTTTTGATGGTACTTGATCACCTCTGCGGTTCATTTTTTATGCTATAAACAAAGAATCTGACGATATTGAAAAAAATATATTTTCTTACTTTCTGCTATAATACATATCCAAAAAATAAATAAAACTTATTCATCAGTTTAGGCCAATATGTATTCTGCTACATATGTTTGGTAAAAGAAAATTGCAATAAGTGTATATTGATTGGTTTGCACAAAAGTTATAGCATCTACAAAATAGGGCATAGATTTATGGACTTTTATTTCTTTATCGTACATCACAGGACACAGCGCCACAGTAATAACTGTATGGGTTATATGGCATCTTCGGGTTATGGACACTGGCACACTAGACATGGGAACTGTCAAAAAATTTGTTTCGTATATAAAAAAAATCGTAATTCGTGTACGAAATTCCGTTCGAATTCGTACGAATCGTAAATTTTTTTTTCGAATAGTTAGTAAAGTTACGAATCGTTAACGCGGCTAATGAATTGTCGGTTCTCGTAACACAGAGAACAATTAGAATTCAAGTTACGAATCGTTACGAATCCTTACGAATCCTTACGAATCGTTAGTAAATCCAACTACAAATATCGAATTTCAACTAATATGAAAGAAATTATAATAGCGGATATAACGAATGCTTCCAATGCTTCGAATGAATTCGAGATTCAGTATATCTAATATAGAGAACTGTTCCTGCACAAAGTGTCATTTTTGCAGGAAAAAAAGCTATTTAAAATCACTCGCGGCTAATGAAATGTCAGCTCCGTTACGGAGTGTGTTACACAGAGAACAGTCATTTATTGATAAAAAAAAAAAAGCGTAGGGGTCCCCCCAAATTCAATAACCAGGCCCTTCAAGTCTGGTATGGATTTTAAGGGGAACCCCAGCCAAAAAAAAATGGCGTGGGGTCCCCCTCAAAATCCATACCAGACCCTTTATTTGAGCACGCAACCTGGCAGGCCGCAAGACAAGAGGGGGGACGAGAGCGCCCCCCCCCCCCCCCCCTCCTGCCTGAACCGTACCAGGCCACATGCCCTCAACATTGGGAGGGTGCTTTGGGGGTCCTGAGACCCCAAAGCACCTTGTCCCCATGTTGATGGGGACAAGGGCCTCATCCCCACAACCCTGGCCGGTGGTTGTGGGGGTCTGCGGGCGGGGGGCTTATCGGAATCTGGAAGCCCCCTTTAACAAGGGGACCCCCAGATCCCGGCCCCCCCCTACCAAAAAAGTGTCAAAAATGGTAAAAATGACGGGAGACGGTCTTTGACAATTCCTTTTATTAAAATCTTCTTCTTCTTTCTTCTGGTCTTCCTTATTGGTTTCTTCATCTTCTCCTTCCGGCATCTTCTTCCATGTTCTTCTTCCATCTTCTTCCTCCGATCCGCTTCTTCTTGCGCCGGTCTTCTCGTCCTTCTCGTCCGGCATCGGTGTCGGCGTCTGTTCTCGGGCCGCTCCTCGCAATGGGAGGCTCCCGCTGTGTGCGGCTTCGCTCCGGCTGACAGGTCTTTTATAACGGAGGGCACCTGGTGACCCCGCCCCCTCTGACGCACAGGGGCGTCCTGGGGACTTCCCTATGGCTTTCCCCATGATGTCAGAGGGGGGGCGGGGTCACCAGGTGCCCTCCGTTATAAAAGACCTGTCAGACGGAGCGAAGCCTCACACAGCGGGAGCCTCCCATTGCGAGGAGCGGCCCGAGAACAGACGCCGATGCCGGACGAGAAGACCAGAGCAAGAAGAAGCGGATCAGAGGAAGAAGATGCCGGAAGGAGAAGATGAAGAAACCGAAGGATGAAGAAAGGAAGACCAGAAGAAAGAAGATTTTAATAAAGGAATTGTCAAAGACCATCTCCTGTCATTTTTACCATTTTTGACACTTTTTTGGTGAAATGGTAGGGGTACCCCCTTACCATTTTACACAGGGGGGGGCGGGATCTGGGGGTCCCCTTGTTAAAGTCGGCTTCCAGATTCCGATAAGCCCCCCGCCCGCAGACCCCCACAACCACCGGCCAGGGTTGTGGGGATGAGGCCCTTGTCCCCATCAACATGGGGACAAGGTGCTTTGGGGGTCTCAGACCCCCAAAGCATCCTCCCAATGTTGAGGGCATGTGGCCTGGTATGGATATTTAGGGGGACCCCACGCCATTTTTTTTTAGCTGGGGTTCCCCTTAATATCCATAGCAGACCTGAAGGGCCTGGTTATTGAATTTGGGGGACCCCCACGCTTTTTCTCTTGCGTTCACCGACTGACACAGCTCCTCTCTTAGACCATCGGGTTGTTATGCCACCTTCAGGAGAAGACTAGGCATTACATGTTAACATGTGATGATAAAACTAGAACTTTCCAGTTCCGCCCAAGGGGCGGTCCCTTAGGTAACAACCCCACAGCATGCTACTGCAGCCTCAGTTTTATTTTGCCTAGTGAAGGAGAAAGACCTAGGAACCCTGATGGGCCCATCGGTCTGTCTACTTCTGCAGAAGCTTGGTTTTTGCGCAAGATGATAGATCCTGTGATCTGCTATCAACAGCCGGCTGGGTGACAGGCTGGATACCCTTATCCTTGTAGTCTCCCCAGTCCGGCCATCGAGCGTGTGCAGGTCGCAGCTACGGCTCGGCAGGCCACGACGAAACCTCAGCTCCAGAGGTGGTCGGTGAGCTTTTATGCTCCGGGGCATACATATGACCGGGCTACTTATGTCTGCATCACAGTATGCCGGGCCAGCAGCTACCCTGTACTGATCAGTGAGTAGTTCTGCAATGGAATGTCTCCCAGCTCTTCAGGACTGGTAAGTACAGCTCTCCCTGCCTCGGTTGGGCTGAGCAGCTGGGCATTCCCTGGGAGGTCGATTCGGGGGTCCCTCACCTCCCTCTCTTCTCTCCCTGTCCCTATCCTTCCTCTCCCCCCTTCCCTGTGGGGGATGCTGCATGGGCTCCTGAGCGGTGTGTGTGCCATAGACAGGGGCTCCCCAGGGGGCTCTCACCTGGGGTGGGGACTGCGCTGGGTAGCTGTGCCCTGGTTGTCATTAGGTCTCTCTCCCCTGGGTGTCTGGAGGCTGTGCCTGCTGATCGCTGTAGCGCTGTTTACCGCCATTTCTCTGCCTGTTTCACTGTCCTTCATTGCATACAGTGTTCGGCGGCCATTTTTGGTGTGACCAGGGAGCAGCATGCTCTGCCTTTATTTTACTGTAGTCCGGTGGCCATTTTCCCTGTGATTGTGTCCTTTATACTGGACGCTCGGCGGCCATTTTCTTGAAGCCGAACACATTTTTGGTCAGTGTCAGTGCCATTCAGAGCAGCTCTGCACAGCGCGGTGTGGTCTCCTATGCATCTGGGAGCTGATACAGGCACTATTAGCTGGACGGCGCAGAACCAGTCAGGGTGGCGAGTCCTGCGGGAAAGAGCCCCTCAGCCAGCAGCAGTTAGGAGGGTGGGACCATCACTGTCCTAAGTCCCCAACAGGTGGCAGACAGGGTAGGGTCAGCTTGGCTTCAGAAACTGGTGTTTCTTCCCCCAAAATCCAGGCAATTGCAACTGGTTCACCTGCAGACAGTGCAGTGCCTCTGGACGCCTTGTCGGCGGTCCTCAATTTGTTCGTTGCCAAGATGGAGGCGGTGCGTGGGCGCAAAGGTGGTAAACGGCCCCTCCGGGGAGAGCTCTGACGCAGACTCGGGCCCTGCTGAGGCTGGTGACCCCTGTTCTGTCCTTTTTCAGATGACGCTGACCAGGACCGATCGGACAGTGAGGATGAGTCCGGGTCCGTGCACGACAAAGCACTTGTTGGAGCACTTATCACAGCTGTGCATGATACCCTAAAGATTCAGGAGCCAGCAGATCCCTCTGCTGATGTAGCGGTCCCTTTTGGGTCCCATAAGCCAGCCCATTCACCTAGGGTGTTCCCGTATCTGACTTATTTTGATGCGTTAATTTACAAGGAATGGGGGCGACCGCAGCGGACCTTTTCAGTCCCCAAATACATGGCGGTGTATTACCCCTTTGAGGAGAGCCTTCTCAAAAAATGGTCGGCTCCTCCGGTCGTGGACCCCCCAGTTTCCGGGTTAAACAAAGTAACCCCAATCCCGGTAGAGGGGACTCCAGCCTTTTTAAGGATCCCACGGACAGGAAGGCCGAGGCAGTGGCTCGTTCCTTGTTTACGGCTGTGGGGTCAGCAATGCGACCAGTACTGGCATCCGCACTTGTGTCTCAGACACTCACTGAGTGGGCAAAACTTTTGCACCGCCAATTGGGAGAGCAACAGGCTTCTCCTGTCTGCGTGGAACTAGCAGACCAATTGGTGCAAGGCCTTAAGTACATTTGTGACGCGGCCCTGGATACTCTCCCTCTGTTATCCAGGGCTTTAGTGTCAGCAGTGGTGCTGAGGTGCCTGATTTGTCTAAAATGCTGGTCTGCTGTCCAGGCATCTATAAAAGCACTGACAGGTCTTCCCTTCCTTGGCGACCAGCTCTTTGGAGCCTCATTAGATGACATTATTGAAAATGCCACAGGTGGTAAGAGTACACTACTCCCACAGGCCAGGAAGGCTTAGGAGCCACGCCGTAGGCAAGGGCTCTCCTTTTCGGCTCACAACCGGCTTTTTCGTTCGCCCAGGGCTTTGGCTAAGCATCCCCAGCTTGACAGGACGACCTCTGAAGGACAAAAGCGTCCCTGGAACCGCAAGCCTGCCAGCAAAAGCGGTACCGCATGAAGGTTTGCCCCTGCCTGCAACGCAAGTGGGAGGTCGTCTTCGGGAGTTGCCGCCAGGTGGGTCTCTCGGCTGTCTGACCAATGGGTCTGCGATCTGATTTCCTCATGCTACAAGATAGAGTTCCTCTCTTGGCCGCAAAACAGATTCTTCCCTCCAGCATACCCGTACTCCCGGCTCGCCGGAAGGCCCTATTGGGGGCGGCAAGGGACCTGCTGAGTCGGGGGGTGATAGTACCTGTCCTAGAATCAGAACGTTTCCAGGGGTTCTACTCAAACCTGTTTGTAGTCCCCAAAAAGGAAGGGGTACGTCCAATCTTGGACCTAAAAGCCCTTAATTACTTTGTAAAAGTACAGAGGTTCAGAATTGGAATCAGTTCGCTCAGTAGTCGCTGCACTCCATCAAGGGGGCCCCCTGGTGTCTTTGGACATCCAGGATGCGTACCTGCACATACCCATATGCCTTTGGCATCAGAGGTTTCTGCGGTTTTCAGTTGGGGAAACACTACCAGTTTGGCTTTCCCCTTTGGTTTGGCATCAGCCCCCCGAGTCTTTACCAAGGTATTGGCTCCTGTTTTGGCGTTGCTGCGACAATGTGGGATTGCGATCGTGGGTTACCTAGATGATCTCCTCCTGAGAGCATCTTCCGCCTCAGAGTTAGAGGAGGATGTGGCAATCACCATGCAGATCCTGCAGGAATTTGGGTGGCTGTTGAACCTAAAAAAGTCGGTGATTGTACCGACTCAGCGTTTGGAGTACCTAGGCTTAATGCTGGACTCCATGGAAGCGAGAGTTTCTCCCTTCAGACAAGCTGCAGACTCTCAGAGCCACGGTAAAACTGCTGATGAACCACAAGTGGTCGTCGCTACGCTTCTGCACACGAGTCCTGGGACTCATGGTGGCCTCCTTCGAGGCAGTACCGTATGCCCAGTTTCACACCAGAGTCTTGCAGAAGGAGATCTTGACAAAGTGGGACAAATCTCCGTTGTCTCTGGATCGGCAGATTCAGGTGAGCCAGTTAGTCAGGGACTGCCTGCTCTGGTGGCTGAGGTCCCCGGCACTTCGGTCCGGGAAGTCGTTCCTACCTCTGAAATGGACGGTGATCACAACGGACGCCAGCCTAACCGGCTGGGGTGGAGCAATGGGAGTTTAGTCGACCCAGGGCCTCTGGTCGGTGGAGGAATCCAAGTTGCCGATCAATCTGCTCGAGCTGAGAGCGATCAGGCTATGCCTCTTCACATGGTTGATAAGACTTCAAGAGCGTCCGATCAGGATCCAGTCAGACAACGCCATGGCGGTGGCATACGTCAATCACCAAGGAGGAACAAGAAGCTCAGCCACCGCACGGGAGGGGCAGAGCGACATGTACCGGCCCGGCTGGCCATTTACATCCCGGGAGTGGCGAACTGACAGGCGGACTATCTAAGTCGCCAGATGCTGGACCCAGGAGAATGGGAGTTGCATCCGGAGGTGTTCAGGCTACTGTGCCTGTGATGGGGCACACCAGACGTGGATCTTTTGGCCTCCTGTCTCAATCGAAAGGTGCCGGGATTTGTGTCCAGGACAAGAGATCCTTGGGCAGATGCGTCAGATGGTGGCTCCGTGGGATCAGTACCAGCTGATCTATGCCTTTCCTTCGCTAAAACTGTTACCACGTCTGCTCCGCAGAGTGGAGGCCGGTCGGATTCCAGTAATACTGATTGGCCCCAGCATCCCTGGTACGCAGACCTAGTGCGCCTGGTGGTGGACGCCCTATGGCGACTGCCGTTACGAGAGGACCTTTTTGTCTCAAGATCCAAACCTCCATCCTGCTTTACCATCGCTGGTTTTAACGGCATGGCTATTGAGAGCCAGGTGTTGAGGAACCGGGGTCTTTCGGACTCGGTGATTCCAACTATGTTGAGAGCACGGAAATCTTCTTCTCGGAAGATATATCATCGTACCTGGAAGGCCTACATCTCCATGTGTGAGGAGAAAGATTGGCGTCCGTGCGCATTTTCAATATCCAAGATCATGTTGTTTCTACAGCAAGGAGTAGACCAGAAACTGTCTTTAAGCACCATTTAAGGGACACATATCAGCTTTGGCTTTTGAACCTGGTGTTATCGGCACTTCAAAAACCGTCATTTGAAGAGATCAGGGAGATCCCTCTGACTCTTTCCCAGAAAGTGGTCTTTTTAGTGGCCATTACTCTGGCTAGGAGGGTTTTGGAGCTGGCGGCCTTGTCTTGCAAGTCGCCCTATCTGGTTATCCACAAGGATAAGGTGGTGTTGTGTCCGCAACCTGCTTTTCTGCCGAAGGTGGTTTTGGTGTTCCACATCAATGAAGACATTGTGTTACCATCTTTGTGTCCTAAACTGACACATCCTAAAGAGGTGGCCCTCCATTCCCTGGACGTGGTTCGGGCTTTGATGGTGTATTTGTCTGCTACTAGTCCCTTTCGGAAGTCAGACTCCTTGTTTGTTTTGGTGGCTGGTCCAAAAAAAGGCATGGCGGTCTCGTCGGCAACCATTTCCAGGGGATCAGACAGATTGTAGTACAGGCCTACGCCTTGAAGGGGCAGGTGCCCCCCTTTCCAGTCACTGACCATTCCACAAGGGCAATCGGAACGTTTTGGGCCTTCCGACATCAAGCGTCTGTCGTTCAAGTGTGTAAAGCGGCGACTTGGTCGTCTGTTCACACATTTACAAAATTCTACAAGGTAGATGTCAGTGCATCGGCTGATGCCTGTTTTGGCAGCAAAGTTTGCAGGCGGCCATATAATTGCAATTACACTTACATTCTTTCCTGTTTTTTTGGTAAAAACACAGTACCTTAGGTAAATGCACTGTTGCATTTGTTACCGCAGTTCTGAGGTGGTTTGAAGGTAGTGACTCCCAGTTGAAAAGCACTCTGTTTTTTTTTTTTTTGTGGCTAACAAAGTGTTTTGGTTCCCACACGCTGTTGTTTTTTGTGGGTAAAGTTATACTAGTTCCCACATGCCATGGTGGGTGAAGTTTTTTTTTTTATGCTTTTTTCCCACCCCTCGTTTTGGCACTGCTTGGGGACGTCCCAATGGTCTAAGAGAGGAGCTGTGTCAGTCGGTGAACGTAAGAAAATAGGATTTTTTTGTACTCCCCGTAAAATCCTTTTCTCTGTACTTCACCAACTGACACAGCACCCACCCCTCCTATTTTTGTCTACGTTATACTGCTTGTTGACGTACTGAGGCTGCAGTAGCATGCTGTGGGGTTGTTACCTAAGGGACCGCCCCTTGGGCGGAACTGGAAAGTTCTAGTTTTATTATCACATGTTAACATGTAATGCCTAGTCTTCTCCTGAAGGTGGCATAACAACCGAATGGTCTAAGAGAGGAGCTGTGTCAGTCGGTGAACGTAAGAGAAAAGAATTTTACGCTGAGTAAAAAAATTCTATTTTTTTATCAATGACTTCAATGAATTACTGTTCTCTGTTACGGATCCGACAATTCATTTGCCGGCAATAGCCACGAGTGATTTTTTTAAATAGCTTTTTTTTCCTGCAAAAATTACACTGTGCAGGAACAGTTCTCTATATTAGATATACTGAATCTCGAATTCATTCGAATCATTCGTTATATCCGCTATTATAATTTCTTTCATATTAGTTGAAATTAGATATTTGGTAGTTGGATTTGAATTGTTCTCTGTGTTACGGGAACCGGCAATTAGCCACGAGTGATTTTAAATAGCTGACACTTTGTACAGAGACAGTTCTAAGCACGGGAAACGTGCCCCCCCCTTCATAGACATACTATAGTGTGTGTGTGTGTGTGTATGTGTGTATGTATATGTATGTGTGTATGTATATGTATGTGTATGTATGTGTGTATGTATATATATGTATGTATGTGTGTATATATATATATATATATATATATATATATATATATATATATATATATATATATATATATATATATATATATATATATATATATATATATATTAGTATGCCTATAGAGGGGGGGGACGAGAGCGGCCTGCCAAAAAAAAAATGGCGTGGGGTCCCCCCTAAATATCAATACCAGACCATTCAGGTCTGGGATGGATTTTAAGGGGAACCCTGGCCAAAAAAAAAAAATGGCTTGGGGTCCCCCTCAAAATCCATACCAGACCCTTTATTCGAGCACGCAACCTGGCAGGCCGCAGGAAAAGAGGGGGGGGCGAGAGCGCCCCCCCTCCTGCCTGAACTGTACCAGGCCACATGCCCTCAACATTGGGAGGGTGCTTTGGGGGTCTGAGACCCCCAAAGCACCTTGTCCCCATGTTGATGGGGACAAGGGCCTCATCCCCACAACCCTGGCCGGTGGTTGTGGGGGTCTGCGGCCGGGGGGCTTATCGGAATCTGGAAGCCCCCCTTTAACAAGGGGACCCCCAGATCCAAGACCAAAAATGGTAAAAATGACAGGAGACGGTCTTTGACAATTCCTTTATTAAAATCTTCTTTCTTCTGGTCTTCCTTCTTGGTTTCTTCATCTTCTCCTTCCATCATCTTCTTCCTCCGATCCGCTTCTTCTTACGCTGGTCTTCTCGTCCGGCATCGGTGTCGGCGTCTGTTCTCGGGCCGCTCCTCGCAATGGGAGGCTCCCGCTGTGTGAAGCTTCGCTCCGGCTGACAGGTCTTTTATAACGGAGGGCACCTGGTGATCCCGCCCCCCATCTGACGTCATGGGGAAAGCCATAGGGAAGTCCCCATGACGTCCCCATGCATCAGAGGGGGCGGGGTCACCAGGTGCCCTCCGTTTATAAAAGACCTGTCAGACAGAGCGAAGCCTCACACAGCGGGAGCCTCCCATTGCGAGGAGCGGCCCGAGAACAGACGCCGATGCCGGACGAGAAGACCGGAGAAAGAAGAAGCGGATCGGAGGAAGAAGATGATGGAAGAAGATGCCGGAAGGAGAAGATGAAGAAACCGAAGGATGAAGAAAGGAAGACCAGAAGAAAGAAGATTTTAATAAAGGAATTGTCAAAGACCGTCTCCTGTCATTTTTACAATTTTTTTGTCACTTTTTTGGTGAAATGGTAGGGGTACTTTCGTACCCCCTTACCATTTCACACGGGGGGGCGGGATCTGGGGGTCCCCTTGTTAAAGGGGGCTTCCAGATTCCGATAAGCCCCCCGCCCGCAGACCCCCACAATCAATGGCCACGATTGTGGGGAAGAGGCCCTTGTCCTCATCAACATGGGGACAAGGTGCTTTGGGGGTCTCAGACCCCCAAAGCATCCTCCCAATGTTGAGGGCATGTGGCCTGGTACGGTTCAGGCGGGCCGCTCTCGTCCCCCCCTCTTTTACTGCGGCCTGCCAGGTTGCGAGCTCGGATAAGGGTCTGGTATGGATTTTGAGGGGGACCCCACGCCATTTTTTTTTTTTGGCCGGGGTTCCCCTTAAAATCCATACCAGACCTGAAGGGCCTGGTTATTGAATTCGGGGGGACCCCCACGCTTTTTATTTTATATCAATGAATGACTGTTCTCTGTGTTACGGACCCAGCAATTCATTTGCCGGCAATAGCCACGAGTGATTTTAAATAGCTTTTTTTCCTGCAAAAATGACACTGTCATTCGAATCAATCAAATTCATTCGTTATATCCGCTATAATTTCTTTCGAATTAGTTGAAATTGGATATTGGTAGTTGGATTCGAATAATTTGGAGCTGAAATTCGTAAACGGAATTTTTCCTGCAAAAATGACACTTTGTCATTCTAATCCATTCGAATCATTCGTTATATCCGCTATAATAATTTCTTTCATATTAGGTGAAATTCGATATTTGGTAGTCGGATTTGAATAAATTCGGCGACTAAATTCGTAAACGGAATTTCGTATTCCGTACGGAATTCGTTTTCGAAAAAATTCGTACTACGGATTCGTTAGTACGAATTTCGAAAAATTTGTACGAATTCGTACGAAACTAATCGCACATGTCTATGGCACAACCTAAACAAAAAGTTAAATTCCCCATATAACCCCTCCCCTTATCGGGAGCCCCTCAGTTTTTTTTTTCTCCATTGTTTTAGGTGTTGGTCAGGAGTAAAGATGTGCTGTGCTGAGCTCCACTGAAATATTCCTTACTGGGGCAAGCCATGCAACCGGATCCATTCAAAAGTGTCTTTTCCAGGCCAAACTGAATGGTACCCGGGCCTCGTGTCCGAAGAAACAAGGTTTTGCCTGTAGCACTTCTCTTTTTAGAGCGCTGAACCCCGGGATCCAGTATTTGTTTTTTTTCAGCCATATTCCTGGCGGGGTGCTTTTTACAGGCCGGGGGCTGTGGATCCCCTGATAAAAGGGGGCCCCAGTCCCTAAATGTTTTCTAAATGGAGCCCACCGTCAGAGGTGAAGATTGGGTCTATTATCACTGAACCCTGCAGCTGGATAAGGTAAGGGGAGATTCCTAAGGAATTTTTTAAATTCTTGTGGGTTTTCTCCTTTAACCATTTCCCACCCGGCCACTGCATATTTAGGACCGGGTGGGCGCTCTCTCCTTCTGAGTGGACGTTCAGGAACGTCCCTCAGAAGGAGGGTGATCGTGCGTTCCTGCGCAGTGGCGCAATCCCGATGCGCTCGTGTTACCCGGACACGACGCATCTCAGATCGGCAGGAGGGTTCTGATTGGCCCACCTGATCACATGACGGCCGTGTCCAATCACAGCCATTTGATGTAAACTGGGAGACGCATGTCCCAATGATCATTTGCACACATGTCCGTGATCACAAACTAGGGATGCACCGAATGGGTTTTTTGGTGCCGATACCAAAAACAAATCTTGATCCCGAAAAGTGTCCCGAGTAGTGCAGCCAGTGTTCCCTTTGCAGCCAGTGAAGGGAGAGGAGAGCCGCCTCTCACAAAGGGGAGGGGGGCTGTATGTGAACACACAGCTATTGAAATGAAAGCTGTGATGTTCCTGGTTCTGTAATCAAACAGGCGGCGGCTCTCCTCTCTTCTACGATATAGAAAGCCCCCCTGATAGGCGGCACCAGGCCCTGCCCCATTGTTGGTGCCAGTATCGGCAAGAATTCTCTTTTGGCTTTTTGCCGACAGGGCCATTTTCGGACAATATATGTTTCGGTGGGCGAAATTTCGGTGCATCCCTAACACAAACCAATTGTATACTTAACGGGATTTTTTTTTTTTTTTTTTAGCAAAAACATGTAGCAGAATACATTTTGGCTTAAATTTAAGACATTCGATTATATTGGATTTCTTTTAAAATAAAGAAAATATATATTTTTTCAAAATTTCCGCTTTTTTCGTCGTGAATAAATACCACCAAAAGAAAGCTCTATTTGTGCAAACAAAATGATAAAATTTTTATTTTGGGTTCAGTGTAGCATGACTGCGCAATTGTCATTGAAATTGCGAGAGCGCCGAAAGCTAAAAATTGGTCTGGGAAGGAAGGGGGCGAAAGTGCCCAGTATTGAGGTGGTTAAAGTAAATGTTGCTATGCTTATAGTACCCACCGGGGGCTGTCAATGGCACATACCTGTTCCATGCTTGTTGGTCTCGTATCTGTGTACAAGCTGCATGCTTCCTCCGGCCCAGGCTCCAGGTAAAGTTATGGGAAAGGGGGGTTTTCTCCTCCTAGGAATGTCCCCCCACCTAGATAGCATGCTCCTACTGCCTGGAGGAAAGCTATCAGACGGCGCTATGCAGCGCCGCTCCAACCGCCATTACGGCGGTTCCCTTCGGCAACTCTCCTCCTCCCCCAGCCCTCCAATGTTGTCTGGCCAGGATCGGAGCCCGCTCGCGTGGGAAAACGCTCCATTTTAAAATAGATGAGGGAGAGGGGCGCGATGGGAGGTTGGAGGAAGGGAGCGGAGCTTAGCTGCGTTAGCACGATTTAACGTCCAACGCGGGCTGCATAGCAATAAAATGCACCTTTTTTCAGGTGCATACAGCCAGAAGGGACACATCTGAGTGACTGACATTTCTAGGCACAATTACTTTAAGCACCAGGCTGAGCTTAATGGCAGCGACAGTTGCTGGACTATTGCTCAGCAGTGGGTGCATTTATTTTTTTATTTTTTTGGTGGTACCTCTGTGTTTGTGCTCGGCACTATGACCAGAGAAGGTGGTTCAAATGCCGCAAAGACCAAGGACACAAAGGGGTCGCCCTCAGGTCCTAAGGACCCTCCCTCCAACACCATACCGTACTAAAGAGGCTGGTTAGTGAGCCATCAGGGGCTGCAATTGCTTACAACACTTCAGCCCCTGTCTATATAACTGAGCAGGTTTTCTCCTCAGCTATGAGTGGGTTAGAGGAAAGATTAGTGGTTTTAATTCTTCAGAAAACGCATTAGGTCCCCTTCTACCACCCAGGATCCCCAAACGGAGCAACTGTGGGAGGGGGGAAGATGAATCCCCCCCTCAGGGGACCGTGAACAGGCTGATGATTCCTTTTCCGAGGAATCAAGTGGGGAAGGACCTTCTTCAGCTTCACATGCTGAGAAGTTGCTGGTGCATTCTTTTACTGAAATGGTCCGCACAACATTATCATTAGTCGGTTGAAGAGCCCACTTCTTTTTTGGGTTCACTAAAGCCTCTGCAAGCCTTGCGTGCCTTTCCTGTCCATTACTAGAAAAGCTTATGTATTCTGAGTGGAATCGCCCAGATAAGCACTTTTTTCCTGCTAAGAAGTTCAACACTTTATCCTACGGGGGAAAAATTCACCAAGATGTGGAGTGTGAGACGGATTTTCTCAATGCCAATTTGTCCCCAAGTCTATTCTGGGCCATAGTCTGTGGGTAGGAGGCCAGCCCACAGCCCCCTCCAAAACACCCAGTGACAGTGGGTTCTGTCACATGGAGTATACCAGCAATTGACACTGCTATATCCTCTGTGAATAAAAGTTTGACTTGTCCGGTTGACAATACGCAAATGCTTAGGGATCCAACTGATAAAAAATGTAAATTCCTGTTAAACATTTTCTCCCTGGCGGGTTCAGTGGCTCAACCTGCAGTGGTGGCAATTGGGGTATGTCAGTCCTTGAGAGACCATTTGAAACAGGTACTCAAGGTGTTTCCTGAACAGCAAACCCAGGAATTAGCTGAGCTGCCATCAGCTTTGTGCTTTGCAATTGACGCAATTCTTCAAACCTCTCGCCTTACGCTTGGGTTGGTACATAACATTAAAAGGTTGGTCAGCCGAAGCACCATGCAAGAAGCTCCTGGCTGGTTTTCCTTTTCATGGTGAAAAGCGGTTTGGGGAGGATTTGGACAAATATATCCAAAAAATATCAAGTGGGAAAGGTACCCTTTTGCCAGTTAAGAAAAAGGGTAAACGTCCCTCATTTAAACAGGCTTTCTCTCCAGTGCCAGGGGCATCAGCCTTCAGGCAGTGGCGACTGTCTCCACGGCCAGGTTTAAGAGGTAAACTTCAGGGTCAACCCCAGGGACAAAAGAAGTCCTGGGGGAGGAAACCCGCAAGACAGAATGCTAATGCGTCTTTATGAAGGGGCGTCCCCGCTCGTTGGAGTGGGGGGGGGGAAACTTCTGCAGTTCTCAAAGGTCTGGCAGGAAGAATTCTGGGACAGATGGGTGGTTTCCAAGAGTTCCCGTCTCCTCGCTTCCTCAGGTCAAATGTCCCCATAGATCCAGAGACTACTAAGTCCTCTCTAGCGTTAGACCGACTTTTGTCGCAAAAGGTCATCATGGTGGTTCCTGTGGAAGAGCATGGTTCGTGGTTTTATTCAAACCTTTTTCATGGTACCAAAACCAAATGGGGATGTCAGGCCCATTTTAGATCTCAAAGATCGAAATAGGTTCCTGAAGATTCACTCTTTTTTTGTATGGAATCAATACAATCAGTAGTCTCCATCCTACAAGTTGGATAACTGGCACCAATCGACATCAAGGATGCATACCTGCACGTACCTATTTTCCCCGCTCACCAGAAGTATCTGCGCTTCGAAATCGAAGGACTTCATTTTCAGTTTGTAGCCTTGCCTTTCGGTCTAGCTACTGCACCTTGGGTGTTTTACAAAACCTCTGGCCCTTCCCCTGGCCAGATTATCCACTTGACAACTGGGCACTTAAATCCCCCCTCGTGACCAGACCAATTTTCAGCTTTCAGGGCTCACACTTTGACAATTACGCAGTGATGTAATACTGTACCCAAATACATTTTTTGTCTTTTTTTTTTTTTTCCATACAAAGAGAGCTTTCTTTTGTTGGTATTTGATCACCTCTGGGTTTTTATTTTTTTGTGCTAAAAAAGACCAAAAATTAAAAGAAAAAAAACGAATTTTCTCAGTTTCTGTGATACAATTTTGCAAATTAATTTTCTCTTCATAAATTTTGGCCACAATTTATACTGCTAAAATAGAGAGGGTAGGCTGGGAAATCTCACTTAAGATACCCCATCCCCCTATTCTATCCTACAAATCTTTGGTTAAAAATAACCTAAATTAGTGGATATTATTTGCTCTTTGTGAAAGAAAAATAAATAAATTGATCACACGACCCTAACAAGCCAGGAAAGTACAAATATCCCCCTTTTTTTAAAGTAGACATTCCAAGGTATTTAAGATGCATGGTGAGGTTTTTGATGTAATTTTTTCCCACAATTCTTTGCAAAATGAAGACCCCCCCCCCCCCAAATTGTCATTGTAATAGGTTATTTCTCTCACATGGCATGTGTATACCACAAATGACACCCCAAAACACATTCTGCTGCTACTCCTGAGTATTACGATACCACATATGTGGGACTTTTTCACAGCCTAGCCACATAGAGAGGCCCAATATGCAGGGGGCACCATCACGTGTCTAACTTCTTGACTACCTATTACACTTTTGAAGGCCCTAATGGCACTAATACGTGGCACTGACACGTGACACTGGCGACAGGTGGCACTTTACCCCCCCCCCCCCCTTTTTCACTTGCAAGCTGCAGCTGTTCGCACTCCCTCCTCGCACGCTGTCTGTGTGAGGAGGGAGAGCCGGCGATGAGAGATTGTCCAATGAGATGATCTCATGAGATCCTCAGCTCGAGTGCTAAATGGCCACTGGTGACAGGTGGCACTGATACCCTGGCACTGGCGACAGGTGCCACTGATACCCTGGCACTGGTGAGTTGGTTGGCAGACCATTTTCGGTCATGCCACTTCAACAGAAGCCAGCCAAACCGGCTGCAGTACTTACGGCCCGAATGTTTTCCAGTTTATATTGAACCGCCGAATGCCGCTCCAAATTCGGCCCGTGTGTGCAGGTCTTTAGACAGATGTCGCCGTAAAAAAAATCTCCCTATTGAAAGATTTTTCCCTCTTTCTAGTGTGGTGAAAGCTAAAATTGAGGATTTTTTTATTTTTTTGTGTCTAGGTCACTACTGCCACTGGGAAACTAGAGTAATATCCCCATATAGTAAGGTGACCAGATTTTTTAAATGAAATCCGGGACATATTTATTTTTTTACTAGTAATGGCAATTAGCGACTCCTTGCCGCCCGCCTCACAGCCTGTCAAGTCTTACTCTCCGGGCCCCGGCTACTACTGGGTGGGAAGCGGTAGAAGATCACTCCTCCAGGGAAGGCAAGGAGATGGGCAGGTGGCTGGCCGGGACTTGCTCCAAGGCAGAAGAACATGCGAGCAGGAGCAGAATGGGCACGCACCCGAAACTGAAGAAATATTCTCTCCACTCCAACCAGCACATGGTCATCAAAAAGGGGTACAGATAATGAAAAAAAATACACCCCCTAAGCTAGTAGGAGCGGCAGAGCGGGGGGGGGGGGGGGTGTAAATCAGATTTTTTTTTTTTTTTTTAATTCTGCACTGACTGTCTTTGAAATTGCCCTAGCCCCTGTTCAAATCCAATCCGGGGACAGAATTGGTTTGGGGACAGTCTCCTTAATCCGGGGATGTCTGGTCACCCTACCATATAGGTACACACGGCAAAAAAAAACACGGGGATTTCTGTTAGGCTTCTTTCACACTGGGGCGGGGAGCCGCGGTGACGGTAAAGCAGCGCTATATTTAGCGCTGCTTTACCGTCGTTTTAGCTGCGGTTTTCGGCCGCTCGCGGTGCGGTTTTACCCCCCGCGAGCGGGCGAAAAAGGGTTAAAGACCCCCCGCAGGGCGCCGCCGTATCGGCGCATTGCCGCGGTATCACCGCGGTGTCCCATTCTAATCAATAAAAAGGTGCGGTATAGGAGCGGTGAACACACAGCTCCTATACCGCTCCAAAGATGCTGCTAGCAGGACTTTTTTGACCGTCCTGCTAGCGCACCGCTCCAGTGTGAAAGCCTGCCGGCTTTCACACTGGAGTGAATGGGGCTGGATTTTTTCAGGCGGTATACAGGCGCTATTTTTAGCGCTGTACCGCCTGAAAAACGCCCCAGTGTGAAAGGGGCCTTACTCTTTTCAAAGCACTAAAAACTCTCATTAGATATACTGCAAGTATAAGAATGGAAAAAGATCAGCTGAACCACTGCTTTTTTGCAATTAGCTGCTATACTCAGTACCTCTGTATGATATAAAAAATTTAGCTACACCACCAGATTTACCATACGGATGCCACAGCTGCATGTAATTAAAGTATCCAATGAAAAGTTGTCTTTTTTTTTTTTTTTTTGAGATTTGTGATGGTGTTTGCTGAAACATGCCTTTTAATTGATGCATTTTTTTATTTTTATTTTTTTTATTTTTAGATGCTGGAAAATCAACCATCGGCGGACAAATTATGTGAGTAGACAAGACTTTTGGTTTTGTTTGCATATTTGTTCATTGGAGGAACCCAACTTATCCAGTAGCACACTTAAGATAAACACCACTGTGTCATGCCTTGTAAATTATCTGGGGCAAAATTGGCAGGGCTTTGGCTAGATAAACATTTCTTAAAGCCCATTGCTGTATTTTAATGTACCGTATTTATCGGCGTTTAACACGCACTTTTTCTCCCTTAAAATCGGGGGAAAGTCGTGGGTGCGTGTTATATGCTGATCCCCCCAAAAAAGTGACGAAAAATGGCGAGCGCCGCCAAAAAAGAACGAGCCGACTGCTCGGCTCCGCTCGCAGTCTCGCTCCCGAAACAGCAGGGAGGCGGGACTGCGAGCAGAGCCGAACGGTCGGCTCGGTCTTGTTCGGCGGCGCTCGCGCGGTCTGTCTCGGCGGCGGAAAATGCAAACGTGGGCAAGGCTGCAAATGGCGCTGGGCAAGGCTGCAAATGGCGCTGGGCAAGGCTGCAAATGACGCTTAAATGTAAGTTCCCCCACCCCGCCCCCCCAAACTCCCCTCCTAAAACTTTTTTTTCCCTTAAATGCCCTCCTAAACTTGGGGTGCGTGTTATACGCCAGTGCGTGTTATACACCAATAAATACGGTATATCTAAGGCCTTGTAAACCAACCCATTTAGTTAAAAATCTAGATAGATGGAACATTAGTGTGTGTTTTTGTATGTACACACTATATTGTCAAAAGTATTGGGATGCCTGCCTTTACACGCACATAAACTTTTGAAAAAAAAAAAAAAACTTATTTTTATTGAAAAAGAAAGGTTAGGGTACAATTACATCCATAACAAATATAAATGTTCCAGTACAGGTATAAACATACAGCTAAGTCGCTTTCTACAAACATAGAGAAAATGTTGATACGAACCTTGCTCTTGGGATTATGTGTGTGTCCCGCACACCATACAGCTTTGTTTTGGTTTATATGGTTAATAGGGGGTGGGAGAGTGGGCACAAACTTTTAATGGCATCCCAGTCTTAGTCCGTAGGGTTCAATATTGAGTTGACCCACCCTTTGCAGCTATAACATCATCAGCTCTTCTGGGAAGGCTCTTCACAAGGTTTAGGAGTGTGTCAATGACAAAGTTTGACCATTCTTCCAGAAGCGCATTTGAGAGGTCTGACACTGATGTGGACGAGAAGGCCTGGCTCAATTTCTGCTCTAATTCATCCCAAAGGTGTTCTATCGGGTTGAGCTCAGGACTCTCTGGAGGCCAGTCAAGTTCCTCCACCCCAATTTCGCTCATCCAGGTCTTTATAAAGCTTTCTGCACTGGTGCGCAGTCATGTTGGAACAAGAATCCATAAATTGTTCCCACGAAGTTGGGAGCATGAAATTGTCCAAAATGTCTTGGTATGCTGACTCCTTAAGAGTTCCCTTCACTGGAACGAAGGGGCCAAGCCCAACCCCTGAAAAGCTACCCCACACCATAATTCCTCCTCCACCAAATGAATTATCCGACACTTATACTTTTGGATCCAAACCCAAAATTTTGAGTTTGTCTGATCTCCAGGTCTCTAGTCCCACAAATGGTTCCAAAAATGAATTAAGGGATTGACCGATTATGTCCATTTGGCACAGGCTTTTATGGTTAGATAAATGGTACCTGAGCCTCGCAAAGAAGACTCAAGATCCTGCAAGGTTTTGCCTGTAATGTGGCCTCCGGACCATGCGGAGTGGAAATCCTGGACACTACAGCGTTAAGGCATTGCCTGCAGGGTGCTGTTCAGGTCCACGGGAGTGAACCCTAAACATGAAAAGGTACCCAGTCCTTGAAGGTCCTAGTGACAGGAACCCGCCGTGAAGGGTGAAGTTTGGGCCCTTAGTTTCTAAGTGGTCCTGCGCCTGGACGGGTAAGTGAAACCCCTTTATTTTATTATTGTGGTGGTGTCCCAGTGATTGTAAAAATCAGTCAAGCTAGCTAAAGGCTGGAAAACTGTGTACGATGGCCATACGGGGGAGTTCTGGGCTAGCTGTGGGTGTTTGCAAAGCATACGTTTTTTTGCTTGTGTCTGGCTGTTTTTCACCTGTATGATGGTGCGCCATTTCACCATGGCGCATGTGCGTTCGCAAGAACGCCGCTGGGCTCAGCAGTTTGGCAGCCATGGCACACACGGATTCGCCCGCACATGCGCCATAGCCTTTATCTGGGCACACGAACATTTGCATCGTACGTGAATACAGTAACGTCTTCCAAAAAGAGGAGTGGGAATAACACCACAGGGAAGGGCACACCTATGTCATCAGTAGTTCCTAATGAACCTAGTCTAACCCTAGTGTGAAAGACTAGAGGCTCCCGGGCAATCTGAGCCGCTGTGCATACAGTCAATGTTGCTGCTTTACCCTTTATCACTAAGGATGATCTGTCTTGGGGTTAGAGCACAGGATTGCTGGCATGATTGCCTCCACCCCGCAGGGTGGCAGGAAGCGTGACAGATCCCCCTCCCCAGAGTCTCCTTGTTTGGAACAGGAATGCGTTGAGGATGGGGAAGGGCTTAAAGCTCAGGATTTGGTGGGGTGCCCGGCAGACGAGTCTGCTTCCAAGCAATCTGGACAAGAGGATATCCACTTGATGTCTGCCTCTGTCGCAGAGGTTTTTGATCCAGACTTTGACCAAAATGGTTTGTTCTGCCTTTAAGTTGACCAGGAGGATGATCTGCCTGAAAGTAAGACAGATATTCATTGAGCCCTGTGTTTTTCTGTTAATGCTTTAAAGCAGGGGTCTCCAAACTTTTTACTTCGAGGGCCACATTCTATATTTTACACACATTCGCGGGCCGGAAAAATCATTTATAAATCAACAGTAGAAGAATAGAATAGAATTTTACTTACTGCTGACAGCAGGACTGGATGGTGCTCCTGTATTGTTTGCTGGCACCTAAACGCTGGAGCATCATGCAGCGGGGCTAAACTTCCAGTGTGCATGAGGCTTTACATACGTGTCCCCATCAGTCTCCCCATTCATCTGTGTCCCCATCAGTCTCCCCATTCATCTGTGTCCCCATCAGTCTCCCCATTCATCTGTGTCCCCATCAGGCTCCCCATTCATCTGTGCCCCCATCAGGCTCCCCATTCATCTGTGCCCCCATCAGTCTCCCCATTCATCTGTGTCCCCATCAGTGTCCCCATTCATCTGTGTCCCCATCAGTGTCCCCATTCACCTGTGTCCCCATCTGTGTCCCCATCTGTGTCCCCATCAGTGTCCCCATTCATCTGTGTCCCCATCAGTGTCCCCATTCATCTGTGTCCCCATCAGTGTCCCCATTCATCTGTGTCCCCATCAGAACACCCCATTCATCTGTGTCCCCATCAGAACACCCCATTCATCTGTGTCCCCATCAGAACACCCCACACATTTTTGTGTCCCCACCAGCCTCCCCTCACATGTGTGTCCCCATCAGTCATCTTAAGAACTGGTCAGCCGAGCTACCTTGTACAAAGTTATTGGCTGGTTTCTAGTTTCATGGGGAATGTTTATTCGGTGATCACTTGGACAAATATATCCAAAAGATTTCCGGAGGGAAGAGTTCTCTACTTCCTGTGAAGAAAAGCACCAAACATCCCTCGTTTAAAAACCCAGGGACCGCTTCGTCAAATGTCTCCACGTTGGGGCGCTCCCGCCACCAACAGGACGCTAGGGCCAGGGGCAAGCTGCAGGGCCAGAAAAGGCCCTGGGTCCAAAACTATTTTAAACCCAGCACCTTTTTGAGGGGAAGCCCCACCCCATTGATTGGGGGGGGGGGGGGGAGGCTGCTGCACTTTGCAGACGTTTGGAAAAAAACAATTCAGGACGAGTGGGTCACCTCAATTATTTCTCATGGTTACAAGCTGGAGCTACGAGGGGTGCCCCCCTCAGAGGTTTCTAAGATCCAGTGTTCCCTCAGATCCTCCAAAAAGAAACTTATTGCTTCAGGCACTACATCTAGTGCAGGGGTGTCAAACTCAATTTCATCGTGGGCCACCTCAGCATTATGATTGTCCTCAAAAGGGCCGGTTGTATCTGTAAGATTAGATGTTCAGCGCATCCCCTCCCCTTACATCAGATGTCAAGAGCCACCCTACCATCAGAAGTTGAGTCCCCTACTCTCCCTAACATCACAGTGCACCCCCTTTCCTATTGCTGCTGCTGGGAAGAAGCTGGATGCATTGCTTGAAAGTAGGGGTCTAGAGTAGGACCAGCTGCAGGAGAGGTGCAAGGGCCACATGAAATGTCCTGGATTTGGCCGGCGGGCCTTGTGTTTGACACCTGTGATCTAGTGCATCAAGCAGTGATTGTAGAAGTTCCAGTTACCCAAAGGGGCACAGGGTTTTACTCAAACCTTTTTATGGTTCAGAAACCAATCGGGAACACAAGGCCCATTTTGGACCCAAGATCCCTGAACAAGTATCTTTTTTTGATACAGTCCTTTCGGATGGAGTCGGTCTGCTCAGTAGTAACCTCACTCCAGAGGGGAGACTTTTTAGCCTCCATTGATATAAAAGGACACATACCAACACGTACCTATCTTTTAGCCTCATCAGAAGTTCCTAGGTTTTGCAGTAGAGGAACGTCATTTTCAGTTTGTGGCTCTACCCTTTGGGCTTGCTACTGCTCCTCGGGTGTTCACAAAGGTCCTAGCCACCAGTACTTGGTCGTTTAAGGGCTCAAGGGATCCTGGTGCTCAGATCACTCAGTATAGGCTCTAGAACAGAGTTCAATATACACAGTGAGGTATTTGAAAAGCTTAGGCTGGATCATAAATACCAAAAAGTCAGCCTTGAGACCAGCTCAAAGTCTAAAATATTTAGGTCTGATTATAAACAAGGTCCAAGCAAGAGTATTCTTGCCACCCGTAAGGTTCTGTGCCCTGAAGGATCAGATGCGTCAGGTAAGGTGCACCAGACAACCCTCCATTCGGCTCTGTATGAGCCTTCTAGGGAGGATGGTATCCTCCTTCTGAGCAGTGCCCTATACCCAATTCCATTCCAGGCCTTTACAGCAAGACATCTTTTTGGCTTGGAACAGAGGAAGAAAAGCCCTGGATTATCCAATGTGCTTATCTCCTCAGGCATGCTTAAGCCTAAACTGGTGGTTGCAGGCTCAGAACCTGCGAAAGGGAAAATCCTTTTTCCCGGTAACTTGGAGAGTACCGACTACAGATGTCAGTCTCTCTCAGGCTGGGGAGCGACCCTAGACAGGCTCACAGCTCAGGGGAATTGTCAGGGACAGAGCAGACCCTGCCCATCAACGTCCAAGAATTACGGGCAGTACGTCTGGCTTTGAGGTCCTGGACAGTGAAGCTTCAGGACTGCTCCATCAGGGTTCAATCCAACAATGCCATGGCAGTGGCCTATATAAACCACCAAGGCGGTACCAGAAGCCGTTCAGCTGTAAAGGTGAACTACATATTAGCCTGGGCACAGGGACATGTACCAATATTATCAGCAGTCCATAGGAGTGGAGAACTGTAAAGCAGATTATCTCAGCCACCAGCAGATCTTCCGGGGGGAATGGTCCCTACACCTAGAGGCGTTTCAGGAAATTTGCCAACATCGGGGATGGCCAGAGGGTCGACCTTCTGGCATCCAGGTTCAACACGCTACAGCCTCTCGCCTCCCGTAAGAATGATCAAGCAGCGGATGATCCTTCTTATGGTGTAGGGAATCGCAGGATAAAAAAGCTGATATCTGTATGATGCCTGTAACTGCAGGCATCATTCAGAAATCCCTGCACAAAGTCAAGGATGTCGTATGATGGCCGGCGGGCGGAAAGTGGTTAAAACGCGTATTTTTTTTTCTTCCAAACACAAAGTTGTCCATTTATACAATATTTCTAACACATAGCATGTACCTACCAAAAATGACTCCCCAACATGGATTCTCCTTCTTCTCCTCCTAAGTATGGCGATACCACATATGTGAGACTTCCACAGCCTGGCCACATACAGAGGCAGAGTATAGCTGTGGCTCTGTCGCAGAGCAGCGCTGTGGGCACTACATATCCAGCCACCCATCTCTCCCTCTCTCCTTTCACAGTGTACCGATTGGTACACAGGGGAGAGAGGAACCGGCTGCATCGCATGACGCCGGTTTGTTTACAAGTGATAGTCCGTCATTTGAGCGATCACGTGGTAAACAGCCACTATCAGCGGTTATTTACCGTGATCCGCCGGGTCCTCTGGCCCAGCGGTCACAAATCTTCTCGAGTGCGTGCCCCAGGGGTCGCCCACGAGTGGGCTTCTGGGAAGACGTCACTGTACGCCCTCCCAGAGTTCTGCAACCACCCTGTAGCCGTCATTTCAGCTATGGGCCGGTTGGCAAGCGGTTAATAGCCAGTCAAACCCCTTTGTGTCAACTTGTGTGCATGTTATCAGGCCACAATCACCAGGGTATGTAAACTTTTGATCAGGGTCATTTTGGTCATTTCTGTTATCACAATTTAAAGAGTCAGTAAACACAGTTGATTTGATAATGGCTTTAGCCAAACATGAACCATGAGTGAAAAATTTTGTGTTATTCGTATGCTCTGAAAAATGGCCAAGAAATCCTAAATTCTGCCAGGGTATGTAAACTTATGAGCACAACTGGTATATCGTTTTTGCTTCATATTTAAGCATTTTGGTTTGTTTACCCATATTCGTTTTTATTTTTTTTTAGCTGTGCTCTCTATATACTCTTTGTAATGAGGAGGAGGTAAATTGCCAGTGCGGCTGCCAATATCTAAAAAAAAAGAGAAAAATATTCCCACACGAAGAAATAGTTATATAGAATCAGTGCTGTGCTGCTTAATCCCAAAGTGTCATTGTGAAACAAATGCCCACCAGAGGTTCTAGAACACATAATAAAAATAATGAACAATCCCAAAACCAGTGCGTAAAACCAATATTAAATAGATAAATTAAGACGTGTCTTGTGATTTCACACAAATTACAAACTTTATAACGTAAGTCAGGCTGACCATCTAACTCATACAAAAGAAATTTAAATAGAAACAGACAATGCCAACTCCAACATAGAAGATGGTAATATATCAAGTGTTCAATTATGTGAAAAACAAAAAAGTATACATAAATTGCGAACGCAAATAATTCAGTAAGTGACCTAGGTAATACAAATTACAATGACAGTCCTTAATATAAGGCCAATCTGGAGGTATATACTTTTGCAGTATACTTTTAACCACTTGCCGACCGGCTCCTGTACATATACATCGGCACTTTGAAGATGGATATCTCGGGAAGGGCAACAGCTGCTTCCACAACCGAGGTATCCCTCTTTAGAGCCGGCAGTCCTGTATACGACAATGGTGGTCTCTGCGGCGGCGGATTCACCGCAAGATCGCGGTTACCGGCGGGGGGAGAGGCGACACCCCCCCCCCCCCTCCTGCTCCGTTGGCAGGGGTGGAGGCGATCAGGACATGTCCGTGGCTGGGTATGGAGATGAGTGAGGGGAAGATGGGCCCCCATCCGTCTCCAAACTATAGCCGGGCGGAAGCGACGTCAAAACGCATTTGTATCTATATATACGAGATCTGAGGACTTTTTGACCCCAGATCTCATATTTACATTCCTTGTAATAAGAATAAGTGACCCAATTTTTTATTTTTTTGAAAAAAATAAGGAAAAAATAAGATTTTTTTTTTTTTTTTTAAAGTGAACATGTATGTGAGTAGCACCTGCATATGAAAACGGTGGTCAAACCACACATGTGAGGTATCGCCGCGATTTGGTAGAGGAGCAATAATTATAGCCCTCCTCTGTAACGCAAAACATAAAACCTGTAGAATTTTTTTTAAACGTCGCCTATGGAGAAGTTTGACGCCATTTCACAAGCGTGAAATATAAAAATAATTTGGGCTAACTTTACTGTTTTATTTTTTTTATTAAAAAAAGTGAATTTTTTTCCCAAAAAAGTGCTCTTGTAAGACCGCAAATACGGTGTGACAAAGTGTTGCAATAACTGCCATTTTATTCTCTAGGGTGTTAGAAAAAAAAAAAATGTATAATGTTTTGGTGTTCTAAGTAATTTCCTAGCCAAAAAAACTCTTGTAAACAGTCTGAAAAAGAGGCCTGGTCTTTAAGTGGTTGAAATATATTTGATGCTGTCCTTTTTTTTTATTTTTGTGATGCATGTTTTTTTATATACACTGATGTAAAATTGTATGCTTATAGTGCTTTTTTTTTTTTTTTTTTTTTTGTATGTTTTAATGTTTGCAGCCACCCCTTTTTTGGGGTCATGTGACCCTTGGGGTTAACCATGTGATTCAGTCTACACTATTTAAGCTGTTTTGTGTCACCTATGTATTAGACTCGATTAAGGCCTGATGGCCAAAATGGTTGATTTTTTTTTTTTTTACTTCACCTGCTATAATTAACCTCTAGAGAGCCGCGCTACAGCGTGGACCTGCTTTGCCAGGGCAACGTCTATTGACGTTGTCCCGTGCACGAGCGGCCTGCGCGCCCCCTGAAGGGCATGCGCACTCTGTGATCAGCGAGTCTGAGACTCGCTGGATCACAGATCCGAGTAAGGGGTCGATCCCGACCCCTTACCACGTGTTCAGCTGTCAGCCAATGACAGTTGATCATGTGATGACAACACAGCCGGTAATCGGCTATTTTTCCTCCTCGCGCTGAAAAGGAGAAAAAAAAGCCGATCACCGGCGGCAGTGAGAGGGACATTAGTCACGCTCACTGCGATGTGCCCCAGCTCCTCAGTGCCCACCTGTGCCCCCTACAAGTGCCGCCTGTCAGTGCCCACCAGCGCCACCTGTCAGTGCCTGAACAGTGTCACGTACCAGTGTCACCTACCAGGGCCCATCAGTGCCATCTTATCTGTCCCTATCAGTACCGACTTAACTGTGCCCACCAGTGCAGCCTATCAGTGCCCACCAGTGCAGTCTATCATTGCCCACCAGTGCCGCCTCATCAGCGCATATCAATAAAGCAGAAAAATTACCTGTTTGCAAAATTTTATAACAAACTATTAAAGTGGATGTAAACCCAAAAAATGTTTTTTTTTTTTTTTTGATGTCATAATGAAAAAAATACAATTTCCTTTCATTTGAGCCTAGTCTTGCCACACAGATTTACTCGAGGCCTGAGCAACCCCCTTTTATTGTTCAGTTAGAGAAATCTTGACAAAGGCTTAAACCTTTTGTCAAAAACGCCCCCTTGCTGTGAGTGACAGGTGATTTACATATCTCATGCACTAGCCTGAGACAGGTTATTATCAGATCACTGGATGTTCTACTCTGCCCAGCTCTGACTACATACATGTCCCCTAAATCACTTGTCTGTCTATAGTCTGCTGACTGTTCACTGCATCCCATGATGAGAAACATCCAGTCAAAACGCAGTAAAGCTGGGAGAGCTGGAGGGGAGGGGGATGTGAATTGTGAACTTTTTACACAGGATGTGCCTGTCTCAGGCTAGTGCATGATATGTAAATCACCTGTCACTCACAGCAAGGGGGCATTTTTGACAGTTTTCAAGACTTTGTCAAGATTTCTCTAACTGAACAATAAACAAGCATTGCTCAGGCCTCGAGTAAATCTGTGTGGCAAGACTGGGCTCAAATGAAAGGAAATTGTATTCTCTACATTGACATAAAAAAAATAAATACAATTTGGGTTTACATCCACTTTAAACATGATTATTTTTATTTTTTCAAAATTTTCCATCTTTTTTTGTTTAGCAAAAAATAAAAACCCCAGCTGTGATTAAATACCACCAAAAGAAAGCTCTATTTGTGGGAAAAAAATATATAAAAATTTAATTTGGGTACAGTGTTGTATGACCGCACAATTGTCATTCAAAGTGCGTCAGCGCCGAAAGCTGAAAATTGGTCTGGGCAGGAGGGGGTTTAACCACTTCGTGCCCGCGCTATAGCCGAAAGACGGCTACAGCGCGGACGCTCCCTGCCGGGAGGGCGTCCCTAAACGTCGTCCTGTTTACTTCCGCAATGCGCGCTCCTGAGAGCGCGCATTGGGGAAGTTCTGTGCTGGCCATGTCCCTCGGACACGGCCAGTCACAGATCGCTGTAAACGGCTAATCGCATTAGCCGTTTGCAGCGCGATCGGCGTGTCCAATGAGAGATGATCTCATATGTAAACATGCGGTTTTCTGGTTACTTAGGTTTATTTTAACAGTGAGACAGAATAACAAAACATTAAAATTATAGCTGTATCATTTGTCAGTGGGCAAACATACAAAATCAGCAGGGGATCAAATACTTTTTTCCTCACTGTATATATATACACACACACACACACACACACACACCAACTATATACATATACACACACAGTATCTCACAAAGTGAATACACCCCTCACTTTGTGGTAAATATTTTATTCCATCTTTTTATGTGACAACACTGAAGAAAGTTTACAGCTTCTATAACAGTGTAAATTTGCTCTCCCCTCAAAATAACACAGCCATTAATGTCTAAACCGCTGGCAACAAACGTGATTACATCCCTAAGTAAAAATGTCCAAATTAAGCCCAATTAGCCATTTTCCCTCCCCGGCATCATGTGACAGTGTTACAAGGTCTCAGGTGCAAATGGGTAGCAGGTGTGTTAACTTTGGGGTTATCGCTCACTCTCTTACTGGTCACTGGAAGTTCAACATGGCACCTCAACATGGCACCTCATGGCAAAGAACTCTGAGGATCTGAAAAAAAAAAAAAAATCATTGCTCTACATAAAGATGGCCTAGGCTAGAATATGATTGCCAAGACCAAAAGTTATGAATTGATTTGCATTTTAATGAGTGAAATAAGTATGTGAACTCTTTCCAAAACATGACTTGGTGGCAAAACCCTTGTTGGCAATCAGAGGTCAGACGTTTTATTGTAGTTGGCCATCATGTTTGCACACATCTCAGGAGGGATTTTGTCCCACTCCATGCCATCCTCTCCAAGTCATTCACGTTTCGAGGCTGATGTTTGGTAACTCGAACCTTCAGCTCCCTCCACATATTTTCTATGGGATTAAGGTCTGAACACTGAAGACACTCCAGGACGTGTGTTTTGGGTCATTGTCGTGCTGGAATACCCATCCACGACCCATTTTCAATGCCCTGGCTGAGTAAAGAAGGTTCTCACCCAAGATTTGCTGGTACATGGCCCGTCCATTGTCCCTTTGATGCAGTGAAGTTGTCCTGTCCCCTTTAGCAGAAAAAGACCCCCAAAGCATGTTTCCTCCTCCCATGTTTGACAGTGGGGATGGTATTCATGGTGTCAAAGGCAGCATTCCTCCTCCAAACACTGCAAGTTCAGTTGATGCCAAAGAGCTAGATTTTGCTCTAATCTGACCACAACTTTCATCCAGTTCTCTGAATCCTTCAGATGTTAATTAGCAATCTTCAGACGGGCCTGTACATTTGCTTTTTTGATCATGGGGACTTGTGGGTGCTGCAGGATTTCAGTTCTTTACGGCGAAGTGTTACCAATTGTTTTCTTGGACTATGGTCCCAGTTGCCTTGAATGCTCCTAATCTCAGCTCGTTACCTGTATAGAAGACACCTGGGAGCCAGAAAGCTTGCTGATAGGGCATCAAATACTTGACTTATTTTAAAGCAGAAGTAAACCCATCCATAAAACAGTTTCATTTCCGGCACCTGCTGGAAATGTAACACTACCATTGGTTGTGCTCTCAACCAAGCTGCCAAGCCATCCAATGGCTGGTGTCTGAACTGATCACATGTGCAGCATCATGGCAGTTGTAGATTAAACAGAGGCAAAGATGGCAGCTTCCTTGGCTGAAAATGATAGGAGGGTTTACTTGCACTTTAAATGCAAATAAATTAAACTTTTTTTGAAATGCGTTTTTCTGGATATTTTTGTTCTGTTTCTCCCTGTTAAAATAAACCTACCATCGTGGCCTCCGCATGGAAGCGCAAAGACATCGCTTCCCTGAGCTCCGGGGGCCGCGGCTGTCCTGCAGCCTCAAAGAACAGCATTAACCTAAATTTCTATAGCTTTCGTACATGAAAAGGAAGACAGACTGTCACTGCTTGGGTCCCTTCACCAGCATGGATCGGTTTCTTGTCCCGGCGCAGCCTGCGGCCTCTACCCCAGACCCAGCCAAGATGGTGCCGGCCACGAGGATGGAGATCAGCCTTGCCACAGCTGACGATGAGGGGGCCGGCCGCATGCCGTTCTCACTGCCCAGCGATCTCTTTGCTAACAATACCTTTTTTAACCTTTAATTCTTATATCCCTCCCACCCTTCCTTCATTACTTCTGATATGTTCTTTTTTATCTTATCTTATTCACCTTTTCTGTATGCTCTTTTTCCTCTTTTCCCCTCTCCTCGTCTCCCTCTGTTTTACCTATATGGGGTTTTTCTCTATTCTCCCTCCCCACCTATCCGCTATGATGGGCATCCCAACTTATCCAGCCATGATTTCCACATTGTTTCAAATTCTTTCAGGTTTCCTCTCCTTGTGTATATACTGTTTTTTTCCTTCCATGCGGTTTCTGTGATTTAATCTTGCCCATTCTCCTACCGTTGGTTTCTTGGCCTGCCCCCTTTGCGCTATTAGCTTTCTCGCCTGGAACAGACATCGCATCACTACATTGATTATACAGGAACCACCATTTATTCCCTCATCCAATCCCAATATACACAGTCTGGGGTTCATTTCTAACCTTACATCATATACTGTATTCAAAGTGTCTAGGATTTCTGACCAATAGCGGAACAATTTTGGACATTTCCATATCATATGTGCTAAATCCCCAGTATCTTGACACCTAGGGCACCTGGCATCCTTTCTCCACCCGAACTCAAACAGTCTCTTAGGGGTATAATATGTCCTATGTAGTAACATCAGATATGAGACCTTTTGTGCGGGTGAGACCGATACCACGTGTCCTTTCTCCAGTATTCTCATCCACTGTTCATCTGACAATGTTCCAAATTCCTTCTCCCACTCCCTCTGCTCTTGAGTCGTTCTGGGTTTTCTATACTACCTTCACATATATATGGATACATTTCCTTGAAAATAGGGAACGCAGGCAGAATCTACGGATCAGAGGCATCCCTGAAAAAATAGAAGACAGAGACCTTCGTTCCTATCTCCTGAGTTTGTTCAATGTAGTAGCCCCCAACATCCCTGACATTGACTGGCGTTTAGACAGGGCTCATAGATCCTTAGCCCCTAAACCTCCGGCTGGAGCCAATCCAAGAGATGTGGTGGTTAGATTCCACTACTACGACAGCAAAGAAGCTTTAACTATTGCCACCCGTAATCAATCCAGGCTTGACTTCAAGGGGTCCAGGATCCAGATCTTCAATGACCTTTCACCTATCACCCTGGAAAGACGAAGAAACCTTCGCCCGCTGACACCACCTCCAGACCCACAAGGTCTCATACCGATGGGGATTCCCCTTTTGCCTCTCTGCGTCCCGTGATGGCATACAGTACTCCCTCCGTGACCTCCAGGAAAGTGAGGCTTTTTTACGCAACCTGGGCCTACCGCCTCTCCCTGATGAGGATCCAATGCTGCTTCCCACCACTCCTAAACCACCAGGAATCCCGGGTCGCATCTGGACCCCAGTGAGACAGAAGCCACCCAAAACTAACTTCACTCCTCAGAGGCGACCATCTTCCAGACCCCCAACCTGAGGAACTTCTCGCTTAGCTACGGCTGTGTATGGTACCTGTGTTTGGCCTTCTGATCTTGTTTGGCCGATTGCCCCCTAGTGGGCCTACCCATCCACCCCCTTAGCCATGGGGTGCACCAACTGTTTTTTTTTTATAACCCTGGGTCAATAGTTCCACATTTTCCAAGATTTAAAAAAGAAAAAAAGATTTTTATTTTTATTTTTTCTTCATAACCCAGGCCTTCTGCTCCGGAGGACGGAGGGGGACACTCCGGCCCCCCATCTTCGGTAATCCTCATGCTTCCCTCCCCAGCCCATGGCTCGGGCCTGGGCTTCCTGGAGGCTTCTGCCCTTCCAGGTTTCTCTTCGGATGACTTATGGATTCTCACTTCTTCTTATTTTTTCTTTTTTTTCTTATTGTCTCCTTCTGTTCTTATCTCAATCTTTGTCCTCATTTTCATTTTTACTGGAGTTTTTTCACGGTTTTTCCTCTGTTTTTTTTCTCTGACCGGAGACGTTTATATCTCATTGATTGTAAATATTTAGGTTACTATTTTGCTAATGCCCTATGTAGGGTCAGGTTACTTTCTATTTTTTATATCCATCTTATTATCCTTGCACCATGGATTCCCTTACCCAACACATACTATGCTTCTTTTCATATGCCTATTTACCAGGTTAAGCTGTTATGGCGCTGAAATTTCTCACCTGTAATGTCAAAGGTTTAAACTCTGTTCAGAAGAGATTGTTAGCTCTGAAAGAGTTTAAAGCTTCTAAAGCTGATGTAATCCTAGTCCAGGAGACCCATTTCCGCCCTGGGGGTTCTCTCAAATTTGCTAGTAAACATTTCCCGACATCTTATATGGCCTCTGACCCATCTGCTAAAGCAGGCGTGGCGGTCCTAATTAATCGCTCCTGTCCCTTGCGAATCAAATCCTCCTACTTGGACCCCTATGGCAGATTTATTATCCTGGACTGCATGTTTCTCTCCCAATCCCTTACGATAGTTAATGTTTATGCTCCCAACTCTGGACAGGTTCACTTCCTTACCACCATGTTTGCCACCTTAGACAAGTTTTCCCAACCCTTCCTAGTGATCGGCGGGGATTTTAATATGACCATGTCCCCCAGTAAAGACAAACATGTACTGTTCCCGTCTAAAACCCCATCTAACTCTGACCGCCTATCTAAATCATTTCGCAAACTTATTGGAGCCAAAAACCTTTTAGACATCTGGAGGATCAAGCACCCCACACACAAACAATTTACATTTTACTCTCACCCTCACAAACTTTACTCCAGATTAGATCATTTCTTTATTTCCTCGCCCCTCCTGACGTCCACAGTCTCGTCCGAAATTAATCCCGTCTCCTGGTCGGATCACTCCTCAGTGCACCTAGATAGTACCCTGTCCTCTGCATCCCCTAGAACCTGTCATTGGCGCCTCAATGAAACCCTCCTCCGAATCCCTGAAACTAAAGAACATTTATCCAATAGCCTTGCTGAGTATTTTAAGCTTAATGTCGATACGGTCTCGGAGCCCTCCACCCTGTGGGAAGCTCATAAAGCGGTCTTTAGGGGACACTGCATTGCCACAGGCTCTCGCCTAAAAAAAGACGCAGCCCTCCAACGCTCCTCTCTCTCCAAACTCTGTAAAGCCGAGAGACTTTTACTTTCCTCCCCCACGATGGCTGGGCTCCGTGCCGTTGTCTCTCTACGCAATCAACTTGGATCACTTGACATGAAAAAAATTGATAAATCCCTTCTGTGGTCCAAACAGAAATTCTATGAATACTCAAATAAGCCCCATAGGATGCTAGTAAACAAACTGAAATCCCGCCCCTTCCACTCATCCCCAGATTTTCTCAAACAACCTGATGGTACTCCCACCTACTGCCCTCTCACAATGTCTAAAGTTTTCGGAGAATTCTATCGCAAACTATACAACTGCCTGCAGACAGACCCCCACTACAACTTTACACAAGAGAAATTTGACTCTTTCTTTGACTCCCTACATCTACCCAAACTCTCCCCTGACCATCTTCTATCTTTGAACTCGACGGTCACTCCTGAGGAACTGACCGACGTAGTGAAAAATCTCCCTACCCAAAAATCCCCTGGCCCAGATGGCTTACCATATTCCTATTATAAGACCTTCCTACCAATCTTGAGCCCACATTTGATCTCCCTATTCTCCTCCCTATTTAAAGGCACCGAACCCCACCCTCAATTCCTCCATGCCCATATTTCCGTGATCCCCAAACCTGGTAAAGATCCCTCCCTCCCAGACAACTATAGGCCCATTGCACTACTCAATTCAGATTACAAAATATTTACAAAGATCCTAGCTAACCGATTATCCCACCTAATACCAAGACTAATACATAAAGATCAGGTAGGCTTTGTGAGAGCCAGACACGCAGGCGATAACACAAGACGCACCATAGACCTCGTTGACCTATTAAATAAAACACGACCAGCTCTGCTACTGAGCCTGGACGCACAAAAAGCATTTGATAGGCTCAGTTGGCCCTTTATGTTTGCCACACTCGCCAATTATGGTTTAAAAGGCCCCTTCATATCCGCACTACATGCTCTATATTCCCGACCCTCCTCCCAAGTTCAATTATCCTCATACTTATCACCATCCTTCTCTGAGTAATGGCACCAGGCAGGGTTGTCCGCCATCCCCTCTACTTTTCATTCTCTGCCTGGAACCCCTGGCTGCTGCCATTCGTATTCACCCTGATATCCGCGGGGTCGCTTTACGTCAAAACGAATACAAACTATCCTTATTCGCAGACGACATTCTGCTGACCCTGACCAGACCCCACATTTCCCTCCCAAACCTTCATGCCCTACTTAAGGAATTTAGCTTTCTCTCAGGATATAAGATCAACACAAACAAAACGGAAGCGCTGCCCATACTCATCCCACCCTCTGATCTCACTGCTCTACAACAAAATTACCCCTATCATTGGTGCACGAACTCCCTCAAATACTTAGGAATTAACCTAACCTCCTCTTATTCAAACCTTTACCAGGCCAACTTCCCCCCACTATTCCGTGACATTGACCGACTCTTGCGACAATGGGACACATATCCCATCTCTCTCTTGGGTATCATCAATGACCTAAAGATGTCTGTCCTGCCGAGACTTCTCCATCTATTTGAGACCCTACCGATTTCCTGTCCCAATGTCACAACTTAAAGCTACCCAGAGGTCATTCCTCAACTTTATCTGGCACTATAAAGCTCATCGAATAGCTAGCTCTGTCTTACTAGCCCCTAGATCCAGAGGCGGGTTGGGAGCCCCAGACCTCCTCAAATATTATTTTGCTACCCATCTAAAACCGATCATAGTTTGGTCACATAGAATGGCATCCATTGTCTGGTCGGAAATTGAAATAAGCATTATTAGCCCAGTTCACCCCTGCTCCGTGATTTGGTCAAATCTAGAGACCTCCATAACCCAACTTAGAAACTTATGCCTGCACCCGATTTTGTTTTTTACTCTTTCCATATGGAAGAAATGCTCTCATCAGTTCTCCCTCTCATCCCCATGCCCACCCCTGTTAAATGTGTTGTTTAACCCTGACATACCTGACAGTTTGTCCTATATCCGAATGCTCCCATGGTCACAGGCTGGAATCTTCCAGCTCCGGAATATCGTACACCCACTCACCCACACACTCCTGTCCTTCGATGAACTTCAACGGAAATACCAAGTTCCCAAACGTCTATTCTATTCCTATCTCCAAATCAAACATTATTTCAGCTCCAAATCCCCCACCCTCACCTTAAATAGACCCACCCCATTTGAAATCTTATGTGCCCAGGGCCCATATCAAACCCATCTTATTTCAGAAATTTACAAATATCTACATGAGTTCCCTCCACTCACCGCCACTCATCACTCCTACATGCAGAAATGGTCCCAGATCCTTAAACAACCCATCCCTATCCCTCAATGGCAGAAAATATGGGAATCTGCTTCTAAATCTTCTCGCTGCGTAGAACAGAGGGAGACGACCTATAAGATTTTACTATTTTGGTACAGAACTCCGGAGGTTCTACACAGATATGATCCCGAGGTTCCCCGGGTGTGTTGGAGGTGCCGGGGTGACATTGGTTCCCACTTTCATATCCTTTGGGAATGTCCCACTATTCAACCCTTTTGGTCCTCTATACATACTTACAAAACCTTCTTGAAACCAACCTTCCTTTAAATCCAATCCAATTTCTTCTAGGTTTGCCTTTCCCCGGCATCTCTAAATACACTCAAAAATTAGCTGGCTTTATTCTTTTGGCAGCAAAACGAGCCACACCCCTGAGATGGTTGTCCTCTTCCCCACCCACTCTCACAAGTCCTACAAATATGGGAGCAGATCCGCAGAATGGAACACCTCACTGCTACTATCCATGATACACTCCCTCAATTCTCAAAGATTTGGGACATGTGGGACCACTCACAACTCAACCCTGGGACTCTCCCATTACTTTCCAAAAACATAGGACCTTCTTACATATGTATGTAGAATGTCTTACTACCTTGACTCCGCTAACATACTCCCATAAAGTTTCCATGGTGCCCCCCCTCCCTTCCCCTCCTTTATGTGGGAATACCATGGAGCGCCTCTATCTGGAATAGGCGCTCCTGAGACCCCACTAACCCTAGGCCCAATGAGCAACAACTTCCAAGGTGTGATATACCAGTACACTTGAATTGCCCACTCCTTGGGTTTTCCTTAAAATTCCCTCCTAAACTTGGGGTGCGTGTTTTACGCCGGTGCGTGTTATACGCCGATAAATACGGTATATCATAATTTGCGCTCAGTGTAGTGAATGTCCTTAGTATCTTTCCCTCATACATCTGGGCTAACTTATCTATCCCCTTTATTTCCCACTCTTTAATCTTCCCTATCTTCTCTACTTCCTGAAAGTTCTTGTTGTTCCAGAGGGGGGCATATTTTGTCGTACCCTCTAGCCCTTGTACTACTTTTACTGCCTTCCACACTTTTAACGAAAGTCTCACGGTACCGTATTTGCCGGCGTATAAGACGACTGGGTGTATAAGACGACCCCCTATTTTTCCAGTAAAAAATTAGGTTTGGGGCTATACTCGCCATATTAGACTACCCCCCTTCCGAGGCAACACCATTAACAAAAACCATCAGAAAAAAATAAAATAAAAAAATATCAGACTTAACATCAGAAAAAGGTAACTGGTGAACTACAAGTCCCAGAGATCCCACAATTGGTAGGCAGCAACAATGAATCCTCTCCTCCAAAGCACCATAAATCATACCTGTATTTTAGGGGAGATCTGGAGCTGGATGTGCAGTACAGGCTGCTTTGTTAATATGTAGAGCACCAAGTACACACAGTATATGATGCTGTGTTAGTACAGTAGCACCAGGTACACTTCAGAATACAGTGTGCAGACAGTGTGCACCGCTGAGCCAATCACGGCAGGCATTGTATTTTACTAATCTGTTGATGGATACAAAGCCTGCTCGGATTGGCAGAGGCTGTGACATCAGCCAGCGCCTCTCTGACTCATGTAGCCTTGTTTGGATTGGCAGAGGTTGTTACCCAATCCGAGCAGGCTTAGCAGGCTCTGTATTCATCGGAGTGCATCGCCCGCCGGGATTGGCTGAGCGGCGCATACTGTATACATATTACAATTTTACAGAGCGCCCGGCGGACTGATATCCATCTGGCGGCTTCTTCACCCGGCGTACAAAACGACCCCCGCTTTTTGGCTGTGTAATTTCGGTGTAAAAGGTAGTCTTATACGCCAGAAAATACAGTAGGTATTCTATAGCAAAATGAGTTTGCCTCAAGAACTTCTATTATTGATTTGTGCGGGGTTCCTGCAATCATTAATTCCTTATTACTTCCTCCGACCATAGCTCCTAGATGTTGCAGTTGGGCTGCTAAGAAATAGCTTTGTGGGTGCGGCACTGCCATCCCTCCCTTTCTTGTTGCTAGTTGTAATGTTTGTAACCCTATCCTAGGCTGACCTCCTTTCCATACAAGTTCTCTAAACAACATATCGATTTTCCTAAACCATTTTTTATCTATCCATGTCGGGCTGTTGTGCAGCAAATATAAGCGCTGTGGCTGCCACAGCATCTTAATCGGGTTACATCTCCCTGCCACCGATAGTGGGAGACGTCTCCAGATTTCAATTTTACCTTTAAATTTGGCTAATAGTGGTACTATATTATCGTTTATGTAGTTATTAGGATTGTTTTTATATATATATATATATATATATATATATATATATATATATATATATATATATTCTAATCTAAATATTTAATTTGTTCACACTTCTAGCTGTGAGATATCCAGTGTACTCTGATTCCCTAAAGGTCCTATGGGCATTAATGCGGATTTCTCCCAATTTATGGTCAGTCCTGAAATTTTACCAAAATCTGAGGATGTTCATCACCTGCCTGAGGGATTGCTCCGTATCCCCCAGGAAGAGGACGTCATCCGCATACAATGCGATTCTCTCTCCCCCTGCGCTCTTCAAAACCCCTGCATATTTGTGTTTGATCTAATTGCACTAGCCAAGGTTACCATTGCGAGAGCAAAGAGTAAAGGGGACAATGGGCACCCCTGCCTTGTCCCCCTCTCTAATTGAATCTTGTCGGAATAATCATTATTGACCCTAATTTTGGCACTAGGGCCCATGTACAGGGTTTTAATCCATTTGGTAAATGAGGGGCCGAATCCAAATTCCCCCAGAACTCGCCATAGATATCCCCATTCTAGGCTATCGAAAGCTTTGACCACATCTAGGGCCATAACTGCCCTTGTATCTGTTGGTATCTGCAAGTTGAGATACAGACTCCTAATATTCATGCTGGTGGCTCTACAGGGGATAAATCCTGTTTGGTCCGGATGTATGAGTCTAGAGATGATTTTATTTAATCTGATTGCTTTCGCTAATATTTTAGCGTCCGAGCAGAGTAGGGAGATAGGTCTATAAGACTTAGCCTCTAACGGGTCCTTCCCCTCTTTATGCAGAACTATTATTGTTGCCTCCATCATAGACGTTGGCAACTTCCCCTCCTCCTTCGCCCAGTTTAATACCTCAAGAAGCTCTGGCAATAGTCTTTTCCCATATTGCTTATAGGTTTCTACAGGGAGGCCGTCTGGTCCTGGTGATTTCTGATTGGCCATTTCTTTCACCGCCAGTTGGATTTCCTCCAACGTTAACGGTGCCTCCATTGCCTCTTTCTTCTTCAGTGAGAACTGGGATTTCAACATTTCTAAAAAATATATCCAATTCCCCTTCCTCCACCGTCCCTCGTGATCTATACAATTTATCATAATATGCTCTAAAAGTTTCTGTAATTAGTGACATCTTTGATGAAATTTCTCCTTTTTCAGTCTTAATCACCGGGACACTGGAGGGAGAGGAATTTAGTTCTTACTAAATGTGCTAACATTTTCCCAACTTTTCCCCCTCCCCATAAGCCATTTGTTTCTGAAACAGTCTCTTGTTCTCTGATTTCCTAATAACTGTATCTTTTATATTCCTGTTGTTTGATTAGCCATATACTTTGTCTGGGATAGGGTTTGACGTATTCTCTTTCTGCTTTCATCAGTTCTCTCTTAATCTTATTCTCCCATTCTCTTGAGGTCTTTTTGATTTTTGAAACTGATTGAATAAAGATACCTCTTCAATACGCCTTCAGTGCATCCCACATTACTCCTCTTGTCACAGTCTCTTTATTAAACTTTATAAACTCTTCCAATTTTAACACCTCATTTGGATCCCCTATTTCAAACTGGATTCATTTTCCATACTCTAGGAGATCTTTTTCCTTCTAAATTTTATTGAGACAATCAGCAGTGCATGGTCGGATACTCCTCTAGGCTGATATTCTATATCCCTTACTATTTTGACATGCTTCATTTCCCAAGGCTAGATCTATCCTTGACAGTGTAGAATAGGAGCTTGAGAAACATGAGAATTGCAGCACATCTGGATTCCGCACTCTCCACATGTCAAAGAGCCCCGCTTCTTGTAAAAACTGATATAATCGACTCATCTACCTTCTGTCTCTGTGCACATAGTGGGAACCTGTCTAGTTTTTTATTAATAACCTCGTTAAAGTCCCCCACTGCTATAACTGGTATCCCATCTTTGTCTGTTAAGAGTTCCATTAAACTATACATAACATCGAGCTTAAACGGAGGGGGAATATAAATATTTGCAAGAACATATTCTCGATTTTCTATTACACAATGCAGAAAAATATACTGTCCCTCCCTATCTATACTGATCTGCTGACAGGTAAACCACACCTCTTTTCTTACCATCACAGCCACTCCTCTTGAGTAGGAGGTGTGTACTGAATGGTATTGATATTTCTTACTTTTGAGTTAGTAACTTAGAATCTTGAGTTAGGTGCGTCTCCTGTAGGCAGATCAGTCTTACCTCTTTCCTTTCCAGGGTCTCTACCACAGCTGCTCTCTTAGCCGGTGTGCCCAACCCCCAAACATTCCAGGAACCAATATTCAATACCCTAGTCTGCATGGTTTATCATAGGGGGAAAGAAAACCAATATAAAAGGAGATCCGCCCACCTACCCCCATTAGAAAAAGGGAAGGTGGGGAGGGGAGAGAAATCGAGTGCAAAAGCCATTTGATCCCATCTTGTACTTATAATATAAAAAGCGCCCATCCTATCAATACATAAAGCCTAATAATAATAAAAAAAAGGGAAAAAAACAGAGGAAGAAAAAAAGAAAACGGGAGAAAGGAAGAAGAGAAAAAGGGAAGAGGAGGAAAACATTTGGCCAGAGGAAAAAATCCTTCAACTATCTTAATATTCTCCTCTAAATGAGAAAATGTGAATCTTTCTTCTAAGTGTTTATCTATCAGTGTTTTTAGCTTACCGCTTACTTCCATATTAGTTACATATTTTTTTCCATATTTTACATTGTTGACCCTTCAACCCCCCCCTTATACCATTCTAGGTTATCCCTAAGGACTTTTTTTGTGACCGTTGCCAAACATCCCATACCTACAGACTTTCCCACCCTCTCCATCCCATCTCTTATATACAAATCCACTCCCTCCCTCCCCTCCCCCATCCTTACACACACCAAAAAATGTATTTTGATCCTCACCCCACCCGTTCATATCCTCTCTGTTGTGCTATGTGACTTCCACCACCCTCCAATCCATATGCATATATTTTTCCTGGAACACATCCCTTCTTATCCCTCTGTTTATTCCTCTTCCCTTAAGCCTATCATCCCCTCGTTTTGATCATTAATTGGTCCTTTTCTGTAAGTCGGGCGATAAGTTAGGATACAGTGAGATTTTAACTCCATTATAAAAGATATTCCCCATCACTCTAGCCCTGCGGAGAAGCATTGCTTTATCTTTAAAATTCAGAAATTTCATTAGCATGGATCTGGGATGCCCTCCTTGGGGTGGGGGTCTAAACGGGACCCTATGTGCCCTTTCAACTGAAAACTGTTGTGAGAAAGTCTCTCTTCCAAATACTTCGATGAGCCACTTTTCCATAAATACAATCGGATCAGATCCTTCACTTTTTTCCAGTAGGCCTACGGGCCTCACATTGTCCCTTCGGAGTCTATTTTCCATTTCGTCCAATTTTCCTGCAAATTTATCCGATTGTTCTTTTAAAATTTTAACCTCTTGGCTTAATGGATACATGTCATCCTCAATTTGACTAATTCTCCCTTCTGTTGCTGTTATTCTATAAGCTGTCTTTTCAAGCTCATGGCGCATCAAGGATAATTCATCTTTAATATTTTTCATTTGACCGCAAAGCTCCCCTAGGGACTGTTTACATATATTACCTGCCGCCAATACATCCTTAAGTGTCGGCTCTCCTTCTACCACTGGTGCCTGAACTGAAATCAATTCTGGTTTCCCAGGGACCCCCATGTTTTTATTCAAGTTCTTTACTCCACCTGGAGCCATTGCCAGGTTGTTTACTTGTTCTTGGCTCTTTCTGTCAATTGACACTTTCACTTGGGCTGTCCCCCTTTAATTGGGGTGTGAGCGTACTTTTCCAGCTTTGCTGCTGCTGATGCCCCATTTGTTGTTGTGGGCTGGGACACCTTTTCCTTATCCTTGTCTTTGGCTGATCTTAGTGATTGTGTCCCAACATTCTCCTGATTGACCTGCTCTTCCACTCTCCTCCTTGCTGACATATTACCACACCAGACAGCCTCCGGTTACGGTTAAGAGAGGATGCGCATTAATGCCCCGCACAATGCAGAGCTTGTATTTTGCAAAAAGGAGGAAAAGGAAAAAAAAACCCGTAACATTCCTCTGTAATTGAAAACAAGGGCAGCGCAGATGCTTAGCGTAGCACACAACTTGTATTTTTACAGGTAGCAGTCCTCAAATTGCAGTCTAAGAGAAAGCTGAACACATATGCAGGAGAGCAGTACTAAAGTTGCAGTTAGAAGAGAACCAGTCACATGTGCACATCACAACGCAGCTTGTATCTTTAACAGAAGGACAGTCCTCACATTGCAGTTTAGAAGTGAGCCAGGCTCATATGCACAGCATACCACAGCTTGTATTTTTAGCAGGGAAGCATTCCTCAATTTGCAAAAGGGGAGCACTGGGTACAATACACCACATATAAGGAAAACAGTCCTCCAGTTGCAGCTGAGAGGGAAAAACACATACGCCCAGCAAAGAGCTTATTCTTTTTACAAAAAAGGGATAAGATAATACTCCGATTGCAGTTGGATAAGAGGCCCGCACAATTGACTAGTGTAGCACACAGCATATATTTTTGCACGTACGTATCAGTCCTCAGGTTGCAATTAAGGAAGAGCCAACACATATGCACAGCACAGCCAAAAAAAAAAAAAAAACGTCCTCAAACTTATATTTTGAAGGTGAACAATCCTCTAATTGCAGCTGAAGAAAGCCAAGCAGATAGGTACAGCACAGCACACAGTTTTCTATTTTAGCAGGAGACAGTCCTACTGCACCTGCTCTAATTGCAAAAGGAAAAGAGGAGGCAAGTCCAGAGAAAAAAAAAAAGGGGGAACAATCCTCTAGTTGCAGTTATAGTTTAAACAAGGAGCAGGTACAGATGCATAGCGGGCAGCTTATACTTTTTACACAGAGCAGTCCTCTATTTGCAGTGGGGGGAAAAAAGGCAAGGCACACATGTACAGCACGACTTGTATTTTTGCAAAAGGGCAGTCCTTTAAAAAAAAGAGGTGAAAAAGCTAAACAAGCTTATATGCTTCAGCAAACATTACACTGTCTGCTCACCTTCTCCTTGCAATCTCCAGGAGATCTTCCACTGCAGCCCGGGAATCCCTTGGATTTTCCTCTCCTTTTTGTGTTTTTTTTCCCACCCCCCCTCTTCGTTCGCCGTACAGGCTGTGCGGGACTTCTCAGCGCGAGCGGCGGGCAGGAGGCAGTGTGTGACGTCACCCTTGGCCTGGTTTTGGTTTTGACTGTCCCCGCTTAGCAGCGGTGCTGTGTAGGACGGCTCAGGCTAGCTCTCGGAAGCCTCGGAGGTTCTCGCCGTTCTCAGCCTGCACTGTGCGCCACTACAGGGGGGGGGGGGGGTCGCATAGGTTTCAGGAAGGCTCTGCATCTCAGTCTATCAGAAGCATATCAAGAGGGGGGAGGGTGAAGGAGAGCTCGCAATCACTCTCACACTCCTCACTCACCACACCTCATGTCCGTTCACGCCCCCCCAAGCTCCTCTCTCTCTCCATACCTGCCTTTCTCCCTCACATTTCTTGGCATCCCAGAAAGGTGGAGGTTGGCTGTTCCTTTCCTGACATGCCTGTCCTAATCAGGGCTCCCTCAAAGCTCCCAGCTTGCCCAGCACCAATCCTCAGCCACAGCCTTATCAACGGGGTTGATAGCAGCCTCAGTGGTGAGTACCACCCTCACTATACAGCCCGCACAAAGCCCTGCTCCCAGCCCTCTTTCTGAGCAGACACTGTGGGCTTTCCTGCAAAAATTGCCTACCAGAGAGGATTTTGACATATGGACCACATGTATAGAAACTGCAATTAGGGGGGATTTAGCTGGGCTTAAGCAAGAAGTAACCGTGGAAACAGACAATGCCTCCCTGAATCTATCTCTGTAATTATTGCTTCTAGACGATTTGAAAAACCATAATCGCAGACGCAACATTGGAATTTGTGGCCTTCCAGAAGCCACATCACAGGTGAACCTTAAAGCTTCAGTGACCACTTTAATGTGTACCCAGAACGCCCTCCTGACACCGTGGCCATTGACCAGGTCCCAGGAACAACTCTGAAGACAGACACAGGGATTGGGATGTTTGTTGACTACACAATTATTTTATTAACCACTAAAGCCCCGGAAAGATTTACCCCCTTCCTGACCAGAGCACTTTTTACAATTTGGCAGTGTGCTGTTTTAACTGGTAATTGTGCAGTCATGCAATGCTGTACCCAAACAAAATTTGCACCTTTTTTTCCCACAAATAGAGCTTTCCTTTGGTATTTGATAACCTCTGTTTTTTTTTTAATTTTTTGCAATATAAACGAAAGTTTCGAAAAGTATTTTCTACTTTTTGCTATAAAAAATACAGTAAACTCAATTAGTCATAAATTTAGGCCAAAAAGCTTTCAGCCACATGTCTCAGGTAAAAAAATAAAATAAAAAATTCAATAAGCCGGTTTGTGCAAAAGTTGTAGCGTCTAAATACTAGGGTACATTTTCTGGAATTTACGCAGCTTTTATTTTGCCTATCATTTCTTGAGGCCCTAAAATGACAGGGCAATACAATACCCCCCACCAAATGACCCCATTTTGTAGAAAGTAGACACTCCCAAGGGATTTGAGAGGCTTGTTGAGCACATTGAAAAAAAAAAATGGCATGTTTGAGCAATATATAATTTCAGTGACAACTTTGTGTAAAAAAAAAATATATATTTTTTTGGCATTTTTCAATTACTTGTGACAAAAATGTATTTATAAATGCATTTTTGTCACAAGTGATTGAAAAATGCCCAAAAAATATATATATATTTTTACACAGTTGTCACTGAAATTATATATTGCTCAAACATGCCACCCCAAAATACATTCTGCTGCTCCTCCAGTATTGGAAGCCCCTGCAAGATGCCCAATTGCCCTATCGCTGGGGTTTCCCCTTTCAACTATCAGTCACTAAGTATAGTCGACAAGTACTGCGCACTGTGGATGATCTGCCGCATTTTTTGCAACAACTGGATCTCCCATCCGTTGAGGTCCCTGATTGGAAAGCTGCACCTGACATCCCACTGCCTATGTGACCCTAGCAGCGACCCTAGCGTTCCTCACGCAGTAAGGGCCGGAACAGACGCAGATGCCCGCCGGAATGACCCGCACTCTCCACCACACTCCCCCCATCAAGGGAAAACCTGAAGAAACTAAACGTCTCTAATGTTGCATAAATATTCAAAAGTTTCAGTGTTGGAACCTGATTTTGACTACGGGGTCCACTAAACCCACCCCCCCCCCCCTTCTTTTTTTGAAGCACTTTTTTTTTTTTGAAGTTTCTACACGCTGCTGCGGTATATTCTTTTTGCACCGGATGGACATGATTACACCATGCCCTTCTGTTATCGCAGGCTGGGGAGCACAGAGGAGCCCACGTTTGCTGCTGTACCTCTCCCCCCAAATAGGCCAACTCCTCGGAGTTATGTCCAGAGTTTGGGACCCCGTTTTACATGTTCTCATGTTTCTTTTTTCTTTTGTTTTCTTGCTCATACTGTTTCTCCAGCGCTCATCGGTACACAGATCACAGATTCTCAGCCCCTCCCGACCGGAGACTGAGGCCTCCCCTGACAAACATGCCCTATGGCTTCCCTGAAAGTGGTGTATACATGGATTAGGCTCGCCTAACAAACGCAGTAAGTTGTGGCTTGAAACTAAACGCTTGGGGGCACAAATCCTTTTTTTGCAGGAAACACATTTTCGCACGGACTCGGTCCCCCGCCTACCCACACACCTATACTCTCAATGGTTCCTTGGCAACTCCTCTCGATCAAAGTCGAGCAGAGTTGCCAGAGCCATACATAAACTCTGCCCTTATTTTTTTTTGTTTTTTGACAGACCAGGTAACTGACCCACAAGGCAGGTATGTCTTTGTTAACGGAACCATCCTAGGTCGCAAATTCACCTTTGCAAATGTGTACGCATCAAATAATGGCCAACTAACCTTTTTAGACTCCGTTCTGGAATCCCTTTCATATTTTAGGGACGGTCAACTAATTCTAGGGGGAGATTTTAATATTAGCCCTGACCCTAAGGTCGACAGGGCGCTCTGCCCACTCGCATGCCTTCCTCAAACGTTTTAAGAAGTCCTTGCAAACACATACCCTAGTTGACTGCTGGAGGCTACTCCACCCCACAGGTAAGGATTTTAGCTATTCTGCAAAGCATGAAGTCTATACCCGTATTGACCTGCTCCTGATGGACCAGTTTTCACTGGAGACCTTATCTGGTGCATCTATTGGTTCTATAACCATTTCGGACCATGCCCCAGTGTCCCTTTCCATCTATCTGCCCTCCTCAGAAGCCAGGTCATGGACCTGGCTCCTGAATGAGAACATCTTGGATGACACTCTAGCGTCTAAAGGTGTCTCAGACTCAATTGCTTTATACTTTGCTGAAAACTCGTCAGCCGAAGTAGGAGCAGCGGCTATATGGGAAGGACACTAGGCAGTGATCAGAGGGGAACTTGTATCCCAGGGGGCACGGCTGAAAAAAGCACGGGAGGGGGATCTCCAAGCACTTTCGTGGAAAATACAAATAACGGAAACTAAACAAACGCCATTTAACCCCAGAGCTAACTGCAGAATTCCAGACTCTTCGTCTGGAACTTGCTAATTTGCTAGACACCCACATGCGCGCCCGCGTCACTGGTCCCATAAATTCTACGAGTATGGTAACAAATGCGGGAGACTACTAGTAAGAGCTTTGAAGAGACCACAGTCTTCGGGGCATGTACATAAGCTCCAGGCCGGGATAGGTCCCCCTGGCTCATTCCTCCAAGATTGCTGCTATCTTTAGAGAGTACTACGCCCAACTATATCAGCTCCCTACCACTTTACCTGACCTGACAGCAGATCAGAAACAAGCATATCCTGGACTAGCTGACTGAGGCCCAGACCCCTCAACTCTCAAGCCAAACCAGCAAACTTCTACAAACACCAATTACCCAAGAAGAATTAGAAACCGTAGTAAAAGATCTCCCGAAAGGAAAAGCCCGGGCCCTGACGGCTTCACAAACGCCTACTACCGTGCGTTCCTTCCCTTACTCTCCAAACAATTATGCATCTATTTTAACGCACTGGCTTCCGGCACAGCTATGCCCAAGGAAGGTCTGCTGGCCCACATCTCAGTGCTGTCCAAGGAGAGGAAGTACCCCACGGTCCCTGGCAGTTATAGGCCAATATCATTATTGAACACAGACGTCAAGATTTTAGCGAAGATCTTGGCGAATCGCCTTCAACCAATTCTCCCTTCCCTCATTCACCCAGACCAGACTGGGTTTATCGCTGGAAGGGAGGCGAGGGACAACTCTAATCGAGCCATCCAGTTGACCCATTGGTTACGAACACGTGATGACCATCCACCCTGTCTCCTGCTTTCTACAGACGAAGAAAAGGTGTTCGACAGGGTGGATTGGACATACCTTTGCGTGGTGCTGACCAGACTGGGACTCGGGCCCAATATGCTCACCTGGATATCCTCACTTTATAGTTGCCCAGAGGCTTGGGTCAAGGTAAATGGAATCCTTTCGGACACGTTCCCTATTAAAAACTGGACCAGGCAAGGGTGCCCGCTGTCCCCTCTGATTTCTCTCACCTAGAACCCCTGTTCAATAGGATCCGCAATAACCCCAATATTAAGGGCCTTAGCGTTGGATCACATGAACATAAATTGTCTGCCTAATGCAGACGATGTTCTGTTCTACGTATCAGATCCACTGATCTCCCTTCCCAATATTATGAGTGAATTGAAGCTTAGCTCATTTTCAAACTTTAAAATGAATTATTCCAAATCGGAGATTCTGTCCTTGAATTTCACCCCAAGCTTGCGTACACAGTTGCAATCTTCCTTCCCTTTTCACATGGTGTTGTACACACATTAAATATTTAGGGGTATGTCTTACTCCCCTCTATTAACTTTAGAACAGTAACTATTTTCAGCTGCTCTCCACGATCAAATCGGATCTGCAGAAATGGGACAGAGAAGCCTTTTCGTGGATGGGCCGAGTCAGTGTGCTAAAAATGAAAGTGTTACCCCGCATTCAGTTTTTTTTTTTCTCCATATGGTGCCGATTTCATTACCCAGGTCTTTCTTTTTAAGCCTTAACAGTGCATTTCTCAAAGATATCTGGCAGGGACGAAGCCCCCCATCTGGCTCTCTGTACCCTACAGAGACCCAAACAAATGGGAGGTCTAGGTGTCCCAGGCGTACGTAAGTACTACGATGCTATTGCCCTTCAACGGATACTGGGGAGCAGGAAAAGGGAGGGTGGAGGAAAGAAGGCATGGGGGGAGGGGGGGGGGGGGGGTTGGGAAAAGAGTAAGGTCGGGGGGAGGAAAAGAGAAGTGGCAGAGACGGGGATAAGGGAAGGAGTGGGGGTGGGGATGGAAAAAAGGGGGGGGGGAAGGGGAGGGGTTTTGTAAAGGGACCAGGGGGCAAAGATGTAAAGCTACAGAAGAAATACATTGGGTGCGAGGTGGCTCACCTGAAAACCAGCATTGTCAATTATAGAAATATTTAAAATCTCCAGGGGAAAGAAAAGGGTAATCCCCGATTTAGGTAGTCAGGTCAGACACCCGTAGCAGTTGTCGGTGCTATCCTACCTGCCGGCGAATACTAAATCCTCTGTCCCCTCGAAGGTTCCGCCATGCTCATCCAGGTGTGAGGGGTCTGACCCGGTGAAGACAGACGCCGCCGATTGGCAGCGTGTGCCTCGTTTCCAGGGTTGGGGAGCTCATTTAATGGCCCTTTGCCCTGTGGATGAGCATGGCGGATCCTTCTCCAGGGGACAGAGGATTTAGTTTACACTGCTATGGGTGTACTTATATTCCGGCAACTTTCCCTCCCTTATCCTGTGTATTGCTTCTTGTACCAGGACTTTCTGGCTTCTACCCTTATACATATATAATGCTCACGTCTCTATCCCGCAGATCTCGTTTTGGCTGGATAAACATCTAGGACAAAAGTCTAGGGTGGCTATATCTGGATACCACCGGATGTCCTACCCTGTTTACAGGTCCCCAGAAAGCTTCTAGCCATAGTATGACTGGGTTATCTCTTGGGGTTCCTGCTACCTGCCTGACTACCTAAATCATCAGGATTACCCTATTCTCTTTCCCCTGGAGTTTTGAAATATTCTATAATTGACACCTCGCGCCCCGATTATTATATTTCATCTGTAGCTTTACATCTTTGCCTCCTGGTCCTTTTACAATTCCCCCTCTTAGCCTCCCCTTCTCTCATCACCCCCCGCTTCCTTCTCTCATCACCCCCTCCCTCCTCCCTCCCCTCGACCTTCCTCTTTTCCCTAACCCCCACCCTTCTTCCCTTCTTTGCCCCTAATCTCCCCCCCCCTTTCTTGCTCCCCATATTCCCTTGTCCCCTTTTTATCCCTGTTTTTGTCTCCTCCCTCTTCTCCCCCCCCCCTTTCTTTCCTTCTCTCCCCCCGTCCTTGTCCTTTCTGAATGGGGAGCTACCAGCCACTAGTTGTCTTATTAATATTACTATTTTTTCATATTTCAAAAAATTTTTTTTCCAAATACAAATTTTATTGAAAATTTATATAGAAAAGGAATACAGAAAAGTACAGTACAAAAATGGTCGAATTCGACCTTCCAACGTATATGTGAGTCTTCAATAGAGATTTACATTCAGTCCCTGGAAGGGATAGCATCACGTATGTCAGCCAGAGTAAGACTAGGTAGGTCTTCGTATGCACATATTGTCTAGACTGTGAGTCAAACCGTACCATTTATGTAGATATATATTCTTACTATAAGTGATGGTTGGTTTACGCAATCTGGCTACCAACTGCTCTGTGGCTTTAATGGAATTGGAGGGAAAGGGAGACCAAATTGAAGATAAGACCCTTAGTTAAAAAAAATAGGGGGTGCAGTATAGAGAAGGTAGGGGAGAAATCGGTAGGGGGGGAGGGTATCTGTTCAACACGAGCGCGATGGACATGACAAAAGTTCAGTAAGATCTGCCCTTCGTCAGAAAATTAACATATTCCATAATGACCAAGTTTTGGAGTGTTTGTGTTGGGCTGTGAGCACCAAGTCTTCTAGTGATTTAATGTCCTCTACTTTGCGCAACCACAATCCCACTGACGGAGGTACGTTTTGCTTCCATGTAGCTGGAATACACATCTTTGCGGCATTAATCAAATGTCTAATCACAGATTTCTTGTAAGACCGTGCCAGGATTGCGGTTGCGTGCAGCAGAACGAACCTGGGGTCCTTCTGAATTATGTGATCTGTCAGCTTCTGAATGATTTTTTCAATTGTCGTCCAAAAATGTTGAAATAATGGGCAAATCTAGAAGATGTGTATAAGTGTCCCTTTGTCTGACACCTCCAGCACTTATCTGAAGTATTGGGGAAAAATCTATGTAGTAACTGAGGTGTATAGTACCCCCTAGTTAGGATTTTATAATTGGTCTCCTGGATTTTGTGCAGATAGATGACTTCAGGGAGAACTGTAGAATATTTTTTTGTATAGCTGTGAAAGTACATCGTAAGTCATTTTCCCATTTCTGCATGAACAGTAGGTCAGGTTGTTCCGCTGGGGTGTTGAGTAACGTATATGTTTTGGAAAGTACCTGGGGTAAGTGTACCTTTGTCTCTACAATAGTCTTCCAGAGTTGTCAGGTCACGTTTAACCACTTTCAGACCGGACCAATTTGCAGCCAAAGGACCAGGCCCCTTTTTGCGATTCGGCACTGCGCCGCTTTAACTGACAATTGCGCGGTCGTGCGACGTGGCTCCCAAACAAAATTGACGTCCTTTTTTTCCCACAATTTTTTGCGCTATAAACAAAAATAGAGCGACAATTTTGAAAAAAATGCATTATTTTTTGCTATAATGAATATCCCCAAAAAATATATAAAAAAAAACTATTTTTTTCCTCAGTTTAGGCCGATACGTATTCTTCTACATATTTTTGGTAAAAAAAAATCGCAATATGCGATTATTGATCGGTTTGCGCAGAAGTTATAGCGTTTACAAGATAGGGGATAGTTTTATAGCATTTTTATTAATATTTTTTTTTTATTAGTAATGGCGGAGATCTGCAATTTTTTTTTGTGACTGCGACATTATGGCGGACACATCGGACATTTTTGACACATTTTTGGGACCATTGTCATTTTTTACAGCAATTAATGCATTTAAATGCATTGATTTCTGTATAAATGACACTGGCAGTGAAGGGGTTAACCAGAAGGGGGCAGTGTAAGAGTTAAGTATGCCTAGGGGTGTGTTTTTTACTGTGGGGGGGCGTGGCTGTCAGCTAGTGAATGCTGATCTCTGCTCCAATCACAGGGAGCAGAGATCGGCGTCACTAGTTGCTAGGCAGAACGGGGAGATGCTGTTTATCTCGGCATCTCCCCATTCAGCCGCTTCGTGAGACGATCGCGGGGGTCCCCGCGGCGATCGAGTCCGCGGGGACCGCGATCGGACTCACGGGGGTCCCTACCGGCGCGGGAGCGCGCCGCTCCCGGCGCGCTCCCGATGGCATGGACAGGCTAAAGGAGGGACTTATATATACGCCCTCCTGCCTGTATGTGCCATTCTGTCGACGTATATCGTCGTGCGCCGGTCGGCAAGTGGTTAAAATGTGCAGGGCCTGGAATTGAGTGGATGAAGTGGTGTAGTCTGATTTGCTTTCCAGAATGGTAGCTGGAAACCCCCAGTGTCGCTCGTCAATGATTGGATCGAGGCCCAGTGTTCTCCTACGTAATGTAGTGCGCAATCTTTACCCTTTGTTCATAATGTGTCGTACTCTGAGTGATCCAGACCTGGTGCAAATGCTGGGTTTCCCAGGAGGGGACTGTTTGGAGGTCAGAGGTGTGGACTTTATTACTAGTGAGCCTATGTATAGTGTGGCGCTTATGATCGGGTGTTTCGTCATGTCTGCGCACCAGATTGCCCCCTTCAATGGGACACCTGCCTGGGGGCGCTCTACTTGAACCCATAGTTTAGTTTGTTCGCGTCTGTTTCAGTCAATAATCCTCCCTAGATGTACTGCTTGGTGGTAGTGTTTCACGTCGTGGAGGGCTAGAGGACTCAGTCGAGGTTTCGAGTGTGACCAAATAAATTTTATGAACATTGAGTGTACTTGGTTGAAATACAGGGACGGTATCCTAATCGGCAGTGCTTGGAACAAATACAGAAATTTGGGGAGGATGCACATTTTAATAAGGTTGCACCTCCCGAACCAGAATTGTAGGCCTTTTCCCCATTCCTCGAGCAGTCCCTTTGCTTTGGACAGCATTGGCAGAAAATTCTATTCAAATGTGCGTTTCAAATCTCTAGGTATATTGGTTCCTAAATATGTGAAGTGACTGTCGGACCGTTTAAAGTTAAATTTAGATTGCAGGGGGGTAGATTTTTCGGCTGTTATATTAATGACCATAGCTGTGGATTTGTCGAAGTTCATTTTTAGGTTAGATAGGTTCCCATACCTCCTGAAATTCTTTAATTCGATTTGGAAGAGAAATGATCGGATTAGTCAGGGAAAACAAAAGATCGTCAGCATACGCGGAAATCTTATACTGGGTTTGATCAATGGTGATTCCTGAAATATCTGGGTTTCGGTGTATCGTGCATAAGGGTTCCAGTACTAAGGCATAGAGAAGGGGTGATAAAGGGCAACCCTGTCTGGTACCATTGGAGATGGAAAAGGGGTCAGAGAGGACTCAATTGACTTTGACCTGGGCTGTTGGTATGGAATAGATGTTGGAGATCCAATTTAGCATGTGCCTACCTAGTCTGATGTGTTTTAAGGACTGAGGCCATAAATTCCCAGCTCACCCGGTCAAGGGCTTTCTCTGCGTCTGTACTGAGAAAAATACATGCTGTCTTGGACACTGATGCCCTGTGTGTAAGGTTAAGCACCTTAGTGGTGTTGTCCCTACCCTCTCTCGTGGGGACAAAACCCACCTATCGAGTCTGTCATGTCGGGATAGTCTGTTGGCTAGTACTTTAGTAAGGAGTTTAAGATCTGTTTAGAAGCGATATGGGCCTATAGCTGCCGCAGGCAGATGGATCTTTTCCTTATTTCAAATTTTACCCGCACACATCCCCCTTGTCCGCCGTGGGGGGGAACCTTTTTCGGGCCTCGTGGTTTCACACATGGCCATTGAACGGGTGAGCAACTCGTTTTTTTCCTTATTTACACAGCTTGCTGAATTATGTTTGTATACAGTCATTTAGTGTAATGCATTTGACTTGTGCTTTACTCAAGTATTTGTCTTAAAGATTATTCCTCCTACAGAAGTGGTGAATGTATCGCAAATCTAGTAGAGGAAAAGCCAATCTCTGAGATACTTCATCAACAGATACTTCTTGGGGGAACCCTGAGTATTTGTTTTGGAAATTTTCTCAAAAAAGTTTTTTAATGTATTGTGTGTTTTTTTTTTTTATTTGTAATATTTTTTATATAGCAACTATGTTATCAGTACTGAGATAATCCACCACAACCATTGAGGCTGGGAATAAGTGCCGTATTAGTGTATAACACGCCCCCCCCCCCTTAAAATCAGGGGAAAATCGTGGGTGCGTGTTATACGCCGATCTCCCGCTGATTTTTGAGAAGGGAGCGAGCAGAGCCGATATACCGAAAGCTGCGTGTATTTTCGGCTAGTCTGGGCTCCTCTCGCAGTCCCGCCCACCTCCACTGAGCGCCGACAACAAAGAAATCAGAGTTCGGCTAGTCTCGGCTCCTCTCGCAGTACTGCCCCTGACTGTGAGCAGAGCCGAGACTAGCCGAACTCGGCTTTCTGTATGTTGTAGGCGCTTGGCTCCTCTTGCAATCAGTGGAGGTGGGCGGGACTGCGAGAGGAGCTGAGACTAGCCGAAAATACACGCGGCTTTCGGTATGTTGTTGTCGGCGCTCGTCCGCTCCACTCGGCGCCAATTTTAACTCCGCAGTGCTGCAACTAGACGAGAAAGGCTGCAAAGGCACTGGACAAGGCTGCAATGATGAACATTTAAATTTAAGTTTTTTTTCCTTTAAACTTCCCTCCTGAACTTGGGGTGCATGTTATACGCTGATAAATACGGTATATGGTCAGCTTCAGCAACTGCCCTACCTCCCCATCCTCAACCCTTTTTCTCTATACTAATTTGGATGATGGTACTTTAGGTTTAGCTAAATTTCATTATACGAGGCTATACTCTCAATTATATATGTGCCGTGTTAATACTCCACTAGTGTATGGTAGTGTTCAAAAAATTCACCAATGCAAAGACCAAATTGGCCAGGACAGGAGGGACAATAATATCAGCGCTTGCTACACACGACATCTTCTTTGGGGTGATAGTTGCGTAGGGGTACCAGGGAGGCCATACGTAAAATGCCTCTCATGCAGCTGGCTCACTGCGTTTGCGTTGGCAAGTTGGGGCACAGCAGCGTTTGGAAACAGAAGGGCTTTGACGATCTCTTCCTGTAATTTAAGGGAGGATCCAGTTTGTCCTGATGCTGATGATTTGTTTAGCACATAAGCGTTCAGCAGAGCCAATTGGAATAAGTATACTGACACTTTTTGGTACCAGTATCTGGCCTTATGGCCAATTAAGTACGGCGTCATCAACTGGTCGTTGAGGTCCACCCCTCCCATATTAAGGTTGTATTCGTGGGCACAGAGGGGTTTCTCCAACACCAGTCGCAGTAGGAATTTGGACTGTCATATCTGCGTGAAGGGAGGACAGAACTAAAACATTCCGTGTATCCCTCCACTTCACTGCGAGCAAGCTTTACTTCTCAAGCAGGCTCTCTCCCCCAGCCTAAGATGGGAATCTACAAGGCACTGGAGTAAGCCCCAGCAATTAAATCGCACAGTGCAACATGCTCCAACTCCATGATCAAGCAAGTGACTAAAAAGTGTCACGCTTGTGTAATTCTCCACATACAAGTGGTACCCCTTTCCAAATAAGTGTGACTCCAAGTCTCACACAATCTTTTTTTTTTTTAACAGAGGAGTTTATTAGACAAATCAGCATTACAGTACAAAGCAATATAGTAAGTACAGTGGCATACAAAGTATAGACATGAGAAACCACCTTCATCCGGCAGTCACACTTTAGTTAATGATCCAGCAGTACCGGTGTCATAAGCATCAGCTACACACAATCATAAGAGCATGTCATCGTTAGTGAAATCTCACATACATTATGAGGATACATGAAACCCACGGGAGGGGGGGGGGTGTCAGGGTGGTAATGGATAGGGGGGGAGGGAATAGGGTGACTAGGTAGGAGAGGGGTAAGTGCAACCGGTGTGGTCTGAGTGATGGTTAGGGGGAGGGGGGGGTCAAGGTTGTCAGAGGCATCTATCCAGGAGGACCATATTTTGTCAAACTTGCCCTGGGCATTGTCTGCTTTCATAGGTCAGCTTATACAGGGGAAGTACCAAGGTCACTTATCGCTTCCACGAGGCAAGGGTAGGGGGGTCTTCTAATTTCCATCTCAACAAAATCTCCCGTCTGGCATAGTATAATGAGAAGGTAATACACAATTTACAATACCTGTCCCCCTCTGTCTTCCAAGTGGCTTAATAATAAAGTTTGAGGGTCAACCTGTAGATTCAACCCGGTCACATTAAGCGTAGAGACCACTGCCGCCCAGTAAGGCTGGAGTTTGGGACAGGACCAGACCATGTGCCAGAAGGTACCCACTTCTTGTTTACATCTCTGACAGGGTCTCTTTGAGGGTAAATGCGCGCCAGCCTCTGTGATGTGAAGTAGGCCCTGTGCAGGAACTTAAATTGTATAAACCTGTCTTTTGCGGCAATCATGGAAGGAATGTATGAAACTAGACACTCCTCCCACTCCTCTTCGCCCAGGGATGGAATATCCACCCTCCATTTTTCCTAGGATTTAGTTAGTTTGGTATCATGTTCTACTGTGAGGTAGAGATATAGGGTCGAGAGAGGTCTCCCCATTACTCTGGAAGTCAGTAGACGCTCGATGGAGTCCGATTCCAAGGTCAGGGGGGCAGGAAATTGCGCCTCAAAGGCGTGCTTCAGCTGCCAGTATCTAAACTGAAAAGAGAGCGGAAGTGCGTATGTTGGTCTCAGTTCCTGGAAAGTCATAAGTCTACCGTCCTGAACTATGTGTTTTAAGGTGACGACTCCTTTTTTTGCCCACAGCGAGGGGTCTGGAATAGTGTTCAAGTGGGAGAGCATAGGATTACCCCATAGGGGCATATGTGGGGAGATGTGATTTAGCTTCCCATAAATCTTCCTTGCCTCCTGCCAGACCCTCACCGTGGTTCGCATCAGACATGTCATGGATGAGCTAGCCCTAGCTCCACGAAATGGGAGGTTACTGAGAGCCGCAAAAGAGCCAAGAATGGCTGCCTCCAGAGTGACCGCCGGGTTTTGTCTGGGCTGGGAGAACCACCACCGGACTGTGACCAGGACCGCCGCCCAATAGTAAATCTGAAAGTTCGGAAGCGCCAGATCTCCCCCCCGATAATGGGAGGTTTAGTATTTGCCTGGCCACCCTGGGGGGCTTCCCAGCCCAGACAAAGGATATCAACAGACTCTCCAACCTCTGGAAGAAGGTCCTGGGGATGTGTGTGGGGGTGTTACGGAAAAAGTACAGGTACTTGGGGAGGTAGATCATTTTTAGCAGGTTGACTCTGCCCACTGGTGTCAAGGGGAGGGAACGCCATGCCGCACATCTGGCCACTAGTTGTGTCATGAGAGGCTGTAGATTGTCGTCCATATAGTTCTGGACTTTGGTGCTAATTTTAATCCCCAGGTATCTAAAGCTTTCTACCCATTTAAGCTGCGGATGGGGCACTCGCGGGGTCGAGGAGTGGAGTGGGAAGAGGACCGATTTGTCCCAGTTGATACGGATCCCTGAGTATCGACCAAACCGGTTAATCTGGTCCAGTGCAGTTTGTAAAGAAGATGACGCATCTGCTAAATAAAGCAGAGCGTCATCTGCATATAGAGACAGCTTTTCCTCAACTGGTCCTACCTGTAGTCCCTTGATCCTAGGGTCTGCTCTCAGCAATATAGCCAGGGGCTCCATCGCAAGGGCGAATAAGGCCGGAGAGAGGGGGCATCCCTGTCTCGTGCCCCGGGCTAGCCCAAATATCTCTGAGAGGCAGCCGTTGGTGCGAATTCTAGCTGAAGTACTGTGATACAACATGCAGAGCCAGTTTGTAAAACCCGGACCAAACCCGAATCGCGAGAGCACCTCCCATAGGTAACCCCACTCGACGGAATCAAAAGCCTTCTCCGCATCGAGTGAGGCCACCACCCCCAACGTTCCCTCGTCCGCTCTGTCTATGTGTGTGAGAAGGCGTTGAATATTAATGTCCGTGCCTCTACCCGGCATAAAGCCTGTTTGATCACTGTGGACAAGGGCAGTGATAACCAAGTTCAGTCTAATGGCCAGGATTTTAGCTAATATTTTCGCATCCACATTTAGGAGGGATATGGGGCGGTACGATGAACATAAAGTGGGGTCTTTTCCCGGCTTGGGGATTACGACTATGCTTCGCTCATAGTGTCAGGAAGTTTCTCGGTGCGCCTCGACGCAGAGAATAAATTGTGGAGTCTGTCAGCGAGCTCTGTAGCTAGCGTATTGCTTATAGAATTCCACAGGAATTCCATCTGGCCCCGGTGTCTTCCCCACTTGCATGGATTTGAGCGCCTGGAGAATCTCCAAGACCGTGATAGGGGCGTCCAGTTTGCTACGGTATGTTTCCGTGAGGGTTGGTATATCAATATCAGCCAAGTATGTCGACAGGTCTTCCTCACTGTAATCTGACCTAGAGGTGTAAAGGGATTTGTAAATTTCCACAAAGCAGTGATTAATCCCATCTGGGGTATGAGTCAGCTGTCCTAGGGGGTCCCTGATATGTGAGATGCTCATCCCCCCCCCTGCCTGTTCTCTGGAGAGCCAGGCCAGCAATCTCCCTGACCTCTCCCCCTGCTCAAAGATCCTTTGGGACTGTGCTAGCATTTTCTTTTGGGTGAGGGAGGTACGGAGGTAGATAACCTCCTTAGTCAGGAGCTGCAATTGCGAATAGTGTTGGGGATCACGGGTGCGAACAAAAAGTGCCTCTGCGCTGACCGCCTCCCCCTCAGCCCTAGTCTGATCTGCTCTGCGTTCCCTGCGTATTCTGGCAATGATGGTCTGGTAGTGTCCCCTCGTCGTGGCCTTAAAAGCATCCCACACAACCGTGGCCTCTGCCGAGCCTGCGTTAGCCGCCCAGTATCCGTTCAATTCAGTCCTGAATTGAGCATCCACGGCCGTGTCTGAAATCCAAAATCTGGATAGCCTCCATAACCTGACAGCTGGGCCCAGGGAAAGGTCCAGCGCCAGGAGCAGGGGTGCATGGTCTGAAATTCCCCTTGGCAGTATTCGTATGTCTGTGACGCTTGGAAGAACTGGGCTTCCCGCAAAAACCAAGTCTATGCGAGAGAACGTTTTATAGGCAGCAGAGTGACATGTAAATGCCCATGATCGGGGGTGTCTCCACCTCCAGACATCTGTCAGGCCGTAAGTGTCTGCCCAGTCAGCCAGCCCAGGGCAGTGGTGTGTCCCCGGCGTCAATCTGTCCATGTCAGGATCAGGAACTAAGTTATAATTTCCCCAGGATGAGAGTATTGTCAGAGGCAAAGTCGGCCATCTTGCTAGTGATTTGATTCAGCACCAGTAAGGAGGCCGGCGGGGGTAGATATAAACCCACAATGGTCCAGGTCATTGAGTGGATTGAAGCGTGAATGATGACATACCTACCGTCTGGGCCCAGGGCCAAATCCAGTTGCCGAAAGGGAAGGGACTTCAACACCAGGACACTGACACCCCTGGCGAAACTGGAATGGGTGGAGTGATGATGGTAACCCACCCAGGGTTTTTTAAGGGATCCTGCTCCCGATGAGGTGTGTTTCCTGGAGCACACATATATGCGGGTTATAAGTTTTAAGGAATTGGAACACCAGAGAACGTTTAACCGGGGAGTTCAACCCCCTGGTATTCCATGAGATGATGTTAAGGGTAGACATGGGCTCTAGGGGCAATGGAGGGGTCAGGATCATTATGTAACTCGGCTCCTGGAGTGGACCTCCAAACGCGAGACAGACACTTCTGAAAACAATGCAATGCTGAAATATCAAGTGTTTTAGTGTACAAATAAAACAAAACCAAACTAAGAACATTTGTAAAAACCCAATAACTAAAATGAAAAGAAAAAAAAAAACAACCCACTGTCCCCGTCGGGGGAAACCTCCCCACCCCCACCCCACCCAACCCCCTTAAACTGAGGAGGGCATACATCCCAAACCGTGTCAGCTTGCCGGCTGCAACAGGGGGTCCGTGTAAGAGGCGAGTTCTGCCCCCCCGAAGTTGGTAAACATAATGTGGGCCCCTATGCGCCAGGAGGCGGCAAAATGGGCACAGAGGAGCGGCGGTTCACAACATTCTCCTGACTATGTCTGATGTCAGGGGTACAAACTTAAATCCCCACAACAGGGGAGTCTACTTCCGCTGTCGGAGCCATACACACCGTGGGTGCAAACAGTGCACAACAGGTGCAACAAAAGGTGTGGGCGATTCAACCTTGGTATAAATTTTGATCAAGTAGAATTGAGGGTGTCGTTTGGTCGGTCAGCGTGCCGGTGGTAGCGAGTCTATCCAGGTAGATGCCTCTCTAGGGGTGTTAAAGAAGCGAGTCGACTCACCGTCTTGGACTCTTAGACGGGCCGGGAAAAGGATGCTGTACAGAATGTTGTGTGCCCTCAAAGCCGCTTTGACATGGTCGAAGGATTTCCTGAGCTTTTGAGTCTCCACCGAATAGTCAGGGAAGATTATCCACTTGGCATTCTGGTATCGGAGATTCCCGACGGTTCTAGAGGCATGGAGAATTTCGTCTCTGTCCCTGAAGTTGAGGAGGCGGAGAATGAAGGTTCTCGGGGGGGGGGGGGGATCCAGGAGGTCCCGGTTTAGGCGGTATGCGGTGTGCCCTCTCCACCGCGTAGTGGGGTGATAGGCGAGCATCAGGGAGGAGGTCGTGCAGCATACCTTCCACAAAGCTCGTGGGGTTGTTTCCCTCTGCTCCTTCTGGCAGGCCGACAATGCGGAGATTATTGCGCCGATTGCTGTTTTCGGCATCTTCGGCTCTATACTCCAGGGCCTTTACTTTGGTTTGAAGGGTGCGGAGTGCTGCTCCATGTTCTGACACTGTATCTTCATTATTGCTCACCCTTTGCTCGGTCTCGGTGACTCTGGACCTGAGTTTGTCTGTCTTGGCGGATGAGACCCATATCCAACTGCACGGCCTCTATCTTCGCCGTTAGCGTAGTTTGGCAAGTGGCGATGGCTGCCATGACTTCCGCCAGCCAGGGAGGTCTGGACTCGGGCGGGTCCATGGGGCCCGTCTGTGAGGCTCTGGGAGCGCTCCGGGTGGTGCGGACCTCCACTTGGGGGGCTGTGGGGGTCAGGGGGGGGTCCGGCTGTGACGGAAAAGTCAGTCGCTTACCCCCTTTGCTAAATTTCGCGCCCGAGTTCCGGCGCCTCATTCAGGTGCTTGGGGCCCCCACTGCTAACCCCGTGGATTGTGGGCAGCATAGGGAGTGGGGCCGGGAGGGTGTCTAGGAGAGTCTCTAGGCTCAATTGGGCCCCCCCAGACAGTCTATCCCCCTTACCAGCAGTCCCTGAAGTGCGCAGAAGGAGGTTCTGGATGTCCAGGGGCCGTCAGGAGAAGCCGCTCCCGTCGTGGCCTTTGCGGATGAGAAGGCCTGGATATGTGCTGGGGCCACCCTCCAGCTCGCTGTCCGTATCCTGGGGGCTGCAGAGGACCTCACAGGCAGGGGTCAGATGGGCAGGAAAGGCTGTGGCTGCGGCCTATGAGCACATGGAGGCCGGGACGTGTCCCAGGTGGATCTTGGGGACTGTCCTGTCCAGCTGCGTGCGGCCTGCAGGCTGTGGAAGGCACCAGTTGTATACTGGGGGTGATGAGTGCCTCCGGAGGCCGTCAGGAAAGGCCGCGGCTGCGGCCTAGGCCCGGATGGAGGCCGGGATGGATCCAGGGGGGAGCTGGCGCCCACCGGGGGGCCGGACTGTTCTTGTGCTGTGCCTGTCCTGCGGGCTGTGGGGGAGTCCGGTAGGAGAGGCCGCGGCTTCGGCCTAGGCGCTCGTCTGGTTCCTCCGCCCGGTCCGGGCCATCAGGAAAGTCCGCGGCTGCGTCCTAGTTGCGGTCGGAGGTCGGGACGGAGGCCGGAATGGATGGAAGATGCCTCTGCTTGTGTCCTGCGGGCTGCGGAGGGACTGTAGGTGCGGGAAGCGCCGGATGCCTCCGTCCGGAGGCCGTTAGGAAAGGCCGCGGCTTCGGCCTATGTACTCGAGGGGGGGCCGGGGAGCGTCCAGGGGTAACGGACCAGCTTTTCACCTAACTCCCTCTCCCTGAGGCTGTATGTAGTCTCCCCTCTCCTGAGGAGCCAAATTCAGGGTGAGGATTAAGTTGTGGATCCGGATGGATGGAGAAAGAGCGGAGCTCACCAAAAATGCTGCCGCTCACAGTGCCATCTTAGCCACGCCCCCGTCTCACACAATCTTACCAGTGCTCCCTATGTAGTTTGGGCAGTTCTCTGGCTCCACATGACTATCTTTTCCATCGTAAACCATAAAACTATATGTATAGCCTGTTGCCCTCTCAGAGCTTATACCTCTTACACGCTTGTTGGGAAGATACTGTTTGAATGACAAGCGGTGAATTTTTTGAACACTACCACACACTAGTGGAGTATTGGCTTAGGGTAAGGCACATATATAATTTAAATTGAGAGTATAGCCTCATATAATGGAATTTAGCTAAACATAACAAAGTACCATCATCCAAATTAGTATAGAGAAAAAGGGGTGAGGGTGGGGAGGTAGGGCAGTTGCTGAAGCGGACCATATACTTATTCCCAGCCTCAATGGTTGTGGTGGATTATCTCGGTACTGATAACTAACATAGTTGCTATATAAAAATTATTACATATAAAAAAGACACACAGAATACATTTTTGAGAAAATTTTCAAAAAACAATACTCAGGGTTCCCTCAAGAAGTATCTCAGAGATTGGCTTTCCTCTTTAGGAGGAATCTATCTAAGACAAATACTTGAGTAAAGCACAAGTCAAATGCATTACTGTTGGTTGAAGTGGTTTACGAGGGGCTAAATTTTGTGGAGCCAATCGCATTCACGGTCACTCCGAGGACGGCAGTTCATTGTCATTAAAATGAATGAACCGCAACATCTGCTCATATCTAGCACTGGTCATGAAGGCAGAGAACACGGGCATATGCTGAATTGGGTCAGTGGACCAACATGACCGCAACTCACTTTTTTTTTGTTATGCCCATGAGGAGGGATAGGTGCAGAAACGTCTTAAATTCAGAGACCGTGATAGGTCTCCAATCTCTGGTAAGGGCCAACTGAGGATTAGCGGCGATGAATTGACCAGCATACAAATTGCGTTGGTCCACAATAGAGCTATAGAGATCTTGCGTGAAAAACAGCAAATAAAAAGTGAAGTAAAATCAAGTATTTCCACCTGAATTCCGGGTTGAATGGGGGAAGTACGGGTGCTGCAGAAGTGGTGGGCTCCCAATTGGGATTGGCAAATGCAGCAGAAAGGACACTATGGGTTCGACGGGCCTGTGTTTGTCTTCTTGGTGGCTTCGGGACACTACTTGTGCTAGCCATCGCACCAGCTTGAACTGCACTTATGGGACTCACCATGTCCCCACGTGATACTGCAGTGCTGGATGTATGACCAGGGTGTACTAGACCACTGGTGCTTGCCAGTTCACCAGAAGGATGAGCGGCACAAGTACTGGCTCTCTGCTCCATACGAGAGCCCTGCGGTTCTTGCACCTCAACAACAGAACATGGTCAGGTACACCTGACCTTAGCAGGGACCACACTCCGTCGTCAGAGCCATCTGTCGGGGTGCTGCTGCTGTCTACTGGATCGTATTCTGAACCAGAATCTGATAGATGGGTGACTCCCTCTTTGCTCTGTCATTCTGGGAAACATGTAGGCCTCTTTACTAGTGTACCTTCGATTGGACATTGTGGCCTATAAATTTACTGGTACAACTAGTGAAACTCACAGGAAAAAACAGCACCTGATTTGTCATCAACTGCTTCAATTGCTACCAAAAAAAACTGTTGGCATTCGCAGGGATCAGGTCTGTCTCTGCAAACGCTGCACTTGTGTTTTTGTAGGTGACCGCAATCGATTGATACTGCACTTGGGTGGGCTGGGCTGAGGGGCTAAACGCAGGTACCATCAGGTATCTGGGCTAATCCCACTAACGCCGCATTTTTGGGAACCCTAAACTACTAGGGAAGCTAGTATAGATCAGAGCAAAGATATTGATCCATTCAGACACTATACTACTAAGGGAGGTGTATGGTGCGTGCGTGTTAGTGCTACTAACACGCCTGGGGCTGACCCTAACTGACGCTGACCCTAACTGATGCTAAAACCTACTGCCTGGGGCTGACCCTAACTGACGCTGACCCTAACTGATGCTAAAACCTGATGGCACCTTCCGGGTGATCAGGGGGTTAAACCTTTATTAGGTAATATATATGTCGGGTACCCTGACGCTATAAAAAACAAACTAACCAGCATCACCCATGACACGAATACAGTGATCACTGGTGACGGGGTGAAAGGGTTAACTAGGGGGCAATCAGTGGGTTAAAACATTTATTGGGTATTATATGGTATTATATGGGGTACCCTAGACCTGCCTGGGCCTACTACTCTACTGCCCTAACACTGATTAGAGTCACAAATGACACCAATGCAGTGATCAGTGAAAAATCAAACTGCAGTTGGTGACACTGCGACAGGGAGTGAAGGGGTTAACTAGGGGGATCGGGGGGGGGGGTGACAAGTGTGCCTACATGTACTGTCAGTGTAGTTTTGGTGCAACTCACTGTAAGACAATTATCTCTCTGGAACGGAAAAGAATTCCAGAGAGGGAGATGACATCACTTCCCTTGCCTGTGTTTACACTTACAGGCAGGGGAAGCATTTTCATTCGCCAGAACCAATAAGCTGGTCCATGCCAGAAATCATTGGCCTGGACCTGAAGACTGATCGGTTCTGCAACTAATCAGATTTCTGCTGATTATTGATGATTCGGCTGCAAGTGACGTATTGGTATGTGGTTTTGCGCACCCGTGCCACTTTGCCGACATACATCGGCGTGAGCCGGTCAGCAAGTGGTTAAGGAAGATCTCCTCTGGGCATTGCGCAGAGGTCCTTTAGACTTTGACAGGGCCCAGATCCTTTTGTTGCCAGATGTCTTTCGTAGGACCCTTCAGATGCACTGATTTATGAAGCCTTTTTTGGAGAAGTTTGACAAATTGGGTATTGCGTACAGATGGGGCCATCCTTTCCACCTGATCACCTGAAAGAACAACCGCTCCTACAACCTTCGACATCCATTGGACCTTCTGGACTTTTTCAGCTCTTTGGAAATGCCTCCCAGTGCCTCTCCCCAACTGGCTGGTGTTCACCTTACCTGCAACTAATCCTGCTCCGACCCCAGCCGTAAGGCCATAGATCTCGGCGATATCGTTGCTCTTAGCGATGGAGGCTGCAAACCCTTCATGACAATGAACTCTAACTCCTAGTCACAAAGTCTACATTCTGGTTGCTTATCCCATCGTTGTACATAGAATCCCAATTTATGGTATTACTAGATACCTTTTACCTTCTACCTGCTACACTATCTTGTCGTTTTCCTATGGGCCTGAGCAACCCCCTGGACTCACCTAGAGTTCTTAATGATTTGATTGTTCCATGGTTTGCTGATGCGCCTTTATGGCGGTCCCAACATTATTTCACTAAGTGGTTCTATCATCCGCTTTGCTGTTCCCTCAGGTTGGTACTGGCTGGTTATGCCCTCTCTGGGAGGGTACCCCTGGCCTCTCTGGAAACGCTTGTTTCGCTACCAATCCCTATGAATACTTGTTTTGCCCCTAATGTTCTGTTGGATTATCAGGGGTCGGGCGTTTAGGCTCTCTGCTCCCTCAGTTGGCTCCCTGGTCTCCATTGACACATTGGCAAACTTATTTTGCTGTCCCCTCAGTGGGTTGAGTAATGCTGTTGTCACTAGATAAGGGGCGACTGGTGGCGTTTGCTGGGGGACAGAATGGCTCAAAGTAATCACCGTGGTGTTCCATGGGGGGTCTTGCATTTTATGAATGACCTGATATCCCCTCAGATGGATGAGTCACTGACTGAGAGCTACATGTTGGGCATATAGCGCAAGGGTTTCTTGAATTGTGCCCACTCTAATTGCCTGTATCCTCCCTGAAGATCTTTTAATTCCTATTCTAGGGGGAAAAGAGCCTACTATGCCGTTCAGTTGCTTAAAATATGATTTTGGAATCCATATTGGAGCATGTCGTAAATGGTATAGTACTACTGGAAGGAATTTCATTTTGAGTAGTCTAATCCTACCCGTCAAGAACAGTGGTAGTTGCCCAGCGGAGGGGAGGAGTCTGTTAATGGCGCCAACGGACCGTACACCGTAGGGTTCCCAGGATTTCCCTCTGCCCTCCAGGAAATGAGAAGCTGCAGGTGCTGAGAATATCCCCCCCCCCCCCCCCCCATACCCTCACGCCATCTGCACTGTTGCTTGAGCAGACCGGACCGCCAGATCATCAGCCAGATTTCCAGCTGCTAAACAGACATACCTGGTGGTGCTGAGCCGTGACCGGAGCGGGCGGGTGTTTAGCAGCCGGTGAGTGGATCAGAGCGGGCTGCCTCGTGGACTGAGCCCGTGAGCTGTCGGACCATCAGCTGTGCTACAGATGCCGGCGGCGCCGCTCTGTGAGAAGCAGAGGCGGCGTGTGTAACAACAACGCCGTATCAGGAGCGCTGTGAAAAATCCCGGAGATATCCGAAGGACCCCGACCCCGGAGCCTGCCTGTGGGGAAAGGCACTCTCCGGAGAAGGAGGGGGACCAGAGGACGCTACAGGAGAACCTGGAGGTAACGGGAAGTGGTAGCGGGAAACAGGGACACAGACTGCAGCCTGAAACAGGAGGATAGAAGAGAACAGGGCTAGCCCGATTTGAAAGCCCTCTCCCTGGCGACAGGGAACAGGAGGACGAAAGAGAGCAGAGTCGGCACCGAAGATAAGTACCAGTTGCTACATTTTTTTTTTTTTAACCTGTTTAAAGATTTTATAATTAGCCTGACCCATACTGCTTGTTGAGAACTGGTGCAGGATGAGGGAGTAGCGGATGGACAGACGGTGGAAATTGGCGGAAACTGCCAAAAGTCAGGACTAGTTTGGGCTCATTAATGAGAACGTGTTTTTTTTTTTTTTTTTTTTGTATTCATAGTATTTCCCGTCTCCCCTTCTGTTGGAATGAGCTCCTTTTTCAGACCTTATTGTAGATTAATTCCAATTAAATAATTTAAGGAACTGCAGATTAAGATTAAAGCGGCTGTGGCAAGTAGGTGACCGCAGGTTATTTTGCGGCACTGCAGGATTAAGAGAGAAAAATAGACATACATGCAGCAACCAGTGGCAACTAAACAATGACTCGGATGACCATATACTGATATTTGTATTTATTTATTTTTTCCGGCTGTATTTGGTAATCTCTTAAATATAGCGTTTAACAGCAGAGCTAGCCTGACCAGACAATAAGTACCAGCTGCTACACTGTCTGTCTATTTTTTTTTTTTTTTTACTAGAGAACTTAAAAACCTGTGTTTAAAGACTTAAAATCAGCTTGTTCATACTACATGCTAATTATTGTGGTGAGTAGGAAGTAGCGGTAGCAGAAGGCCAGAAGCGTCTGCTGGAGAAGCAAAAAACTATCGTGTGACAGAACCCACTGTCACTGTGTGTTTTGGAGGGGGTTGTGGTCTCCTACCCACAGACTATGGCCCAGCAGAGAACATGAGGTTTGGAGGGCTATTTGCCATCTCCCACCACCTGGAGAAGATACCACCTCCAGACATTTGTGTCCAGAGTTGCCAGTTCATCAGAACCGGGTGAATGCGGCATCTGTGGCTGGGCTTGTGGAGTGGTTCCTGGCTACCTAAACCTATTGGCCCTGGGCTAAATATATACTTTTATTCCACAATTAATGTACTTTTAGCTGATAAAGACATATACAAAATGGCACTGATATAATGTAATGCTGCATCCCTTCTCCCCCTCCCCCTCTTGTTGCTGTGTTTAATTGTGTTGGGTCAAGGCATGTAGACAAAAGGTCTGCACTGGAGACACATCTCAGCAGGGGATCTGTTAGGAGGGGCTGCCTGCTTATCATCCCTTCATGTGTTTCAACTGTAGCTGTTTGAATATACAAGTGTTGAGTTTCCATTGGTTCTTCCTTGTACCCTACCCCCTCTATGACAAGGCTAAGGGGGTGTCCCCAACTGTGTTTAAAGTGTATTTTTGAAACTTAATAAACAGTTTATGCTTTGGATGTTTAACCCTCAACACCTGTGTGGCTTGTCTCGTGATTGAGGGGTTAAGGGCTGGTTATTATTATATTATTTATTATACAGGATTTATATAGCGCCAACAGTTTGCGCAGCGCTTAACAAAATAAAGGCAGACATTACAATTACATTACAATTTGGTACAAGAGGAATCAGAGGGCCCTGCTCGTTAGAGCTTACAATCTAAAAAGAAAGGGTCAATTGATACAAGAGGTAATGGCTGTGGGGGATGAGTTGATGGAGGAAGTAAAACAGTGTTAGTTAGAAGCAGGATAGGCTTCTTTAAAGAAAAAGGTTTTCAGGGATCGTCTAAAGATGGATAGATTAGGGGACAGTCAGACAGATTGGGGTAGAGAGTTCCAAAGGATGGGAGAAGCTCTGCAGAAATCCTGGAGGCGAGCATGGGAGGAGGTGACAAGGGAGCTAGAGAGCAGGAGGCCTTGGGAGGACCGAAGAGAGCGGCTTGGTTGGTATTTTGGTACTAGGTCAGTGATGTAGCTGGGGGCAGAGTTATGGATGGCTTTGTAAACTATTGTTAGTACTTTGAATTTTATTCGTTGGGTGAGTGGAAGCCAGTGGAGGGATTTGCAGAGAGGGGTGGAGGACACTGAATGGTTGGTAAGGTGGATGAGTCTTGCAGCGGCATTCATTATGGACTGAAGGGAGGATAGTCTATGTAAAGGTAGTCCAATGAGGAGGGAGTTGCAGTAGTCGAGGCGAGAAATAACCAGGGAGTGAGTTAGAAGCTTGGTGGTGTCATTCGTTAAAAAGGGGCGTATTCTGGAAATGTTGCGGAGGCTAAGGCGGCATGATTTGGACAGGGATTGTATGTGGGTCTGAAAAGACAGTTCAGGGTCTAGGATTACCCCTAGCACCCTGGCATGTGGGGACGGACTGATAGATGTGCCATTGATCTTGACTGAGAAGTCGGGGGAAGGGGCACGTGGGGAGGAAATATTAAGAGCTCAGTTTTAGACAGTTTAAGGAAGTGGTTTGACATCCAGACTGATATGTCTGTTAGTAAATCAGTGATGCGTGAGGAGATTGATGGGGTGAGTTATGGCGAATCTGCAGGCTGCGGGTGCATTTGGAGGACAGGAGACACGTCTGGCGGAGATGCTCAGAAGAGGCATCAGAGATCCGTCACATATCGTATTGTCTTTTTTTCCTTTTTTTTTTTTTTTTAGACCATTTTTCAAGTAATTCAAGGTCACAACGGGACCCTTCAGAGGCCCTTCTTTTTTGGCCTTTTTTTCTTTCCCTACTCTTTCCTCTTTTTCCTTAGATATATATTTTTATTTTTTCTCCTCCTACCCCTCTCTGCCTCGCTAAGTGGCAAAATTAAAAAGAATGAGGGGGAAGGTAGCAAGAGGGGGAGGAGCGATAGTAAAATCACCACGGTCAAGCCTAGGTCCTAATCAGAGTCCCGGCCCTATGTGTAGATATCTCACTCAAGGGGAGACGGAGGGGGAAAGGCAGCAGAGTACCAAAAGTAAATCGGCTGAGACCAAGGAAAAGAAAGATAAGAAGGAAAAGAAAGCACAGCTGAAGATAGTAGATGAAAGTACATTGCCTACGGAACCTATGGAACTTAGAATAGAACGAGAGGGGAACCAGACGAAGAGGGAGCAACAGGGGGAAGGGAGGATGTATATGAAGATCAGCTCCCAACAAAACTAGACATGAAAAAAATGTTTTTGGCATTGGAAACCTCTCTAGACCGAAATGGTCACAATTCATCAAAATCTGGGTTGTATGCTTTCAAGGGTGGAAAGAAGGAAAAATGTAAGAATTTGCAGTTTAACGGAATCAATACAGCAAGAAAATTTAGCAGAGGTGATGATAAAAAATGTTAACCCTATATTGGAAAGGGAAGAAACTAATGTAATAGAAATAAAAAGAATCCATAGGATAAGGAGACCAATCGGACTCTCTTCTGAAAAATCGAGATGCAATTGTGCGCTTTAAAAAGTGGGAGGGCAAAGATCAAATTTAGAAAAACCTGAGAAGAGCGCCACCAATTCAAGTGGAAGGGAAAACAATACAAATCTTCCAAGATTTGTCTCAGGAAACACTGAGGAGAAGGAGACTTTTAAAACCGCTGTTGAAAACGTTACAAGAACAGGAAATGCAATACAACTGGGGGTTCCCTGCTTGCTTAATTGCTAAAAGAAATGGAAGGTCCTTTAAACTGAGGTTTATTGAAGAGATCCCAGAGTTCTGCGGAGATATAGGAATTCAAACCCCAGAGAACAATCAAGGGGAACAATCATGGGCACAGAATGAGCCACAATGGCATATGAGCACAAGATCTAGAAGACTGAGAGAAGGAGATACAATATGACAGATTATAAAGGCGAAAGGAACAGATACTCTGGAAGGGCCTTTGTTTTTTGTTTTTTTTCCCCTTCTAGAACAAAAAAAAAAAGTCAGCACTGGTTTGAGGGCTTTTTTAAGATTATAAAAAAAAATGGTAAATATGTCTGGCAAAGTAAGAAACCCAGAATAAAATATGCACTAATCACTAGGAATAGGGTACAGGGGGGTGTGATAAGTAGATACTATAAAGCAGTAATTTTAGCACGTATGATAGAATGGACAAACGAGAATACCGAAAAAAATGGGTGGAGATAGAAAACACAATAAGCAGAAGTATACTACATCAAAATATTTGGGTACCACGAAAATTAAGGGCAATGGGACAGGACACTCACAAGATGACTAAAAATGTTTTCACAGTATGGGATGCAATATATAGGAAAGAGAAATGGGAATTTAATTCACCTTTAATGCACCTTACAGGAACAAATTTGTTTATACCGGGGGAAGAGATTTTTACTGCACACAAAATAAAAAAATCCACAGATGAGAGACATAACCACAAATGGGAAGATGAGAACACGACAAGAAATAGAGTTATTAAAAGGAGGGAAGATAAGTGAATGGAATCTGCTTCAATTAAATAATTTGGTAACACGACCAAAACCAATAAGGGACGAAGGAGATTTGGTTTTCTTGGAAAAATTTTGCTATACAAAAAAATCATTGAAAAAGGGAATCTCAAAAGTATACGAGATACTGACAGACCTGGAGGGGCAAGGAAGACCAGCCTACATCGACCAGTGGGAGAAGGAATTAAACATAAAATTAGACGACCACCAAGTGGAGAGGATGATTGGGGCAATGTAGAATAATAACTGGGATATGAGAACCATTGAAATGAACTATAAATTACTAGCCAGGTGGTACTGGACGCCAGAAAGCATCTATAAAATGCAGAAGGAAGGGTCGCCACTATGTTGGAGGAATTGTAATCAAAGAGGAACAATGGCCCATATTTGGTGGGAGTGCCCAACAAAGAAGTTCTGGCAAGAAATGGTGAAAACTATAACAGAAATAACGGATGAGAAAATAGAATTAAATGCACAGGAGTGCTTGTTCCATGGTTCAAAAACTTTACAATACCCTGCCATACCCAACAATACCCAATAATACTTTGCGATACCCTGCAATACTTTGCGATACCCTGCGATACTCGCTACGATCGAAGCCAGGATCGTTTTTTTTGTTTTTTTTTCAGGCTTTCCTGCCTAGAGGTGGGATGTGGGGTCTTATTGACCCCATATTTCACTGTAAAGAGGACCTGTCATGCCATATTCCTTTTCAAGGGATGTTTACATTCCTTGTAATAGTAATAAAAGTGATCAAAAAAACTTTTTGGGGGAAAAAGTGTCAAACTAAAATAAAGTAAAATGAACAATAACAATTTTTTTTTTTAAAGCGCCCCTGTCCCCGTGTGCTCGCATGCAGAAGCGAACGCATACGTAAGTCCCGCCCACATATGAAAGCCATGTTCAAACCACACATGTGAGGTATCGCTGCAAACGTTATAGCGAGAACAATAATTTTGGCCCTAGACCTCCTCTGTAACTCAAAACATGTAACCAGTAAAAATTTTAAAGTGTCGCCTATGGGGATTTTAAGTAGCGAAGTTTGGCGCCATTCCACGAGTGTGTGCAATTTTGAAGGGTGACATGTTAGGTATCTATTTACTCGGTGTAACTTCATCTTTCACATTATGCAAAAACATTAGGCTAAATTTACAGTTTTGCTTTTTGTAAAGCCCAAAACATTTTTCCCCCCCAAAAAACTCGTTCAAAAAATTGCTGCGCAAGTACCGTGCTAGATAGAAAGCTGCAACGACCACCATTGTATTCTCTAGGGTCTTTGCTAAAAAAACATATATAATGTTTTGGGGTTCTATGTAATTTTCTAGCGAATACATGATGATTTTTACATGTAAAAGAGAAATTTCAGAATTGTCCTGGGTGCTCCAGAACACCTGATGGCGTTCCCTGCATGTTGGGCCTCTGTATGTGGCCACGCTGTGTAAAAGTCTAAAGCCCCATACACACGTTCGTATTTTTGCATGGATTCTGTCCGATCGGACAATGTTGTTGAAAAATCAGACCGTGTATATGCACCATCGGACAGTGTACGTTGGATTGTCCGACGGACAAAGTCCTATCTCCTGCTGGATAGATTTGCCGACAACACGGTCCGATCACACCAAATCCGATCGTGTGTATGGTAGTCCGACCGGACAAAGTGCTACGCATGCTCAGATCACATTACAAGACCAAAGCTATTGGCTACTAGCCTCTACGTAGTCCCGTCGTAGGCAACAAACGTCACCACGTTCAGAATGATCGGATTTTCCGACAACTTTGTCCGACCGTGTGTACGCAAAACCAACATCAGACAAAGTATGACGGACATGGTCTGACGGACCTGGTCCTCGGATAATCCGCGCGTGTGTATGGGGCTTAAAACACATGTGGTATTGCCATACTCGGGAGTTATAGCAGAATGTGTTTTGGGGTGTAATTTGTGGTATGCATATGCTGTGAGTGAGAGATAACCTGCTAATATGACAATTTTGTGAAAAAAAAAAGAAAAAAAATCTTGATTTTGCAAAGAATTGTGGGAAAAAAATACAACTTCAAAAAACTTACCATGCCTCTTTCTAAATACCTTGTAATGTCTACTTTCCAAAAATGGGGGGTATTTGTACTTTTATGGCATGTTAGGGTCTCAAGAAATGAGATAGGCCGTCAGTGCATCAGGTGTGATCAATTTTCAGATATTAGCACCATAGCTTGTGGACTTATTTTTACCAAAGATATGTAGCAGTATAAATTTTGGCCAAAATTCATCAAGAAAAATTACAAATTTGCTAAATTTTATAACGGAAACGAAGAAAAATTAATTTTTTTACAGAATTTTCAGTCTTTTTTTTTCTTTTATAGCGTAAAAAATAAAAAACCCAACGGTGATTAAATACCACCAAAAGAAAGCTCTATTTGTGTGAAAAAAGGACAAAAATTCATATGGGTACAGTGTTGTATGACTGAGTAATTGTCATTCAAAATGTGAGCGCACCGAAAGCTGAAAATTGGTCTGGTTATTAAGGGTGTTTAAGTGCCCAGTGGTCAAGTGGTTAAACTGTCCTCTGCTGGCAGGAATTTTAGTTTGCGGAATCTGGGTTCCAGGGCTGCTGCAATAAGATATATATATATATATATATATATATATATAAATATATATATATATATATATATATATATATATAAGATATATATATATATATATATATATATAATATATATATATATATATATATATATATATATATATATATATATATATATAATATAATTTTTTTTTTTTTTCTCCACCATCATCTCTGAATTTAGTTCCCCGCTACCATCTTGATGTCATCTCCTGTGCAGCAACACTTTGGAAAGCCTTGACTGCTGCTGTCTCGCAAATTGTACTCTGTATGGATTTCTGGAGGCCCTTTACCAGAGGAGGTAGAGCGGAACCAGTCACATAGGACTCTCCACTCAAGAAAACAGTAGCACACTCAAAAGGCCTCAGGACTTGTTCCACTTCCTCAAGTTAGCTCCACTGATCATGTTTTAAATCCAGGATGCGCTTCTCTCGTGGTGTGACATCAGGATCGGAAAGAGTTGCAGTCACAGGCCACCTCTGTTCAAGCAGGCGGCTGATCATGTGTAACGTACTGTTCCATCTTACGGATACATCATTTATTAGTGCATGCTCAGGGGTACCCATTTGTTGCTGCTTTGCTTTAAGCTTTGTAGTGGCCAGCTCACTTTTTTTAAATGTTCCACAACGCACTTTGCAGCCCTCAGTGTCTTGCTGATCTGGGGATCCCTCAGGGCATGGTTGACAACTAACTGCAATATATGAACAGCACACCTGAGAGAAGAGAATGCCATGCTTTTCTTCCAAAATACGCAGAGCAGCGACAACATTTGCAGCGTTATCATGGACAACTACATTTACATTGGCATGGATATCTCAAAGTTTTCAGCTGCTTTTTTCCACCCAGTTAGCAATGTTTTCAGCTGTGTGCCGATCTTCAAGTGGCATAGTGGTCAGATTGTACGATGTAAGATTCCAGTCTTCATTAATCAAGTGACATGTGACACCCAAATATGCCTCTGTGGCAATACTGGTCCATGCGTCTGTGGTGAGAGCTATTTTTGATTTCACATCTTTGAGTGACGCTTTCAATCTTTCAAAATTCCTCCTCATATTTCTTCTCCATTAGCTTAGTGAAATGGGACCTGGAGGGAAGTGTGTATCCTGGGTAAATAAAGTGTTGATCATCTCACAAAATCCTTGACAGTCTACAATAGAAAGAGGTCTCTTATCTTTTACAATCATGTTGAGTATGCTATTGGTATGTGTAACGGCCATTTGGGGTGTGCAAACAGTGACATCCTTTTTATGAAAGAACTCCTGTACACAGCTTTGCCTCTTTCTGAGAAAAAACACACAATAATTAATAACATTAGGAATTAGGAACCAACTAAGTTTAACCTACATTAAATCTATAAATGCTGAGTGCTCAATGCTAATAATGTACTGCATTTCAAAGAGGGTATGGGTAGGGTAGTAAATCTGCATAATATTATGAACTGAATGTGATTAACCACTTGCTTACTGGGCACTTAAACACCCTTCCTGCCCAGACCAGTTTTCGGTGCTCTCACGCTTTGAATGACAATTACTCAGTCATGCAACACTGTACCCAAATTAATTTTTTTGTCTTTTTTTTTTTTTTTCCCCCACAAATAGATCTTTGCTTTTGGTGGTATTTGATCACCTCTGGGTTTTATATTTTTTGCGCTATAAATGAAAAAAGACCTAAAATTTTGAAAACATAACGCATTTTTCTTTGTTTTTGTGATTATTTTTCTTCATAAATTTTGGCCACAATTTTTATACTGCTACATATCTTTAGTAAAAATAACCCAAATTAGTGGATATTATTTGGTCTTTGTGAAAGTCTACAAGCTGCGGTGCAAATTATACAAAATTGATCACACCTGATATACTGGTGTCCTATCATTTCTTGTGACCCGAAAGTACAAATACCCCCCAAATGACCCCTTTTAAAAGTAGACATTCCAAGGTATTTTGTAAGAGGCATGGTGAGGTTTTTGATGTCATTTTTTTCCAACAATTCTTTGCAAAATTAAGATTGTTTTTCTTTTTTTTCCACAAAAATGTCATTGTAATAGGTTATTTCTCTTACATGGCATGTGTATCCCACAAATGACACCCCAAAATAAATTCTGCTACTCCTGAGTATTACGATACCACATGTGTGGGACTTTTCCACAGCCTGGCCACTTGGAGAGGCCCAACATGCAAGGAGCGCTATCGCGTGTTCTAGAAGCATAAATTGCACATCTAACTTGTTGACTACCTATTACACTTTTGAAGGCCCTGGAGCACCAGGAAAATGACACTGACGTGGCACTGATGACTGATGACAGATGGCACTGATACGTGGCACTGATGACAGATGGCACTGATACGTGGCACTGATGACAGATGGCACTGATACGTGGCACTGATGACAGATGGCACTGATACGTGGCACTGATGACAGATGGCACTGATACGTGGCACTGATGACAGATGGCACTGATACGTGGCACTGATGACAGATGACACTGATACGTGGCACTGATGACAGATGGCACGAAGACGTGGCACTGATGACAGATGGCACGAAGACGTGGCACTGATGACAGATGGCACGAAGACGTGGCACTGATGACAGATGGCACGAAGACGTGGCACTGATGACAGATGGCACGAAGACGTGGCACTGATGACAGATGGCACGAAGACGTGGCACTGATGACAGATGGCACGAAGACGTGGCACTGATGACAGATGGCACGAAGACGTGGCACTGATGACAGATGGCAGCAACGGCGAGGTGGAACATGGCGTAATTTCCGGCGGCGCCCGTAACGCCCGACGTCATATCCGGTACCTGCGCTCCAAGCCTCCACTTGAATGCTAGGAGGTGGAGCGCACAAGTAACAGGAAAACGTCAGTGGAGGGCGGGCGGGACGGTTCGGCCAGCATCACATGTTGCACCCTAGCCAATGGGCGGGGAGATGTCCCCATTAAGCAAAGGACGTTATTGCTGACACTTGGAAGGCAAGATCTGGGCACATATGTTGGCAAAGAGGGAAAATACAGCATATAGTAGTACACAATTTAATACACAAGGCATGTCAAATGGATATTTTAAGCGGCATGAAACAGACAATGTTTCACCTGTGTAAAACCGACCTATAAATCATGGCATGTCAAAAAAAGCAGTACAGACGTGACCTCTAAAATTATGTCGAATGTTGGACGCAATTAAAAAAAGGGGTGGGAAGGAAATAGTCTCTGGTTATTTAATGGAGGAGAAAGCCTGGAGATAAAATGGGAAGATCTATCGCATGCTAGTGCGTATTGATTTCCGCTGTGGTGTGCAATTTAATAGAATAAAACCATCAATAAAATCAGGTAATTGTAAGGGAGGACATGTTCTATCGGGTATGTGGTGAAGTGAGTGTTGAAATATCTGAATATACACCAAGAACGCACATCTGAATATATATAAAAATGTGCATAAAAATATAAAACACATGGAACACTATCCCAAATGTGCGCCAAAGTGCACATAAATATATAAAATATATAAAAATATATAAAACAGTCAGGTTACATGTTTGTACGAGATCAGGTATAGAAAGATGGCTGGCATGAGAGCAAGGGACACCAGTGCTTCTCAGGATTTATTGATAAAGCAGTTAATGTCCCATTCAACATTCATGCCGTGTGGCGTGAACATTTAAGCTCAAAAATCCAGTAAGTCTAGAGTCTGGACACTCCCCTGACACATGAGTCGCCTCGTCAATGTGGCACAAATTTGTCAATTATCTGGAATTGGGTGCCAGAGGGGTCCCTGTTATGGTGCTCCCGGTAATGCCGCGGTACAGTGTGTTTAATGCACCCTAGTTTGATTTTAGAGATATGCTCACTGACTCTAATGGAAAAGGTTCGAATAGTCCTACCCACATATTGCATTTTGCAGGGGCACGTTATCAAGTAGACAATGTACTTGGTTGCGCATGTGGTGAAATGTCTCATGTCCTATTCCCGCAGAGTGACTGTTGAAGAGAAGGTGGTAGTTTTCCGTCTGCCACATGCAACTTTAACAGGGACCTTTTTGCTGACATTTAAATTTCTCTCCTCCTATAAGTGTTTTGCCAGTAACATGATTTAAGATTTAATATTCAATACTATAATATTCATTGCAAACTGTCTGATTATTGCATAGATTTTTAATTGATATTCAATCGATTTATAGATTCATTTCTCCAATCCGCGTTCATAGTAATACCCCCCCCCCCCCCCAGTGACCCGGATGTACTCTGCGAACTTTGTCCACATGCCAGACTATTACTTCCGGTTCACGTTTTTCTCCTTCATTGTGAGACATTTTAATCCAATAAATTATATTGGTTAACCTGCACCATATGGAGCATTTTTTTGCTTTCTCACAATATGTCCTACTCCATGTGATCCTGGACGAGCTGGAGATACAAGTTTCTCACCTTGCACCGTTGTGCACGCCTACTGGATGATCTAACCTGTGTTTACCCCTGGAAGTGCCGGTGATGCCCTGAGGCCACGTGTCCTTACCCTTAAGACGCATTCGCAGGACCTTGAACCAACATCCAAAGGGAAAAATAACAGACAAGCGCTGCTGACTCACTGCCATATGGTATGTGCGTCCACCTCATCTGGTAAAAAGTACCCTTTCCAGTATTAATAATTGCCCCGGATCACATCTATACTTTGGTATATTTTATGCCACTCCATACCAGTTTGATCTACGTTTAGGAAAGAAAATTCCATACCTCCACTTCAGTAGTCCATCTTGAATAAGAGAGACTTTATTACCATAGTGTTTTCACTACCACCTATTTATCACTACCGCACTTTATTATGCGTTTTGTACTTTTTAAATTTTATATGCTATTTTAGATTCATATATTTACAGCAGTTTTGCACATCTTCACGTTTTTAGCGCTTCACATATTGTTTGCACGTTTTACTTGACTTTGTTTGAGTGATAGCAGCTTTTAGGAAAGCAATTTCCTTCTATATTTTCTTATTTTGTTTTATGTTTAGCGCAGTGATATTCCCCCATACTTGCACTCACAGCCATTTTCCCTGTGTTTCCTGTCTGTGTACTGGACGCTGGGCAGCCATTTTATTGAAGCTTGAGCACACTTCTAGAACTTTTTAGCACTCATTCTGGCGGCTGCCACTGACAGCTTTTGTTTCCTCTGCACTTGGGAGCACTCAGGGACTACAGGCACTACTTGTGGACAGCGCAGAACTCCTCAGGGTGGTGAGTCCGACGGGAAAGAGCCCCTCAGTCAGCGGCGGCAAGGAGGGTGGGACTGTCACTGTCCTAAGTCCCCTTCGGGTGGCAGACAGGATAGGGTCAGCATGGCTTCAGAAACTGCCGTTTCTTCACCCGAAATCCAGGCAATTGCAACTGGGTCACCTGTGGACTGCGCAGTGCCCATGGACACCCTGCCGGCGGTCCTCAATTTTCTCGTTGCCAAGATGGAGGCGGTGCGTTGGAAGAAAGGTGCACTAAAGAGGCCCCTGCCCCCCCCTCTGGGGAGAGCGCTGACGCAGACACGGGTCCTGCTGAGGCTGGTGACCCCTGCTCTGTCTTGTCAGATGACGCTGACCAGGACCCTTCGGACAGTGAGGATGAGTCCGGGCGCGACAAATCGCTTATTGGAGCAATTATCACAGCTGTGCGTGATACCCTGAAGATTCAGGAGCCAGCAGATTCCTCTGCTGATGTACCAGTCCCTTTTGGGTCCCGCAAGCCAGCATGTTCACCTAAGCTGTTCCTGTATCTGACTTATTTTGACAAGTTAATTTACAAGGAATAGGGTCGCCCGCAACGGACCTTTCGGTCCCCAAACACCTGACGGTGTGTTACCCTTTTGAGGAGAGCCTTCTCAAATAATGGTCGGCTCCTCAGGTCGTGGACCCCCCAGTATCCAGGTTAAATAAAGTAACCACGATCGCGGTTGAAGGGACTTCTTCATTCAAGGATCCCATGGACAGGAAGGCCGAGGCAGTGGCTCGTTCCTTGTTTACGGTGGTGGGGTCAGCCATTCGACCAGTACTGGCATCCGCACTTGTGTCGCAGACACTTGCTGAGTGGGCAAAACTTTTGCACAGCGAATTGGGAGAGGAACAGGCTTCTCCTGTCTGCATGGAACTAGCAGACCAACTAGTGCAAGGCCTTAAGTACGTCTGTGACGCAGCCCTGGATACTCTCCCTCTGTTATCCAGGGCTTCAGTGTCAGCTGTCGTGCTGAGGCGCCTGATTTGGCTAAAGTGCTGGTCTGCTGACCAGGCATCCAAAAAAGCCCTGACGCATCTCCCCTTTCTTGGCGACGGGCTCTTTGGAGCCTCATTAGATGACATTGATAAAAATGCCACCGGTGGTAAGAGTACACTACTCCCACAGGCCAGGAAGGCTAAGGAGCCACGCCGTAGGCAAGGGCCCTCCTTTTCCGCTCACAAACGGCTTTTTCATCCGCCCGGAGCTTCGACAAAACGTCCCAGCCCGACAGGACGTCCACGGATGATCAAATGTCCCTGGAACCACAAGCCTAACAAGCCTGCAAATAAAAGTGCTACCGCATGAAGGTTTGCCCCACCCATGTCTCGGGCAGGGGGTCGCCTTCGGGAGTTTGCAGCCCGGTGGTCCTCCCGGTTATCCGACCAATGGGTTTGCAATCTGATTTCCACAGGCTACAAGATGGTTTCTCTCTTGGCCACCAAACAGTTTCTTCACCTCCAGCATGCCCGTATCCCGGCTCGCCAGGAGGCCCTCTTAGGGGCGGTAAGGGATTTGCTGAAGCGCTGGGTGATTGTACTGGTTCCGGAATCTGAATGCTTCCAGGGATTCTACTCAAATCTGGTTGTGGTTCCCAAGAAGGAAGGGGTATGTCCGATTTTGGACCTAAAAGCCCTCAATCACTTTGTAAAAGTGCAGAGGTTCAGAATGGAATCAGTTTGCTCAGTAGTTGCTGCACTCCATCAAGGGGACTCCCTGGCGTCCTTAGACATCCAGGATGCGTACCTGCACATACCCTTATGCCGTCGGCATCAAAAGTTTCTGCGGGAAGCCCACTACCAGTTTGTGGCTCGTCCCCTTTGGTCTTGCTTCAGCCCCCCCCCCCCCCCCGAGTCTTTATCAAGTTATTGGCTCCAGTTTTGGCGTTACTACGGCAACGTGGGATCGCGATCGTGGGATACCTAGACGTTCTCCTCCTGCGGGCATCTTCCGCCTCAGAATTAGAGGCTGTGGCGATCACCATGCAGACCCTGCAAGAATTTGAGTGTCTGTTGAAGTCAGTGATTGTGCCGACCCAGCGTCTGGAGTACCTAGGCTTGCGGCTGGACTCCAGGGAAGCGAGAGTGTTTCTCCCTTCATACAAATTGCAGACTCTCAGATCCGTGGTAAAACGGCTGAACCGCAAGTGGTCGTCGCTCCGCTTTTGCATGTGAGTACTGTGACTCATGGTAGCCTCCTTCGAGGCAGTACCTTATGCCCAGTTCCACACCAGAGTCCTGCAGAAGGAGATTTTGACAAAAATGGGACAAATCTCAGTTGTCCCTGGATCGACAGTCAGAGACTCACTGATCCGGTGGTGGAGGTCCCCGGTGATTCAGTCTGGGAAATCGGCCTCTCCACATGGTCGATGAGACTGCAAGGGCATCCGATCAGGATCCCGTCAGACAATGCCACGGCGGTGGCATACGTCAATCACCAAGGGGGAACAAGAAGCTCAACCGCTGCTCGGGAGGTCGCTCACATACTTCGGTGGGCAGAGCGATACGTACCTGCCCTGTCGGCCCTTTCCATCCAGGGAGTGGAGAACTGGCAGGCAAACTATTTGAGTCGACGGATGCTGGACCCAGGGGAATGGTCATTGCATCTGGAGACATTCAGGTTACTGTGCCTGAGGTGGGGCACACCAGACGTGGATCTGCTGGCCTCCCGTATCAATCGTAAGGTGCCAAGATTTGTGTCCAGGACAAGAGATCCGTGGACCGACGCGCTGGTGGCTCCGTGGGATCAGTACCAGCTGATCTACGCCTTTTCTCCACTGAAACTGTTCCCACGTCTGCTTCGCAGAGTGGAAGCCGAGGGGATCCCAGTGATGCAGCGTCCCTGGTACGCAGACCTGGTGCGTCTGGTGGCCGACACTCCCTGGCAACTGCCGCTGCTAGAGGACCTTCTGTCTAAAGGTCCGATTCTTCATCCTGCTTTACCATCGCTGGCTTTAACGACATGGCTATTGAGAGCCAGGTGTTGAGGAACCGGGGTCTGTCGGACTCTGTGATCCCAACTATGTTGAGAGCACAGAAATCTTCTTCTTGGAAGATATACCATCGTACCTGGAAGGCCTTCTCCATGTGTGAGCATCCGCGCTCCTTTTCCATATCCAGGGTCCTGCTGTTTCTTCAGCAAGGAGTAGACCAGAAATTGTCATTAAGTGTCATTAAAGGTCAAATTTCAGCCTTAGCTGTCTTTTTTTTTTTTTCTTCAGTAACCTCCCTGGCATCTCACTCCTTAGTGCGTACCTTCGTTCAGGGGGTTCGACATGTAGTCCCCTGTTGACTTTCCCAGAAAGGTCTTCCTAGTGGCCATCACATCGGCCAGGAGGGTTTCGGAACTGGCGGCCTTGTCTTGCAAGTCACCCTATCTGATTATCCACAAGGATAAGGTGGTGTTGCATCTGCAACCGTCTTTTCTACCGAAAGTGCTCTTGGCTTTTCAGATCAATGAGGACATTGTATCGCCATCTGTGTCCTAAGCCAAAGCACCCTAAAGAGGTGGCCCTTCACGCTCTGGATGTGCTTCGGGCTCTTGAGGTGTATTTGTCTGCCACGGCTCCCTTTCGGAAGTCAGACTCACTGCTCGTCTGCCACCATTTCCAGGTGGATCAGACAGATTGTAGTACAAGCCTATGCCTTGAAGGGGCAGGTGTCCCCCTTTCCAGTCACGGCCCACTCCACAAGGGCAATCGGAACGTCTTGGGCTTTCCGACACCAAGCGTCTGCCGCTCAGGTGTGTAAAGCTGCGACCTGGTCGTCTGTCCACACGTTTACCAAGTTCTACAAGGTAGACGTCGGTGCTGATGCCTGTTTTGGCCGCAAAGTTTTGCAGGTGGCCATGTAGTTGCAATTGAATATGCAATATATATTCTTTTTCCTGTTTTTTTTCAATAAAAACACAGTACTGTTATGTTAATGCACTGTTGCATTACTTCCGCAGTTTGATGCAGTTTTGGGTGATCACTCCTGTTGAGAATACCCTGATTTTTGTGGTGGTTTTTCCACGCACTGTTTTTTGTGGGTAAAGTTTCACTAGTTCCCACTTGCCATGGTGGATGGTCCCCGGTTTATGTTCATTTTTTGTATCAATACTAACGAAATGTCGTACCACGTTGTCATGTTGCATACCCTAAAGATTTTTCAAAAAATGAAAATTAAACCTACCATTAAACTTCTAGCTTCTTGACTGATCATTTCTTTGTCAGTGGGCAAACATACAAAATCAGCAAGGGATCAAATGCTTTTTTTCCTCATTGTACATGTGGGGGGATATCAAAGCAATACACTGATCTGCCCAGTGGGAACTGTTTAGAGGGCTGTGTCTGCTCAAGTCTTTGGCCATTAGAAGGCAGGGTGTGTTCCCAGCACAGACCGAAAGCTGACCACGTTGGGATGAATGGGATTCTTTGCCTAGTATGGTCAGTTTGAAATAGGAAAGGGGGGGGGGGGGGGGACTGGCTGGATCAGCAGGTCTTTTACACAAAGAAATGCAAAGAGAATGGGATATATTTTAACACAAGTACATGGTACAGCATACACATCAGGAATATTAATTGTTGACACTTTAATCTAGGCTGCTACTTCCTGTTGGAGTTAAAGTGATCCTAAAGTCTTGTGTTATTTTTAAACAAAAAAAAAAAAAAAAAACATGTCACCTGCTCTGTGCAGTGGTTTTGCAAAGTGCAGCCCAGATCCTCCTCTTTATGGGGTCCCTTGCCGCGGTCCTTGCTCCTCCCTTTTGCCGAGTACCCCCACAGCAAGCAGCTTGCTATGTCATTGCTTTGTCCCCATTCAGACACTGCGCCAATGGCACCCGCTTCTGTCTAAGCCAATGAGGGAGCATCCCCCGGCAGCTGAGGCTCTAGTGTGCAACATCACTGGATTGAGATGGGGCTCAGGCAAGTATTGGGGAGGCTGAGGGAGTCAGCTGCACACAGGTTTTTTATCTTAATGCATAGAATGCATTAAGATAAAAAACCTTCTGCGTTTAGAACCACTTTAAGTGTTTGCATACATGCTGCTTTAAATATGGCTGCTTGATTTCATGTTCTATGACAGCAACTATAGGGATGCAAATTACACTTGTCTGTTCTTTTATCAGTAAGCTTTTCTTTTTTTTTTTTCTTCTGTTAGGCAACTTGTATAATGATGTTTTTGCATTAATTTTTAGGTATTTAACTGGCATGGTTGACAAAAGAACACTTGAGAAATATGAAAGGGAAGCAAAAGAGAAAAACAGAGAAACCTGGTAAGATTACTTTGTTTTTTTTTCGTTTGACAATAACAAACATGTTATATACGTACCTGCTCTGTGCAAAACCCAGTGCCCAGATCCTCCTCCTTGGGTCCCTCGCTGGCACTTCTGGCCCACACCCCTGCTGAGTGCACCTGAGCCGAGCCGCTGCTGTGTGTCCATTCAGACAGAGCCGTGGCTCTGCCCCACGCCCTTAATCTCCTCATTGGCTCACTGACATTGACAACAGTGGGCCCAATGAAGGAGAGTTTCCAAAGAGCTGAGGCTCTCTTGCAGCATTGCTGGCTTGAGATGGGGCTCAGGTAAGCATTAGAGGGGCTGCTGCACACAGAAGGTTTTTATTTTGTAATGCATAGAACGCATTAAGATGAGAAAACTTTCTGCCTTTTAGAACCACATTAAATATTTCACTTCTACTCTGTTCACTTTTTAAAGTAACGACCTATTATATCTTGACACTAACAAGCTAGAAAAGTACAAATACCACCCTAAATTAAATTAGACTTTACAAGGTATTTAGTAAGAGGCATGGTGACTTTTTTTGAAGTTGTAATCATTTCCCACAATTCTTTGCAAAATTAAGATTTTATTTTAAACAAATTTTGTCATATTAACAGGTTATTTCTCACATGGCATATGCATACTTGCAACTATACCCTAAAACACATTCTGCTACTCCTGAGTATGGCGATACCACGTGACTTTTACAAAGCCTGGCCACATACAGAGGCCCAACATGCAAGTAGCACCTCCAGGCGTTCTAGGAGCATATATTACACATTTTTTGACAATTCACACGTTTGAAGGCCCTGGAGCACCAGGACAATGAAAACACCCACAAAATGACCCCATTTTGGAAAGCCAACACCCCAAGGTATTTTCCGAGGCATTAAGTCTTTTGAACATGCCATTTTTTTTCCACCAGTTTTTGGAAAATGTGGAAACAAAATGAAAATGTATTTTAGTATGGTGTATACCACACATGTGAGATTTTTACATAGCCTAGCCACATACAGAGGCCCAACATTCAGGGTGCACCATCAGGTGCTCTATGGACATAAAATTACAAATTGAATTTCCTGATTACCTATTACACTTTTGTGAGGCACTGTAGGGCACTGATGAGCACTGTAGTGGCACTGATGTGGCATGGATGAACACTGATAGTAGTAGGTGAGGTTGAAAAAAGTCCATCAAGTCCAACCTATGTGTGTGATTTTGTGTCAATATTACATTGTATATCCCTGTATGTTGTGGTCATTCAGGTGCTTATCTATTTTTTTTTAATTATCGATGCTCCCTGCTGAAACCACTGCCTGTGGAAGGGAATTCCACATCCTAACCGCTCTTACAGTAAAGAACCCTCTACGCAGTTTAAGGTTAAACTGCTTTTCTTATGTTAGTGAATGGCCGCGTATTTTATTAAATTCCCTTATGTGGAAAAATGTTATCCCCATTGAGGGGTCACCAGTACGGTATTTGTACATTGAAATCACATTCCCTCTCAAGCGGCTCTTCTCCAGAGAGAACAAGTTCATAACCTTTCCTCATAACTAATGTTCTCCAGACCTTATTTGTTTTGTTGCCTTCTCTGGACTCTATCCAGTTCCAGCACATTTTTCTGAAGGACTTGTGCCCAGAACTGGACAGCATACTCCAGGTGATGTGGCACGGCTGCAGTCTTCCTCTCCTCGCACAATGTACTGATCAGTGTGTACAGCATGCAAAGAGAGCTGAACTGGACATGCGCCTATTTGTTAAGTGATCGCTCCGTCATTGGACGGAGTGATCACGTGTTAAAGGGCCACTGTCATTGGTCCTTTACCCTGATCCATGATGTGCCAGGTTCGGAGGACACGTCGGTCATGGACATTCCCGGGGGCACGTCCCCAGGGGGTGCACGGGAAGGCCAGTCACTGCCAGGTCAGGATGCATTAAGGTGAAAAAACACAAAGGCTTACAAGTACTATTGCTTTCAAGTCTGATTAGACACATTTTACAATCCCCTTTTAGGTACCTGCTTTGGCCCTTTTCATATGTAAAATGCAACTTGTCTGCCAGCTGTGTTAAGCCCAGTCCACACCTGTGTTCAGATTTAAAAAAAAAAACTGTATATAGATCTAGAATATCCTACATAAATTGGCCAACGAGAGACTATTCAATCCTCTGTTTCAAGGGACCAGAGCAGAGGAGATGGTGGATTCCCTTTGTCATAGGGAAAATTGTTGCATATTTAGCGAATGCAGCAGTACAATATGCCAGGGCCTCCGCCAAGGTAGCTTAGCTCATTAACCACTTGCCTGCCCTATAGGCAAAAGACGTCGGCAAAGTGGTTTCAAAATCCTGACCGGACGTCATAGGACGTCCTCAGGATTTTGAGCCGCTGCACGTGCCCCTCGCGGCGATCGATGTTGCAGGGTGTCAGTCTGACACACACCCCCCCCCCCCCCCCCGAGGATGCCCACACTGGACACACTGGACCACCAGGTATGCCACCCTAGACCACCAGGTATGGCAATCAGTGCCCCTAATGGATGCCAATCAGTGCGCATCACTGATTGGCATGCATTATTGTTTGGCACTGATTGGCATCCATTAGTACAAAACAAAAACCATGCCGCCTATCGGTGCCCGCCCGCGCCGATCGCTAAACTGGCATAATGGTATACAAGAGAAAAAAAAAAGGGGGGAGATTTATAGGTGGGAGAGCAATATTGGTGATCCATCGCCTGCCCCTAATACCCTCCTCCCCAATAATTGTTGTTGAAGGTGATGTAAATTCCCCCTTGACTACTCCTGGGGGTGATCCCCACTGTTGTATATGATTATCTACTGGGGGGAGGAGCTATGCACAACAGGGAGGGCAATTTTGGCACTAATGGAGCCCCTCCCTTTCAAGGCCGTAGGAGGAAGAATAGAGGAGGGAGCGCCTTATCAATCGCCATATAGAGGGAATTCCTATCCAAATTCTTCCTATGGAGAAGACCGTCCTCTGCAACACAAATGGTCCACCTAGGAATAATACATCTAGAGGTGGTCCTCGTTATTCCCAAAGTAAACCTGTTCCTACTTTTTAATAGATTTGCTCAGTTTCAGAAGAGTGAATCCAACTGTGGGAGGGATTTTTTTTAGGGGTGCTGAGGTCCCCATGGAGGGTACCACCAGACAAATATCCAGTCAGGGAGACGTCTGGAGGGGTCCCAGTCAGGGAGACTGCCAACAGAAATTGATATCAAAAAGAAAAGACAAATAAAATTAAAGAGGGGGCAGGTGAATGCAAGACAAAGACCGCATTAGGTACAGGCATTTATAACCCGAGTGGTATTCCTTTTAACTGAGGATGAAACACATGTGTTTGATAGAGATTTGAAGGTTTGTATGTGTGTATATATGTGTGAGTGTGTGTGTATGTACAATATGTGTGTGTGTGTGTGTGTGTGTGTGTGTATGTGTGTGTATATATGTGCGTGTATATGTGTGTGTGTGTGTGTGTGTGTGTGTGTGTATATATGTATATATATATATATATATATATATATATATATATATATATATATATATATATGTATATATATGTATATGTGTATGTATATGTATAAATGTGTGTTCTATTTATCTAGACCAGGGAGCTCCCACTACTTAGTTTTACGTGAGGCCTCAGTTAAAGTACTTTCTCCTTTATCTTCTTTCTTCGCTAGCTTAAGTGATTCCTCAGGTTTTTGTAATCCAAAAATGTAGGTGGAAAAGTTAACTTATACCAGGATGCTCCAGGTATAACTCCAAGAACTTGTAATCACACCTGAGTGCTAAAGTGAAATAGGCCTCAAGCCTGATCAATGTCAGTTGCTCGGTTACGCCTCTGTGGAACAACAGATTCCAGCAAGGCCTATGAGTGAGTCTAACTGCGTGCAATAATGGTGGGCCGTAACCCACTCACCAACTGGATCAGAGTTCTAGCTGATGACTTTGGTCCGAAAACTGCAGCTTTCTTCAGCTCAGACTGGGCCAGATGCTCCGCGTCGCTCCGCTGACCGGATCCGGTCCTCCGATACTCCGACAAGCGTCTCTGAAACTCGTCAATCCGATCACCAGCTCTCAGGCTCTGCTAAGTCACCTCGCAAACAATCCGGTTTGCAATCCACGGTGACTGTCTGCCTCTGTATCCGAGAGAAACCTCCTCACAGATCCGCACAGGCAGGCAGCGTGGTCCCAAGAGGCCAAATATGGCCGCTGCAGTCCTTTTTATACCCTACCCAGCATGCACTGTATATCAGCGTTCATGGTCATGGGTAGGTCGCACAGACTCCTGGGTAACAAAGGTCAAACTTCTTATCAAAACAGTACTTCCTATAAAAGTCTTTTGTGATTGTAATCACCATATCGGTGCATTACTGGATTTGGTCAGTAGATGGCTCCAAACACTGAGCCAAAGCAATGTCCACAGATCTAACATTGACATATACATAACCACGTTAATAAACGAATATGTCCCTTATATATATATACATACATACATACATACATACATACATACATACATACATACATACATACATACATACATACATTTTTTTCCAATCTTTGGTAATAAAAAACTAAGACCTTCCTTAACCACTTGCCTACCAGGCACGAACACCTCCTTCCTGACCAAGCCATTTTTCAGCTTTCAGCGCTGTCGCATTTTGAATGACAATTGCGCGGTCATGCAACGCTGTACCCAAATAAAATTATCATTTTTTCCCAACAGATAGAGCTTTATTTTGGTGGTATTTGATCACCTCTGCGGTTTTTATTTCTTGTGCTATAAACAGAAGAGCGACAAGTTTGAAAAAACATATTTTTTACTTTTTATTATAATAAATATCCAATTTTCCCTCAGTTTAGGCCGATACGTATTCTTCTACATATTTTTGGTAAAAAAAAAATCGCAATAAGCATATATTGATTGGTTTGCGCAAAAGTTATAGCATCTACAAAATAAAGGATAGATTTATAGCATTTTTATTTTTTTGTTTACTAGTAATGGCGGCGATCTGCGATTTTTATCATGACTGCGAAATTGCGGCGGCCATATCGGACCCTTTTGACAAATTTTTGGGACCATTCACATTTATACAGCGATCCGTGCTATAAAAATGCATTGATTACTGTATAAATGTGACTGGCAGGGAAGGGGTTAACACTGCAGGGGTTAATATGTTCCCTATATGAGTGATTCTATCTGTGGGGGGAGGGGACTGATCGGTGTTCCTATGTACAAGGGACACACCATCGGTCTCCTCTCCAGTGACAGGACGTGGATCTGTGTGTTTACATACACAGATCCACGTCCTGCTCAGGTACTGGGCAATCGCGGGTGCCCGGCGGACATCGCGGCCGCCGGGCACGCGCACTGGGTCCCCAGCGACGCGGCGGGCACGCGCGCCTCCCGTGGCGCGCGCGCCCCCCCTAGTGGCCAAAATGTAGACGCCGTCATATGACGGCGTCCCGCCACAAGAGCTGCACCGCTCCGCCGTCAATAGACGGTGGGCGGTCAGCTACAGGTTAAGGACACTAAACATAGTCAAGTTTTAGACACCCTTATGAGTACTCAATCCACTATTCTGGTTACAGCCAATGTGGGCTCTTTGTACACTATTATAAAGCACGAGGATGCCCTCAAATGTGTCAAATGGGCCTTGGCTGATTCAAGTCTGACCAGAAAACATGAAAAATATCTTCTAAGTTGACTTTTTTTTTTTTGTTTAAACTAGTTTTGGTTTGATCGTCGGTTCTTCTTACAGACCAGGGAAGTTGCGATGGGTGCTCAGTTTGCCCCCAGTGTGGCCAATTTGTTTATGGTACACTGGGAGGTAACGGAAGCATTTTAGGATCACAAGGGGGAACACATGAACAACATAGTAGTAAAGACCCACAGTGTATCCAAGCACTTTAGGATGTTCCATAATGGGGACCCCAGAGGCCTCAAATTTTGGGAGTTATAAAAGGCCAAGAGACATTAACCACTTGCTTACTGGGCACTTAAACCTCCCTCCTATCCAGACCAATTTTCATCTTTCAGCGCTGTCGCATTTTGAATGACAATTGCGCGGTCATACATCGCTGTACCCAAATGAAATTTTTATATATTTTTTTTCCCCCCAAGAAGCTTTCTTTTGGTAATATTTGATCACCTCTGCGATTTTTATTTTTTGTTAGAAAAATTTTAAATGGATAATTTTTGTCCGTCATTGAAGGTACGCTGATCAAGCGTGCCATTCTGAAGCTTCTCTCCAACCACTTTGCATATTTTATATATACTGTGATTCTGTACTTGCCAAAATATGTTGCAGTAATCTCCCTCCACTAAGTCTGACTGCACCCATTTTAATTGTGGGCAGCTGAAGCTGCTGCCTGTTTACTTTCTGGATTTACACACACAGAAAGGCACACCTCCAGCTCTGCAACCCTGCAGCTCTCATTGTGGGCATTACATGAGGCATAATTGCCTCTGACCTTTCGGGACCGATGTCCCTTTAAAATGAGCCGGTGAACGGCTTTTTTTTCTCCTCTGCTGTCAGAGTGAGGAGAAAAAAAAAAAACGATCACCGAGCTTTTGTTTTTATCATGTGATCAGCTGTCATTGGCTGACAGCTGATCACATGGTAAGGGGCCGGGACCCGCCCCTTACTCGGATCGCTAATCACCCGACTCTCAGTGACTCTGTGATCACAGCGCGCGCCCTATGGGGCACGCGCAGGGAGTGTGCACAGGGGAGGACGTCGTATGACGGCCTCCCGGGAATTCATGTCCGCGCTGTGGCCGTCATTCGGCCATAGCGCGGATGTTAAGTGGTTAAAGAGAAGGAAATTTTATCGGACAGTTAGTGATATGTAAAGTCATCTTTTTCCATGAAGACTTTTTCTTCCTCCATATTGTGTCCGGAAATGCAGCATCTTCATGCCAATTTGGAAGTTCTGGTGGGTCAACATTAAAACCCGAACAAAAATCTTGTAAATCCTCTTGCAATCTGCAAGTGTTGAAGAGTGGCCATCTTTAATTGCCACAAGGCATGCTGGAAAACCCCTATGATATGTGATGTCTTCAGAACGTAGCTTATCAAGAAGAGGTCTCAACGAGTTTTTCTTTCAATAAATCTAAAAAGATGAGTATTGGGGTGCCTAAAATTTGCAGTAACTGTTCCTCGCATTTTCAACATAATTGCATTCTCCTCAAAATAATGCAATCTACAAATAACATCACAAGGCTGCTCCATCGGAACATTACGTAGTTGATGAACTCTGAGTTCTATCGAAACTTATAATGTTGGACTCTGACTGCCCCAATATAACATTCAACATTTTTTGAACTGCGTGTGGAAAATCTTAGTCTTTAAAGCGGTTGTATACCCATTTAAAATTTTTTTTTTAATGAGCTAGTATGACTAGCATACTAGCTCATTATGCATCACTTACCTTAGATCGGGGCCCCCGACGCCGTGTTCTTCACCCCCTCCGGCCGCATCCATCTCTAAAGAGATACCCTTCCGGGTATCGCCGCTCCAGCCAATCACAGCGCCGCTGCGGCGCTGTGATTGGCCAGAGCGGCGAGGACGTCGCTCCGCGCATGCGCGCGGGACACTTAAACTGCGGTGAGCCGCAGTTGTGAATGGGGATTAACCCTGTAAATGCACTGTGCATGCGCCGTAGACAACGTCGTAAAACGTTCTTTTCCAATATCTCCTAAACCGTGCAGGTTTAGGAGATATTTCTTGTACCTACAGGTAATCTAGGCTTACCTGTAGGTGCAAGTTGAATTTTAGGGTATACAACCACTTTAACTATCTCTGATCCCCCCCCGCAAGCAGAGATTATGCCTCCCATTATTTTCAAAATCTTGTATAAAGCAGCAGTCATCTCTCAATTGATTGATTTTTATAAATTTTGAAGCCTGACGGTTCTTCTTTTAAGCTCTGCATAAACGCTGAGATTTCTGGGTTTCTGCTCCTCATGCAATTCAGAACCAGTCTGATCTCTCTGCTGTTTTAGCTAAAGCTTTGTACTGTCAGATATTTTTTGATTGGGCTTTGCATGCGGTCTGCTGTTCCTGCTTTGAGGTAAGCCGACCTTTCCAATGTCATGTTTGAATGTTTATCTGATGTTTGTGCCTGTAAAAGAGAGCAGGATGTAGCTGAACGGGTCGGCATGTTTCCCCCCCCCCCCTTCTTTAAACTTGCCAGCAGGCAATAGGCGGTAAATTTTTAGGTTTTTTATTTTTTTTTATATTCTTCCCACCTCCCTCTCTTCTCTCCTATTACTATTATAAGCTATAATTGTTAAATGATTTTAGTACTGTTTGTATATACAACATTGGACACCGTGCAAAGATATAAAATTACAGATGAAAATTGCTGAAATCTAGAGTTTAGGTCTCCCCAGTCGCTCAGTGCTACAGAGTGTTCTTAAGCATTTTTGTTAAAGAGGAACTGCAGTCTGCTCACATAACTTGTAATCATCTTTGCCATTCTGAAGCTTCTCTCCAACCACTTTGCATATTTTATATATACTGTGATTCTGTACTTGCCAAAATATGTTGCAGTAATCTCCCTCCACTAAGTCTGACTGCACCCATTTTAATTGTGGGCAGCTGAAGCTGCTGCCTGTTTACTTTCTGGATTTACACACACAGAAAGGCACACCTCCAGCTCTGCAACCCTGCAGCTCTCATTGGCCCTCTTATGACTGATCCCCCTCCCTTCCTGGCAAACTCACGAGAGAGCGTGCTGTGCATGATGTCATAATCCTAGGCTAATGACCAAACAGGAAGTAGGCTGGCAGAAAAAGTTTTCCTATTCAAAGTTAAAACAACAAGGGCAGAAGATTTAATAGATGGAAAGATGAAAAAAATTACTGAAGGTCTGCTTTAACTAAAGCTGAGTATAAGATTCTTTCTAAAGCAAAAGTTTGAGGAAAATACGGGCCCGTATGCTGGCGAAGTCCCAGTGAGGCTCCTCATTCATATCAGCAGTTACAACTTCTGGGGATACAGTTTGTGCACATTCTGATATACTGCTAACCTTCTGTGACTTCTATGTAGATTTGTATTCCCCTAAGCCTTCCACTGACGCTATCCATGCTTTTTTAAACGCAGTATCTCAATTAACAAGATCTGATAGGATTATGTTGAACGCTCCTCACAAGCAGTAAGTTATTGGAGGCATTAGCCCTCTCTCATCAGGGAAATCCCCCGGGGCAGACGGGGCTACCTGTGGGGGTCTACAAGAGATATGCTGACCACCTTATACCACATCTGAAGATGTTTTTTTAATGACTCAATGGAACAGGCATGCTTGCCGCTCTCGAACGAGGCAGTGATTATCCTTCTACTTAAACCTGGCAAGGATGATCGACTTCCTGATTGAAATAGGCCCATTTCATTACTGTCATCAGATGTTAGACTCTTGGCTAGAGTTTTGGCCACGTGTTTGGTGAAAGGAATCTCCAAAATTATACAGCGACCAATCAAAATTTGTTCCTGCTAGGTCTATAATGCTGAACATTAGACGCTTATTTATAAATCTATAGGTCCCCGTAGATAACCCAGGAAATAAAGCAATATTGTGTCTCGACGCTGCCAAGGCCTTTGACTGCGTCACATGGCCCTGTTTTTTAGAAGGTATTAAGTGCTTTGGCCTTGGCACCCACTTTATCAAATGGGTACAGTTATTATACTCTGCGCCTACAGCTAGGTTAAGAATCAATGGGGACCTAAAGTATTACTTTCCTCCTTTTATAGAGGTACCAGGCAGGGGTGCCCCTTGTCACCCCTGCTATTCGCCTTCGCTCTGGAACCTCTGGCAGCAAAGATTAGAATTTCCACACAAATTGTAGGCTTCTTAAGAGGACTTGGGGAGGATAAAGTCTCATATGCAGCAGAACTCGTCTACACTCTTGTGTAGGAGGGGGATGGGGTAGTGACCTGGGAAATATTAGTGAGGAGATGTGCCTTCAGTCTGTGCCTCTGGTTTCTGTGTCTCCCTCACACAAACTCACAGCACTTTATACTACACAGAGCATATAGAACACCACTGCAGCTTTACAGGTGGTGGAGATGACTCTAATTGTCCCAAATGTAACATAGAGGAGGGAACTCTCATTCACTCACTTTGGGGATGCCCCAAAGGCAAGGCTATGACAAATGATCTCCGCAGTATATATACGGTCAAGGTCCCTTTGATTACTTGGTCTGTATATTGGGAGCTCTAGATGAGATTTTTGTTCCCACATGTAACATAGCTATACATAAACTTTTATATTTAGCACGGAAGCAGCTTGATTCTGGATGTCCTCTCACGTTCCCACTAGGAAGCAGTGGATAGAACAGGTAAACGGCGTACTAATCAGAAAGATTGACATACCAACATAGAAATGCCATGCGAAAGTTTACATCTGTTTGGCAGGCATGTTTAGGCTACTACAGGTGTAATCCAAGTTGTGTGTTTTTTTTTGTATTTTCTAATGTGCCCCTTGTCAAAACGACTGCTCTTCATGTCCTCCTGGGATGACCAAAGTTTTACATGCAGAGCCCGTTGGCTGTGTTTGTATATGGATCCCTCGCGCTACTGTGAGTAACTTGGTGGTCGAATAGTAACTGGTATGCAGCAAAATGTGGCGTGTTCACAGATATACACAAAATATGGAATAAATAAGTAAAGAATTTCGCGCAATATATATCAATAAATAGGTGCAATACTAAAAGGTGTCCAGCAGGTGGTGTAGATATCAAAATAAAATGGTTTGTGCACCAATAAAAACTGGGAATGTTGGATAATAAGTTGATGAATAAATATTGACAATTGTCTAATGAATATTCAATAGGTGGATAAAAATAGTGGATATAAATAGTGACAGTGGTCTAATATTATTTAAAGTGACATAAATACAATGATGAAAGTCAAGTGAGTAAAATTGGGAATAAAATGGTAGTACGTCAATTCATAAGGCACACATAAAAATTCAAAAATAAAAATGTGCATGGGTGACCAATAAATGAAGGTAGTCCCAGAATGGATAAATGAAAAAGATGTCCAAATTTATGCACCAAATCCTAATGGTGTATATAGATAATGTATAAAGTTTTTCAGGATCTAAATAGATCAGGCAAAAATAAATTCTCCACAAGTTGCCGCAAATTTCATCCGATTGGTATTGCGCATATGGTGAATGATTCTGGTAAAATAGTGACACTGGTTTCATCTATTTTCTTATCCAATATCTGGTCTCTCAGAACTCTCACCTCAGGGGTAAAGTTAAATCGCCTTTCAGGGGTATTTAATAGCCCCAGTTGGTTCAAATGGCATAAATCAGCAAAACCTTGTAGTGGTTCCAGTAAAGTACTTCTACTTTAAGGACCTTTAAATAACTTAAACCTGTGTTGCTTAGTGCAATATAAACACCGTGCCAGCAAAATGGAAGGGGGAAAAAAGGAGCCTCCACTAGTGTAGTATTTCAGGTAAGTATTAAAGTTTTAATAAAGGTAATACAATGGACTCTTACAATAAAACGAGCAATAGGTAAAGTGCAGTGTACTTAGGCGTTCTCATCGCCTCCTCACGTCACTCTCCTGGTTCATTTGTGTGCGTCCAATCCCTACGCGTTACGACACGTCAATTGTCTTCATCTGGGGATCTACGTGACTATCTCTTCCCTCGTAAACCATAAAACTACATATATAGCCTGTGGCCCTGTCACAGAGCTTATACATCTCGACTCCGTATCTGGCAAGCTTGCTGGGAAGGTACTGTTGAATGACAAGTGGCCAGAAAACTTAATTAGGGAATCATCAATGCAGACAACTTGATGGGGAGTAAACAAGTCTGAAAAACGTTGGTTGAAGTGGTTTACGAGGGGCTGAATTTTGTAGAGCCAATCATATCCAGGGTCTCCACGAGGATAACAGAGTTCATTGTTGTTGAAATGCATGAACCACAAGATTTGCTTGTATCGTGCCCTGGTCATGGAGGCAGAAAACAAGGGCACATGGTGAATTGGGTCAGTGGACCAATACGACCGCAACTCACTCTTTTTAGTTATGCCCATGTTGAGGGATAGGCCCAGAAAGAGCTTAAATTCGGAAACCGTAATTGATCTCCAATCTCTGGCAAGGGAGGACTGGGGAATAGTGGCGCTGTGTTCATCAGCATACAAATTGCTTTAGTCCATCTATAGAGATCTTTGGTGAAAAACAGCGAATAAAAATCAAGTGACGTAAAATCAACTGTTTCCACCTGAATCCCGGGTTGGCCAGTGAATGGGGGAAGTACGGGTGCTGCAGAAGTGGTGGGTTCCCAGTTAGGATTGGCGAATGCAGCAGGAAGGGCACTATGGACATGACGGGCCTTTGTTTGTCGTCTTCTTGGTGGCAGCGGGACACTACTTGTGCTTGCCACCTCACCAGCTTTAACTGCACTTGGGACTCACCACGTGATACTGCAGTGCTGGTTTGACTACGACCAGGGTGTACTATGCCGCTGGTGCTTGCTAGTTCACCAGAAGGAATAGCGGCGCTAGTACTGCTCTGCTCCATACGAGGGCCCTGCGGTTCTTGCACCTCAACAAAAGCAGATCAGGGTCTGGTACGCCTGACCTTGGCAGGGACCACAACTCCGTCGTCAGAGCAATCTGTCATGGAGCCGCTGTCGTCTACAGGATCAAATTCTGAGCCTGAATCTGACAGATGTGTGACTTCCTCTTCACTATCTGTCATGCTCAAAAACGTGTAGGCCTTTTCACTACTGTACCTTTGATTTGCCATTTTGGGCTCTAAATTTAGTGGTACAGTAGTGAGACTCGCAGGTAAAAAAGCTCCTGACTGTTAGCAACTGTATCAAAACGCTACCAAAAAAACTGTTGGCGATTGCAGGGATCCTTTGAACGCTGCAGTTATGTGTGTGTAGTGTTTTATAAGTGACAGCGATCGATCGATGCTGCACTTGGGTGGGCTGGGCTGGGCCAGGCAGAGGGGCAAAACGCAGGTGCTAGCAGGTATCTGGGCTGATCCCGCTAACACTGCATTTTTGGGAACCTTAAACTGCTGGGGACGCTAGTATCAGATGCTATACCACTAAGGGAGGTGTATGCTGCGTGCGTGGGTGTTATCGGTACTGGCACTAACCTGACGCTGCCTGGGGCGACGCAGACCCAATCTGACCCTAAAACCTAACTTGTATCACCCGCCAGGCGATCAGGGGGTTAAACCTTTATTAGGTAATAAACGGCGGGTGCCCTGAAACTAAAAAAAGTAACCAGCGGCACCCGTAACAGTTATACGATGATCACTGGTGAAAGAGTATATGGGGGTACCTGACGCTATAAAAAGCGGACGGCAAACCTAAATACTTACCTGCCTAACTAGCGTCACCTGTGACGGGGGGGGGTGATCAAGGGGTTAAACCTTTGTTAGGGGGGTATCTTAGACCTAAAGGGGCCTATCACTAACTGCCCTAGCACTTATAACAGTCACAAATGACACCAATGCAATCAGTAAAAATAAAAACGGCTATTGTGTGCATAGAAAAAAAATAGAGGATCCCATCGCCATTCACTTCTCTCTCACTTTAATGAATGAATCGTTTTAGCTCAAATTGGGTCAGATGGACCTTCCCCTTTAAGGGTTTCACTCCTGGGCACTGTTCATCTTCCCTCCATAAACTTTTTTCTGGCTCTTTAGAGGTTATCACTCCTGTTCCAGACATCTTCAGGGTTCCTCCGCTCAAACAATAGACATGCACCGATGGTGTAATACCGTAAAAAAACTAATTGTCTTTATTAAAAGCAAAAAAACAAATATGTCTCAAGTATAGTGTGCTAAATGAATACTGCACCGCATTAACCACTTCCCATCCAGGGTACATTTACAAATGTCCTTAGATGGGAAGGGTGATATCTCGGTTATTGCCGCAAGTAATCTGAGCGTCTGAAAAGCCACTGGATTACAGATGGGGGGAGGAGAGCGTGGGTGCCCCACCCCACTCCCACTGTGCGAGCAGAGAGCCCGGCGGCATCCAGCTCTAGGCACACATTTAGAGAAACAAATTTTCCTCCTGCTGTGCGACGTCAAACAGGAAGCAGCAAGGATTTCGTCACTTTCTGTTTCGGGTCTTTGTTGACCGGGCAGTCACTGGCCAGGGAATCAGCTGATCAGATCAATTTGTGTCTGGCTGCATTTGGAGGCTAGAGGAGAGATTTGGGGTTTAATAGACCCCAGATCTCTCCATAAAGAGGACCTGTCATGGCCCATACTATTACAAGAGATGTTGATGAAGAGAAGTTAATTAAAAAAAAAAATTAAGCGTGTGTGTGAGTGTGTGCGCGCGCGCACGTAGGTCGCATATGTAAACGTTGATCCCAACACACATGGTATCGCCGGGAACGTAGGAGCAAGCGCAATTTTAGTGCCAGACCTTCTGCGTAGCTCTAAACTGGTAATTTTGTAAAGGCTTTTAAAGCATTGCCTATGGAGATTTTTAGGGGCTGTAATTTGGCGCTATTTCAAGGGAGGATGCAATTTTAAAGCATAACGTGTTTGGCATCTAGTTACTTGGAGTAACATCTTTTATATTATTTATATTCTAACAAACAATTGGGTATTGTGTTTTTGTGCATTAAAATACATTAAAGTATTTTTTTATCGCGTTTTGTAAAACTATCATCTGACATAAAAATATGCAATGCCCAACATTTTATTCTCTAGGGCCTTTGCTAAAAAAAATGTTTGGGGATTCAGTCGTTTTCTAGCAAAAAAGTTTTTACATTTAGAGAGAAATGCCAGAATTGGCCCGGAAGTAATGTGGTTAAAAAAAGTTAGCATATAGAGGTACAATGTCCCCTTAAGGCTCAAACTCCCACATTATTTACCAGCATATTCAGCCACACTTCCTGGTAAATGTGGTGACGTTACTAGGCCCTTGTCCAGGACAGACGCTATATAGTGGCAATCAACAGAATCAAAAGATTTTTCAATGTCTAGTGTCACCAATACCCTACATCCCTGAAGGATGATGAAGAAACCGACCTGGGTGAGGATGGCGGTAGATCTTTGGACAGGTGAGTGTCTGTTAAATCGGCAGCTAGTCTTCTTCTTTTTTTTTTTTTTTTTTTATATAGCTGCTGACTTAATGTTTAAAGAAATAACTGAACAACCGCTTTAAGCTATAAATGCAGAGGTGTAGCCACTAAATGGGGCAATACCCTTTGCTATGCCTTGACTTGTTTCCAACCTTCTATACGTGCCAGTTAAACCAATCGTGCATAAAAAAAATAGTCCTATTTATTCAATGTACTACTGGAGAAAATCTTTTTGTGAGCAATCAATTTTTTCTGATCTGCCTAGAATTCAGAGCTAACATAATTACTTTCTCCTTCCAGGTACCTTTCATGGGCTTTAGACACAAATCAGGAAGAACGAGACAAAGGTAAAACTGTAGAGGTTGGCCGTGCCTACTTTGAGACAGAGAAGAAGCACTTCACTATTCTTGATGCCCCTGGACATAAAAGCTTTGTTCCAAATATGATTGGGGGAGCCTCACAGGCAGACTTAGCTGTTCTGGTAAGAGCTGCATCCTGTTTGACTGTCACTGTTCCTTACAGATAGGTTTCTATTCTACTACTATAATATTGTGTGCACAAAAAATATAATATACATTTTAAAGATTGGAAATGACCATATAGTTACAAAGACTGGTTGAAAAAAGACACATCTCCATCTAGTTCAACCAAAAAAAAGGAGGGGGTCATACAATCCAATACCCACAGTTGATCAAGCGGAAGGCAAATAAAAACCAGCAAAGTATGATCCAATTTGCTCCAGCAGGGGAAAAATTTCTTCCTGGTCCCCCCAGGGGCAATCGGATATTCCCTGGATCAGCTTTACCTAATACAATTTTTTCATGTACCTTTTTGGGAAAGAATCCAGGCCTTTTTTAAATCTACTGAACTGGCCAGAACCAACTCTTGAGGGAGTCTATTCCACATTTTCACAGCTCACTGTGAAGAAACCTTTCCATATTTGGAGATTAAATCTCTCTTCCTCTTGATGTAAAGAGTGTCCTCTGTCTCTGACCACATTCACTATATGGACCATTTATGTATTTATACATGTTGATCATATCCCCTCTTCTCTCCCCTTCTCAAGAGAATAAATTCAGTTCCTCTAATCTTTCCTCCTAGCTGAGCTGCTCCATGCTTCTTATCAGTTTGGTTGCTTTTCTCTTTCTCCAGTTCCCCAATATCCTTGGTGAACTGGTGCCCAAAACTGAACTGCATATTCCAGATGGGGTCTTACTAATTTGTACAGGGGCAAAATCTCTCTGGAGTTCATACCTCTCCGAATGCAAGAAAGGTCTTTGCTCGCTTTGGAAACATCAGCTTGGCATTGCATGCCATTATTAAACTTATGATCTACCAGAACACCCAGATCCTTCTCCACCATTAATTCCCCCAATTGTACACCCCTAGTATGTATGATGCATGCATATTCTTTACCCCGAGTGCATAACTTTACAGTTATCAACATTAAGGTCTCGTTCACACCTTATGTGCATGAAAACTGATTAGAACTGAAGGGAAAACTGTGCAGGTTTCACTTGCAAGAGACATCAGTTTTCACGTACGTCAGTTATTTCCCCCATTCACACCAATGTTGATGTCATGTCAGTTCCCCCGTCCCCCCCCCCTGCAGAAAACTGCGTACAGGTTGCAGATTCCTGCACAGAAAAATCTGCACGCTGTGGTGTGAACAGGGCACATAGAGAACCATTGTTTGTTTTATTTTTTTGTTTGTTTTTTGAGCCCTTGCAGAAAAACTGACGTCTCTGCACCATGGTGTGAACAAAGCCTAAACCTCAATAGCCACATAGTTGCCCAAATAACCACTTCAGCCCCGGACCAATTGGCAGCCAAAGGACCAGGCCCCTTTTTGCGATTCGGCACTGCGTCACTTTAACTGAAAATTGCGCGGTCGTGTGACGTGGCTCCCAAACAAGATTGGCGTCCTTTTTTTCCCATAAATAGAGCTTTCTTTTGGTGGTATTTGATCGCCCCTGCGGTTTTTATTTTTTGCGCTATAAACAAAATAGAGCGTAAATTTTGAAAAAAATGCAATATTTTTTACTTTTTGCTATAATAAATATCCCCAAAAAATATATAAAACATTTTTTTCCTCAGTTTAGGCCGATACGTATTCTTCTACATATTTTTGGTAAAAAAAATCGCAATTAGCGATTAATGATTGGTTTGCGCAAAAGTTATAGCGTTTACAAAATAGGGGATAATTTTATAGCATTTTTATTAATATTTTTTTTTTTACTAGTAATGGCGGCGATCAGCGATTTTTATTGTGACTGCGACATTATTTTTGACACATTTTTGGGACCATTGTCATTTAAACAGAAATCACCCACGGCAGACCTCTAAAAAAAAACATGTACCTGTACGTGGTTTTGCCTGCCCGTGCCATTCTTTTTTTTTTTTTTTTAACTTTATATCTTTCATCTTTTACAATTACATATTATACACATTCTCATATAACTCTCTTGCATAAATCTATTTAAGCACAGGACATTGAGCATTCTGAAAGCATTCTTACTCTCTCGCTCCGCCTTTCATTTCCCCCCCTACACCTTGCATCCATCCTCTTACTTAATTTCTTTACAACCACATATTACTACTTCTTTTTTTCTTTTTATCTAGGTAGCTTTACTTAGCGTTATCTTGGAAGTTTATTATGTTCCTCTCTCGATCCATAGGTTCCATATCGTTTGGAATTTGTCAAGGTTCCCTTGTTTAACCACTTACCCACTGGGCACTTAAACCCCCTTCCTAACCAGACCAATTTTCAGCTTTCGGTGCTCTCATACTTTGAATGACAATTACTCAGTCATGCAACACTGAACCCAAATGAATTTTGTGTCCTTTTTTTCACACAAATAGAGCTTGCTTTTGGTGGTATTTAATCACCGCTGGGTTTTTTAATTTTTGCGCTATAAATCAAAATATACAGAAAATTCGGTAAAAAAATAAATAAAAATTCTTTGTTTCTATTAAAATGTATTGGCAGAGGTTGGTGGCAGAGTATTGACCAGCGCTGTGGGCACTACACATTCAGCCCACAGCGCCGGTCCCGTCTCTCCCCCTCTCCGCTTCTCTCCCCTCTGTACCGATCGTTACAGAGAGGAGCGGGAGGAACCGGCGTCATGACGTGACGCCGGTTTGTGTACATGTGATCGCTCCGTCATTTGAAGGAGCGATCACGTGGTAAACGGCCGCTATCAGAGGCCGCTTACCGTGATCCGTGATGCGCCGGGTCCTCGGGACCCGGCGGTCATGGATGTTCCCGAGTGCGCGCCCCAGGGGGCGCGCGGGAGCAAGTTTCTGGGAGGACGTCCGCAGGACGTCCTCCCAGGATAAGCCGACCACGCTGTAGCCGTCTTTTGACTATAGCGCGGTCGGCATGTGGTTAATATTTTATGGTTCTCTCCTTCATAATCACCCTTTCCATATTTTGCTCCCACTCCTTAACTGTTGGGGGGCTAGAGGATTGCCACCTCTGGGCTATTAGTTTCCTGGCTTGAAAAAGGCATCGCAAAACCTAGCTGGGCCTCTCTGGGTCTGCCCTCACCCCCGCATCCCCCCAGAACGCATAGAGAGGGGTCCAAGTCCAGGTGAGTATTAAATACCTGTGATACCTTATCCACCACCTCTTTCCAGTATTCATATAGTTTTGGACATCTCCAAAACATGTGGATAAGGTCTCCCCCAGGTCTCCCGCATCTAGGACACGTATCATCTTGCCTGTGGCCAAACCTAAACAATTTTTTTGGGGGGTAGTAGGCTCGGTATAGTAAAAAAAGGTATGACATCTTCTGGGGAGGGGAGAGTGAAACCCATGGAGCAAGTTCAAGTATCCTTTCCCTTTGTGGGTCTGAGATTTCCCACATCTCTCTCCCATTTTGCTTTATATGAGCTTGTTTGAAACCCTTCCCTGTTCCCTTTTATATAAATGTAGATATAGTTTGGATATCAGCCCCCTGTGGGTCTCGGCTCCTATTACGCTCTGTAGTACCGGCATCTTGGTCCACTCTAAAAATTCCCCTCTAAACTGTTCATTAACCACTTCAGCCCCGGACCAATTGGCAGCTAAAGGACCAGGCCCCTTTTTGCGATTCGGCACTGCGTCGCTTTAACTGACAATTGCGCGGTCGTGCGACGTGGCTCCAAAACAAAATTGGCGTCCTTTTTTTCCCACAAATAGAGCTTTCTTTTGGTGGTATTTGATCGCCCATGCGGTTTTTATTTTTTGCGCTATAAACAAAAATAGAGCGACAATTGTGAAAAAAATGCAATATTTTTTGCTATAATAAATATCCCCAAAAAATATATAACATTTTTTTTTCCTAAGTTTAGGCCAATACGTATTCTTCTACATATTTTTGGTAAAAAAAAATCGCAATTAGCGATTGATTGGTTTGCGCAAAAGTTATAGCGTTTACAAAATAGGGGATGGTTTTATAGCATTTTTATTAATATTTTTTTTTTCACTAGTATTGGTGGCGATCAGTGATTTTTATTGCGACTGCGACATTATGGCGGACACATCGGACATTTTTGACACATTTTTGGGACCATTGTCATATATACAGCAATTAATGCTATTTAAATGCATTGATTCCTGTATAAATGACAGTTGTAGTGAAAGAGTTAACCACTAGGGGGAGGGGAGGGGTTATGGGCTCTGACGTGTGTTTTTTTTTACATTAGGGGCGGGGCTGACATCTGACGTCATTGATCGGTTTTCCCGATGACCGGGAACAGCCAATCAATGACAGGCAGAGTAGGAAGTGCGGGGAGAGGTTTGTTTACACAAACCTCTCCCCGTTCTTCAGCTCCGTAACTCGATCGCGGGACACCAGCGGCGATCGGGTCCGCTGGTCCCGCGGCCGGGGTCACGGAGCTCCCGACCGGGTCGCGAGCGCGCCGCTGGCGGCGCGCGCGCGCGACCCACGGGCAGGCATTTAAAGGGCCACGTACAGGTACGTGGTTTTGCCTGCCCGTGCCAGTCTGCTGACGTGTATATATGCAGTGGGCGGTCGGGAATCGGTTAAGGGCATGCCTTACCTGCAAATATCTGAAGAAGGACTTCCTAGGGAGAGCAAATTGGTCTCTAAGGTCCTGAAAGCTTCTGATCCTTCCCTCTTGGTAAATCTGGGCGATATATTTTAACCGCTTCAGCACCGGGCCATTTTACACCCTTCCTTACCAGAGCACTTTTTGCGTTTCGGCACTGCGTCACTTTAACAATTGCGTGGTCGTGCGACGTTACACTCAAACAAAATTGACGTCCTTTTCTTCCCACAAATAGAGCTTTCTTTTGGTGGTATTTGATCACCTCTGCGGTTTTTATTTTTTGCGCTATAAACAAAAGAGCGACAATTTTTAGAAAAAAAACACTATTTTTTACTTTTTGCTATAATAAATTTCCAATTTAAAAAAAAAAAAAAAACTATTTTTTTACTCAGTTTAGGCCGATACATATTCTTCTACATATTTTTGGTAAAAAAAATCGCAATAAGCGTATATTGATCGGTTTGCGCAAAAGTTATAGCGTCTACAAAATAGGGGATAGATTTATTGCATTTTTTTTTTTTTTTTTTTTTTTACTAGTAATGGCGGCGATCTGCGATTTATTTTTATTTTTTCGTGACTGCGACATTGCGGCGGACACTTCGGACACTTTTGACACATTTCAAGAAGTCGAGAAGGACCTCAATATCGAAAGGAGGGGGGACATATACATTAGCCAGCAGCACAACCCTATTCTCTATCTTGCAATGTAAGAAAATATATCGTCCCTGGTCATCAATCTTACTTTGAATACAGTTAAATGTGGTCCCGGAGCTAATCAGGATACTAACTCCTCTAGAAAAGGATGAATGGACCGAGTGAAACTGTAAAGTATACTCCCCCCCCCCCCCCCCCCCCCCCCCCCCCCCCCACCCTAACTTGGGTAAGGAGGCGTTAGTAAAGTGGGTCTCCTGGAGGCACAATATAGGGCTCCCGTAAGATCTAGCCATGGATCGTACTGCAGCTTTTTTCCCTAAATCTCCCAATCCCCTTACATTCCAAGAACATATAGTGAGCTTTTTTTTACCCTCTTGTGTTACATTAGTCATTCGTGCCCGTGAAGATGGATAATTTCTACATCAGTATTATTCCTTAATCTCGTGCTCATTATAATATACCGTGTTTTACTTATTTTTAGTACTTGTGAAGTTTTACTAATCAAACTTATTCTGTGAGCGTGGTTTATTCCCTGCAAACATTTTTCTCTCCCTTTCAACCACCCATACGCTGCTGTCGTATCCAACACTGTTTGCATCCCTCATTCATAACCTCCCTAGGTTTGGCCGGGGGCCTTCTATTGTGACCTACCCATACACACCTATTTTGAAACAAACTTAGTGTCAATAGCTCTTTATCTTCCCATTCCCTAATCCTCCCATAAACTGACCATCCATCCCCCCCCAAGTGCAAAAAGTATTCCTCCACGTGAACAAACTAAACATAAACTCAAGGAGAACATCCAGCTGCACTCCCATAACCTGGGACTACAATGCCCTTTGTTCTCCTTACCCCTTACAAAGCGTCCATATCTCCCCCCCCCCCCCCCGCGCGCCCGAAAAGAGAAAAAAAGGGGATGGAGGGGGGGGGGGAGAGGGAGGTGACACCACAGCGAGAGAGAAGAGAAAAAAAAAAAAAGCCCCCCCCGTGTGTCGCCGACCCCCCCCCCCCCCCCCCCCCCTGTACTCAGTACAAAATATCCTTACCACCCACCCCCCTGAAAGCGCTGTCAGCACCCCAAATTAGTCCACATCTTCTGAGAGTCACTCTTTAAATTTTTTTATCCAGTCCTCCACCCCTTCAGGGGTATCAAAAAATATAGTCCCCCCCCCCCCCCCCCCCAGGAGCCTTCACTCTCAATTTTGCTGGATATATCAATGCATATGTGAGGTTGATTTGGCGCAATTTTCGTTTTACCTCCCCAAACTTGGCTCTCCTTTTTGGAAGATCTTGCGAGTAGTCAGGGTAAATGAACACCCTCATACCGTTATAGAGAATGTTACCCATTTCCCTTGCTTTCCGAATTATCGTTACTTTATCTTTAAAAAATAATAGTTTTGCCAAAAAGGGTCTTGGAGGGGCCCCGGGTTAGAAAGTCTAGCGGGAATACTGTGAGCTCTTTCTACTGCGAGAAACGATGAAAAAGAGCCTTGACCAAATATCTCACTAAGCCATTTTTCTAAGAAAGCAGCAGGGTCTAAACCCTCAGAGTGTTCTGGAAGGCCTATTATACGAATGTTTTTCCGTCTCATCCTATTCTCGATCTCATCCATTTTATTTGCTTGTCTGTTCAGGAGGTCTTTAATTTCACTCATTTCTCATTTTAAAGGTGCCAAGTCGTCCTCCACTAGGCTTAATCTGTCCTCGAGGATTGTGGTCCTCTCCTGGACCTTTTGTATCTCATTCCTGATAGGGGAAAGTTCCTCATGAATTGTTTTTAGTTGATGGTTCATCTCATTCAGGGAGGCTCTGCAGGAATTAATGGCCTCCAACACCTCCTTCAACGTTGGATCAGACCCCTCTACATTGGCGGGCCCGCTCCGCACTACCGGGGTATCCTCCACTTCCTGGGCCTGAAACTGCCCACCAGGTTCTCCCCCTACCACTGATGATATCTGTGTAGTATGTGTTGTTAATTGGGTCTGTCCTTGGCTTTTCCTTCCCCCCGCAGCCCCTCCCGTCCGTGCGGGCTGGGCCTGCTGGCTCTGTGTCGGGTTTTTTTGGGGGAGTCTGGGCCAACACCTGCGCTGGAGTGTGGGCATATTTCTCCAGTTTGGCTGCTGCTTGGCTTGCCTGGCTAGCCGCCTGGCTTGCCTTTGTAGTGCGCTGTGAAGACATACTTAGTTGTTTTTAGTTTTAGCTATTATACAGAATTTAAACAAGTTCCAGCAATACTATTTTTCTTGGGATACCCCAAAAAAAGCAAAACAAAAAAAAAACAGAAAAAAAAAAAAGAAAGTCCAAGAATGTATGGGGAGAAAAAAAGAAAAAAAAAGGCGCTTATTAATGCCAATTCTCACTTCTCTTTTATCCTAGTGCGTTCAGAGTAGAGGGGAAAAGGGGGATCCCCTTCCAATTAAGGTACTAGAGGTAGGGTTGTATTGAGTCAAAGTCCACCATGAAATAGTTATTTACACAGGCAGGGCTCGCCTTTTGTCTCAGCTCAGTCCTTGGAGAAAGTAGAAATGCAATACAAACAAAAAGGAGGAATCTGATTTTTCCCAACCAGAGCCCTTAACTTCTAAATTCACCTATTACTTTCCTTATGTTTTTACAAAAAAAGGAGAGGTAAAGAGGTAACACAAATGGCAAAAATAGAAAATACAAAAAGGCTTCCTCTCACCCGTCTCGAGCAGCAGCTGTAGTGGACGTGATGTCTGGAGGCCACCGACGCTGGCAATCAGCTTGTGTTGTCCCAGGCTGAGTAGGGAGAGCCATTCCGTCTAGTTTAAAGGTGGAATCGTCCAGCAAACGACCCGCAATAGTTCTTATTGACCCTTTCAAAACTGGGCGCAGCAAGCGGGGGAGCAACCGGGGGAGTCCCCCTCACCGATGCCCCCAGAACTCTGCTATGTCCCACAAGCAGCCAAACAGGTGTGCCCCCTTAATTCCCAGCTTGTGTGACAGCTTACAACTCAATCCACAGGTTCCCATCCAGTACTCGTCCAAAGAGTGAGATCTTGACTTGCGCTAGGACGGGGGTAACCCTCTCACGGTTAACCCCCAGGTTTCCAGCCTTTATCCCTCCTGCAAGACAGGACGCTTCAGTGCCCAGCAGGCTCACGTTTCTAAGACGCTTCCGGCAGTTCTATCCTCCCAGGAGGGAGACAGCAGGAGTCTCACTCCCCTCGCCGCCTCTTCCTAGTTCAGCCGGCTTCCGACCTCGCGCTGTTTGCGATGTACGGGGACACAGATGCTGGGTATAATCTGACCGTCGGTCATGCTGGTACACTGAGGCTTCTCACAACCCGACTCCACTCCCTGCACAGCCGTCTCTCATATTCAGTCAATGCCGCTGCTGCCAGTGAACCCGAGTGTTTTGTTCAAATACATGGAGCGGGAGACAGGAGGGTGACGGGACGCTACACTTGTTCCTCACTCACGCTCATCTGCATCCGGTCACGCCCCCTCAACCCAAAGCCTTGATACTGCTAAATCTCTGCCCGTGCCATTCTGCCGACGTACATCGGTGTGAGGTGGTCAGGAAGCGGTTAAACTGTGCATTAAGGTTGGCTTGTAAGTTGGAGACATCCTATAAGGAAATTATTCCACTTCATAGCTCAGTGTCATCTGCAAAAACTGAAATGGTACTTTTAATTCCAGACCCTGTATCATTTATAAATATATTAAAAAGTATACCAACATTCATAATACCAACATTCTTATAGTATTTGACGCTTTTATATTTTAAATATTAAAACGATCAAACTATTTTTAGTACAAGGCAGTGTTTTGTTTCATAGAACTTTTCTCTGTAGGGAAAATTCTATTTGCAACACTTCCAGCTTTGTAGACCTTTGGTATCCTAGATGTCAGTGTTTAACTCCTGTATACAGTTGTGCTCAAAAGTTTACATACCATGGCAGAATTTATGATTTCTTGGCCATTTTTTAGAGAACAATAAAGATAACACAAACTTTTCTTTCACTCATGGTTGGTGTTTTGTCTGAAGCCATTTATTATCAATCAACTGTGTTTACTCTTTTTAAATCATAATGACAGCAGAAACTACCCAAGATGACCCTGATCAAAAGTTTACATACCCCGGTGATTTTGGCCTGTTACCATACACAAGTTGGCACAAAGGGGTTTGAATGATGGTGGTCGTGCCCACTCATTCGCTCTTTCTGGTCCAACATTATCCGACCTACAACAGATCTCCAACGTCAATCTTCCCTCTGACCCATGGATCATTCTCTTCCACGCTACCAAGGAACCCGTTGAAACCTATAAACATTTTATTGTTCCTCAACCTACTCAATACGGCCAAATCATTAATACCTGCTCTCTGGGGCCAGCCCGAGATTCCATCAATGAAAAATTGGTTTAAAAAAATATCAGAGGTTCACCTCATGGAAGACATCACCCACCGCAACAAGAACACCTCTCAGCGACATACCTTAACCTGGACCCCATGGATAGAATTTACAGCCACCTCGAATTATAAAGAGATAATTGCACAACCCCATTGAGACTGGGGCCGCCTCCTAAATATGTGTCATTTGCTTTTCCCACCTGCAGGTTGATCCCTTGTGGTCCATGACCGACTTATTTCTTACATGGCCCTAACGGTTTTGTCATACTAATTTTAATATGTTGCCATGCATGAGTGGAAGTGGAAGATGAGGGGTTCTTTTGAAACCAAACTACAGTCAGGTAGACCAACTAAATTTTCAGCCACAACTGCCAGGAAAATTGTTTGTGATGCAAAGAAAAACCCACAAATAACTTCAGGTGAAATACAGGACTCTCTGAAATCGTGGTGGCTGTTTCAAGATGCACAATAAGGAGGCACTTGAAGAAAGATGGGCTGCATGGTCGAGTCGTCAGAAGAAAGCCATTACTATGCAAATCCCACAAAGTATCCTGCTTACAATACACCAAACAGCACAGAGACAAGCCTCAAACCTTCTGGCACAAAGTCATTTGGACTGATGAGACCAAAATTGAGTTTCTTTATCGTACATCATGGGACACAGGGCCTAAGTAATGGGTTATGGGTCACCTTCAGGTGTTGACACTGGTATACCCAATACAGGAAGTTCACTCCCTATATAACCTTTTCCAGGAGCACATCAGTTTTTTTGCCAGTGTCTAAGGTGTTGGTCACGAGTGAAGATGTGCTCTGAGGAGCTCCAGGAGGGATCCATGCTGGATTTAAAAAAACTTCCACAACCGGATCCATCCATGCCACTCTGGCCACAGGATGGTACCCGGGCCTCACATAGAACGAGGTTTTGCCTTTAACGCTTCTCTTTGAGGACTGGACCCTAGGAACCAGGACTCTTTTTGGTCTTGCTACATTACCTAAAGTTGTCCGGAGGGGTGCTATACAGATCCAAAGGAGTGGAAACCCCTTTTATAGGGACCTGGTCTTTGAAGTTTTACCAACGTTGCCCGCCGTGATGGGTGAAGTTTGGATCGGTCTGTTTTCAGCAGTATCCTGCAGCGAGGATAAGATAAGAGAAAAGCTTAGGAATTGCAAAGTCCACCTATGCCTTTTCTTCCATATGTAACATTGTAAAGCAAAGAAAAGACACAAAAAGAGATGGAAAGATGCTGCTCACCCCAAAGGTGCAGAAAAAGGGAGAACGGTTCCCCCAAGGTGGGGTTTTTAGGCAGCAGAGTAAAAAGATTGAGGCAATGTTATATGAAAAATATTTATTAACCACTTGCCGACCACCGCACAACGATGTACGTCGGCAGAATGGCACGGGCAGGTATATGGGCATACAGGTACGTCCCTACCTGCCCACGGGTGCCCCCCCCCCCCCCCCCCGGTGCCTGCGGCGGTCGGCATCATTGCGGGAGCTATTGGAGATGAGGGGGAGGCCACTCATTCGTGGCCACCCCCTCGCAATCGCTCCCAGCCAATGAAACACTTTGGCTCTGTAATGTAAACAGAGCTAGAGGAAGTGATGTCATCTCTCCTTGTGACGGTCTTTTCGTTCCGGCGCCGAGGAGAGAAGACATCAAGTAAGTCTGCAGCAACACTACACTTGCAGTAGAACACTAGGCACACAAATCTTGGTGTCACCCTTATTCGGAAAGGGGTGCCACTTGTACATGGACAATTATTACACGAGCGTGCCACATTTTAGTCACTTGTTTGATCATCAGATTGGAGCATGTGGCACTGTGCGATCTAATCGCCAGGGCTTTCCCCAGCGGCTTGTAGATTCCCGTCTTAGGCTGGGGAAGAGGGCCTGCTGGAAGTGTAATAACTTGCTCACTATGAAGTGGAGGGATAATAAGAATGTTTTTGTTCTTGCCTCCCTTCATGCAGACACGACGGTATAAATTACTACGGCGACTGGTGTTGTGGAGAAACCCCTCTGTGTCCACGAATATAACCAAACTATGGGAGGGGTGGACCTCAACGACCAGTTGTTGGCACCGTACCTAGTTGCCCGTAAGGCCAGACGCTGGTACAAAAAAAGTGTCTATTTCAATTGGCTTTGCTGAATGCTCATGTGCTATACAGAGCTTCAGGACGGACTGGATCCTTCCTTAAATTCCAGGAAGAGATCATCAGAGACCTGCATCCAGTCGGTGCTCTACCTCACCTTCCCCAACCAAATGCAGTAAGCCGGATGCATGAGGCATTTTCCTTATGCCCTCCCGCGTACCCCTACCCAACGAGCCCCCCAAAGAAAATGTCATGTCCGCAGAAAGCGTGGATATAGGCGTGACACCCGTTATTATTGTCCCTCCTATCCTGGTCTTTGCATTGGTGAATGTTTTGAACGCTACCATACACTAGTTGAGTTTTAGCGTAGGGTACAGCATTGCATAGACTAGGCACACGTTCACAGGGTCTCCCAAGATGCCATTGCATTTTGAGACCCAAACTGCTGGAACCATTACAACAGTTCCGTTAGAACTGTTAGTTGCAAAAAAAAGTGTAAAAAATAAAGTAAAAAATAAAACAAAAAAAATATGAAATAAAAAAAACATAGTTGTCGTTTTATTGTTTCTCTCTATTCTCTCTGTTCTGCTCTTTTTTTATTTTTTTACTGTATTCTATTCTGCAATGTTTTATTGTGTACCATTTTTTTGTTTTTAGGTACGCCATTCAGCTGCAGCGCAGATTTATTTATCTTGACGGCAACAGCGTTTGCTCCCACGATACATAAAGCTGTGACTCCAGTGCTGTCGGAGGTGATTTCACCACCACAGTTAAAAAAAAAAAAGAGCATATATGCCGAAGCATAGGGGCAGAGGAGCGATTTGCTCCTACCTTTTGCGGGAGGATGCCCCCATGCTTCGGCATATATATATTTTAGGCACAGGTTGCGTTAAAAAACTGTCACTGTGGGCACCCCTTTTTTTTTTTTTTTTTACAGTTGGATGACTCACTCATTCACAGATCGCTCTCTCTCCTCACACACAGACAGTGTGAGGAGAGAGAAAGCCGGCAATGAGAGATGATCTCATATGTTTTCAATGGACGTAGTCCCGCCAATCTAGATCCGCGCTGTAGCCGTCATTCGGCTATAGCGTGGATCTCGGGAGGTTAAGCAACCAAATTGTTTTCAGTGCAGTCCTATGCGACTATGCATGGTAAACACCAAGTTGCATACAAAATGCAGAAAAGTGCAAAAACTATTTAAATAAGAAAAAATGTTCATATATTGCTGGAATCCAATCTAGTGACTTCAAAGTGCAGCATATAACGTAGATCAGGTGCTCGTCACCCTTTTTCCCGTCACCTCATTAAGATAAAAGGGCTTACCAGAAAGCCTGTGACCTCCCTTACTCGGGGGGTCAAACAGCGCTTTTAGTGGAATCAAAGATTCACCAATGGAAGACTCTGGTGTTCCTCTCCGGAAAAATTCATAGGCATCCAGTGGAGTCCCAGTGGTGTGGAGCTCCGGCAGGAGATGATATTAATAAAAAGAGGCTCCAACAGTGTAGAAAGTCTTCCCAAATCATTTTATTAACCGCTTCCCGACCGGCCTCACACAGATATACTGTGGCAGAAGGGCATGTACAGGCAGAATCACGTAACTGTACGCTACCCTTTAAGAGGCGGCCCGCGGAAGGCTCCGTGAGTTGGGTTGCGGGTCCTGCGGACTCTATCGCCATGGGGATACCCGCGATCGCCTCACGGAGAGGAAGAACGGGGAGATGCTAATGTAAACAAGCATCACCCTGTTCTGCCTAGGGACAGTGTCACTGATCTCTGCTCCGTATGATCAGAGCAGAGATCAGTGATGTGTCGCACACAGCCACGCCCCTAGGACACACTTAACCCCTACACTGACACCTAATGGTTAACCCCTTCACTTCCAGTGTCATTTGCACAGGAATCCGTGCATTTGTATAGCACAGATTGCTGTATAAATGACAATGGTAACAAAAATGTCCAATGTGTCCGCCATAATGTCGCAGTTACGATAAAAATCGCTGATCGCCGCCATTAAAAAAAAAAATTATAATAAAAATGCCATAAAACTATCCCCTATTTTGTAAACGCTATAACTTTTGCGCAAACCAATCAATAATCGCTTATTGTGATTTTATTTATTTTTTTACCAAAAATATGTAGAAGAATACGTATCGGCCTAAACTTAGGAAAATTTGTGTTTTATATATATTTTTGGGGGCTATTTATTATAGCAAAAAAATAGCTCTTTTTTTGTTTTATAGCGCAAAAAATAAAAACCGCAGGGGTGATCAAATACCACCAAAAGAAAGCTCTATTTGTGGGGAAAAAAAGGAAGTAAATTTTGTTTGGGAGCCACGTCGCACGACCGCGCAATTGTCAGTTAAAGCAACGCAGTGCCGAATTGCAAAAAGTGCTCTGGTCAGGAAGGGGGTAAAATCTTCTGGGGCTGAAGTGGTTAAAAGAAAGGAGTTGCAATATAAAAAAAACAGCAGTAATCCTTGCAAGGAAAAAAGTACCTGCAACTCAGTTTAAAATCAGATTGTGCATGCACAGCTTTGACATCATCAGGGGTACGCCCACACGCCTGCGCAATAAGTAACCCTCCACTGTTTATATAAATTCTTACATTTTTTATTGACCAAAAATTAAATCAGGTTTTCTCCAGTACGGTAAATAAAAAATAAGTCTCTTTAAAGCGGAGCTGCACCCGCACAAAAAATATTAAGTCAGCAGCTACAAATACTGCAGCTGCTGACTTTTTTAATAAATGGACACTTACCTGTTCCTGGTTCCAGCGGTGTAGGCAGAATGTGACGAGACCGCTCGTCTCTCGCTACCCTGCCGCCATCCTCTGTCAGGGAATCAGTCTTCACTGCCCGGTTCCCTACTGCGCATGCGCGAGTCGCGCTGCGCGCCTCTATTGGCCCCCGCTGTGTCCTGGGAACTGTTTCCCAAGGCACAACGGGGCATCTCTGGATAGGGGCGGGGCAGCCCCAGATAATTCGTCACGGAAGTGGGTGCAGATACCTGTATTATACAGGTATCTGCACCCCCCTCCCCCCTGAAAGGTGGCAATTGTGGCACCGGAGGGGGGAGGATTCCGATAAGCATAAGTTCCGCTTTAATAACTGGAATTGATGTCTCTTGGGTCTAGGTTATGTGTGTATATAAATATATATATATATATTTAATTATTCCCCTGGTCAGCAAATTGCACACCAGATAATCTAAATCTTTGGCCAGCTGCTATGAATCTATTAGGTAGCCCCACAATGGTGCATTTAAAGGTTTTTTTGGCTCTTAAAAGCCTGCCTCCTAATTTTTACCTATAGGGTAGGGGGGGGGGGGGGGGGGACCCTTGGGAACGAACATTTCAACAAGTTCCAACCTATTATTTCCTCTTTACACTGGTGGTATATCCATCAGTGTAAATAGAGTGTATCATTTCGCGCAAAAATAATGTTAACGTGAATAAGTGCAATATTTACTAGTGACCAACAGGTGGCGCTAGTATGGAGTGAATCTGGAAGTATAAATCAATGAGCATAATACAGTGGTTAAATAAATTGAATCAAATGAATAAAATAGTGACTGTAGTCTAATATTCAAAGTGCCAAATGTATAAATAAGTGACATTGAGTGTGAAATCAATAAATATCGATCACGTGTAAAATAAAGAATCAAGGAATAAATATAAATAAATAAAAGCCGTATAAGTGACGGTAAATAAATATGAGATAGTCCCAGAATAAATAGATGAATAAAAAATACTCCAACAATCGTACACATTATGCTCCGTAACAACTCGGTGTATAATCCCCAAGTGTCTAACAACCAACATATAAAGGTGTTCAAAAACTTGGTCCTACAAGACCCGGAGGCACTAAAACTGAAGAAATTATCGGATCCTATACATATAAAGAAGGGTATCAAACTACTTACTGAAAGAAAAGACTTGGTAATCTGCCCAGCGGACAAGGGAGGTGCTATAGTACTACAATCCAAAGAACAATATCAGAACGAACGTAACAGGCAGCTACATGATGAAGTAGCCTACATCAAACTCTTGGGCAACCCAACAACTAAATACAAGGAGTTGGAATTGTTGGTGAACCTAGGGGTGAAGAAAAATACTCAACGCTAAAGAATCCAAATATCTTTATACCGGAGACATGCAGAATTCCAATTATATATACTGTCCCAAAAATTCACAAATGTAAGGAAAACCCATCAGGAAGACCAATAGTAAACGGGATAGATTCCCTTACATCACGAATATATAGACCATTATATCCAACCGGCGGTACAACAAACACAAGCCTACCTCAAAGAAACGAAGCACATACTACAACTTTTGGAAATGACACCAGTATTGGAAGGAAGAACTCTACTAGCAACAGCTGATGTTGCATCATTATACACGATAGTACAGCATCATGACGCTTGCTCAGCCACCAAATGGCTCCTCAGGAACTACAGTACTTATGTATGTAAACAGAGGAAATATCTAATCAAATGTCTGGATTTTTGCCTCAAATATAATTATTTCTGGCACAATCAGACAAACTATAAACAGCTATAGGAATAGCCATGGGTGCTAAATTTGCAACAGGAGTGTCTAATGCATTTATGGCCCAATGGGAGGAGAAGACAGTATATACCGATACCCCCGCCGAGCTAACCCTGTACAAAAGATACATTGATGACGTGATCGTATGGAATGGAGACAAACTCCTTGTAAACCTTCCTAAACAAACTCAATGAAAACGAAAACATCAAGCTAGTATGCAAAATTGATGCGAAGGAAGTAGACTTCCTAGACCTTAATATCAGTCTAGATGGAAATAAAGTGGTAACCAAGACATACTTCAAAAATGTAGATACCAACAGTTACCTAGCAATAAACAGCTGCCACCATAAACCATGGCTTTACAACATTCCAAAAGGCCAATTAATCAGAATAAAGCGGAACTGCACAAAGGAAGAAGACTACCAGATACAAGCAAAACAAATAGGAGAAAGATTCAAAACAAAAGGTTACGATAACCAATGGATAGAAGACCAAATTCAAGTAGTCAATAAAATGGATAGAAGCACTGTGTTAAAAAGTAAACCAAAGAAACCCTATCAGAATGAAGCACCATGTCTAATACTTGACTACAATATCCAACATAGAGATGTAGCCAAAGTGATTGAAAAACAGTCACATCCTGAAAAAAGACAAAGATCTTAAAACCATATTGCCTCTGAAACCAAATATTATTTACAAAAGGGCCCCCACAATCAGGGACCTTGTAGTAAAATCAGTGGTTGAACCAAAACCAACCTATTCATTTTTTTTTTAGGGAAGGAATTCTACCCCTGCCGCAATTGTTATGCGTGTAGGCATGCCCAGAAGTTTCAAAAGAAAAGAACTGAATTCACTGCCACCAATACAGGTCAATCCTTTAAAATAAGGATGCCACACTAAAGGGGTCGTCTATGTACTACAGTGCAGTTGCAATCTACAATATGTAGGAAGAACCAAAAGGGCCCTAAAAGTTCGACTAGAGGAACATGTGCAAAACATAAAAAATTGGTTCCCCAAACAATGTGTCAAGACATTTTGCACAAATGCACAACCAAGACCCCTCCACACTTCAATTTTGGGGGATTGAAAAATACAACAAGGCGTGGAGGGGCAGCCATAAAATAAGGACGATAAGTCAAAAAGAATCCAAGTGGATTCATACCATGCGGACCCTTACGCCAGGAGGAATGAATGTAGAATTCGACCTAAACTGTTTTTTAAGTAATTTTTAATCTGGTTTAATATTTTGAGTAATCACACAATTTTTTTAAATTACTTGACACAAGCACTGCACTTTACTTATTTCATATGGCTTCGCATATTAGGGAACCTTCTGGTCAAGATCACCTGTGTATACCATACTATTTTTTATAAGACTGCACATATGTCTCTATTTGGATGTATTGGATCTTATACCAGGCATCTCAAGGCCTCCTCTCGTTCCACCAGAATGTATAGGCATTTTGCCTCATCCTGTATTTTACTTGTTTTTAATTACTACCATAATTTTTATTTGTATATATTAGTATATTTCTAATTATGCTATTTTAAATTGATTTTAAACTATCGGTTTATTTCCACATATATGTGAGAATATATGTTAATGTTGCTCCACACATTAGGATTATAACCATTCATTAGCGTTGTATTATCTGTGAGAACTTTTATTCAACAAATATAGTCCACCTATATACACCAATATTACTAAAACTCAATATTAGGAACATTGGAATAGATTCCTCTTTTCCCCCTAGTAAGTAATTGGTGTGGATTGCACTTAGTCTATCAAAACATTCTCGATCTCAATCCGGACCGGTCTACCACCAAAAAAATGGCCGAACATATTACTATATATATATATATATATATATATATATATATATATATATATATATATATATATATATATATATATATATATATATATATATATAGCCAATAAAATGATGGCGTACACTATCGTCCGCATAACAGAAGCCGCTCCAAGAAAATGGCCGCTACATAGTAATAGACTCCACCATGGCCGCTACTAACACATTTGACCACAACCAAGATGGCCGACCACTGACTTGCGGTTGTTACGTCATATAAACTAGCACTGCCTAGCCAATCCGGTTCCCCAGATGAAGACACGTGACGCGTCGTAACGCGTAGGGAGTGGCCGTAGGCAGACGAGCACTGAGGACGTGAGAAGGCGCTGAGAACGCCCAGTGAACTTTTAACCCTTATTGCCTGTTTAATGTTTTGCTAATGTAAGAGTCCATTTTTATAGCCTAATAATAAAATATTTACCTACTTTTAAAATACTACACTAGTGGAGGCTTCCCTTTCCTTTCCCTGGCACTGTGACATTGTGACACTAAGATATTTAGGTCCATGGTTCAAGGGCTCTTAAAGGAGAAGGATTTGGCTGCACCACTTACTAGGCTTTGCTGACCTCTGATACCAAATACCCTGGGGCTATGGGATACCCCTGAAAGGCGCTTTTTATTCGGTTTTAAGGTGAGAGTGCTGAGAAACCAGAAAATGATGACAAAATAGATGAATACCAGTGTCAACATAGTTTTATTCAGCATTTATTCATAAACGCTCTGAAACAATTGGAATTATTCTGGAGCACCCATTGGAGAATTACAATGTAATTGCTGTCTGATTGAGCTCATTGTGGATTTGCATTTCATGCCACCACAACATCAAGACCTGCTTATTTAGACTATTTTTTATTCATCTATTTATTCTGGGACTATTTACTGTCACTTATACGGCTTTTATTGATTTTATATTCCTTGATTCTTTATTTTTTATATATTTTTCGATATGGAAATATTTATTGATTTCACACTCAATGTCACTTATTTATGCATATTTATACACTTGCCACTTTGAATATTACACTACAGTCACTATTTTATTCATTTGATTCAATTTATTTGATTAACCACTGTATTATGCTCATTGATTATTTATACTTCCAGATTCACTATACTAGCGCCACCTGTTGGTCACTAGTAAATATTGCACTTATTCACTTTAACATTATTTTTGCGTGAAATTATCCACCTATTTACTTCATGTTTGTGTATTTGTGAACACCTTTCATTTTGCTGCAAATTTCTCCATATTTAATATTAATATTGACCATACTGTTACCCACAGTAGCGTGAGGGATCTACTTATACACATCTATCAGTGTGCAAGAGTTAATCAAGACTTATGGTTTGGGCTACAGCCCACCTATGAGCTGTACGAGAAGCATAAATTGCTATCCTGCAACCCTTAATTAACGGGTTCCTGGTGCCCGTTAATCTTCTGTACTAAAGCTACATAAACTAGCCTGTGTTTAGTCTGAAGTCCTACAGGTGTCTGATTACCTCCAGGCTAAGATTGTGATCATCTCTTCCTGTGAATGACTTAATTGATCTCTGGGGTAACAGCTATAACTACTGTGGTATAGTCTCACACCTCAGACTTCCATTATTTGGAACTACCATGTTCCTTGGTTCCTTCACTGGTGGTTGAAGGATTAGTATCTGGAGTTCAGGCTATGCCTAGGATAGATTGTTTGACCGCACATCAGAAATGCACAACATTGAAAGTTTGTTTTGTGTCTTTTCTGTTATATAACTATCTTATGGCTCACTAAAAATGCATAATATTGCTAATCAGAAATGCACAACATTGAATTGTCAGCGACATTTCTGTTGGTTATACGACTGTACAAGGTTGCTATTCAGAAACTCGCAACATTAAATTATTGTTAGTGACATGTCTGGCTATATAACTGTACACTGTTGCTGATCAGAAACACACGACATTGAGTTACTGATAGCGACATTTCTGCTGGTTATATGACTGTACAAGTTTGCTTATCAGAAACTCATTACATTGAATTGTTAGTGTCACTTCTGTTATATAACTGTACACTATTGCTAATCAGAAATGCGCAACATTAAATTGTCAGCGACATTTCTGTTGGGTATATGACTGTAAAAGGTCGCTATTCAGAAACGCACAACATTGAAATATGGTTAGTGACATTTCTGTTGGCTATATGACTGTACACGGTTGCTAATCAGAAACACACAACATTGAGTTACTGATAGCGACATTTCTATTGGTTATATAACTGTACAAATTTGCTAAAGTGACATTTCTGTAGGTTATGTGACTGTACACTGTTGCCTATTAAAAACGCATAACAATGAATTGTGACAATTCTGTTATATAAACGTACACTATTGGTAAGCAGAAATGCGCAGCACTGATTTGTCAGGCATTTCTGTTGGTTATGACTGTACAAGATTGCGATTCAGAACCGCACAGCTTTGAGTTTCTGCTAGTGACAATTCTGTTGACTGTACACAGTCTGCGATTCAGAAATGCACAGCATTGAATTTTTGCTAGTGACATTTCTGTTGGTTGTATAGCTGTACAAATTTGCTAATCGGAAATGTACAACATTGAATTGTCGGCAACATTTCTGTTATATAATTATACACGGTTACTAATCGGAATTGCACAGCATTTGAGTTTTTGCTAGTGACAATTCTGTTGGAAATTTAATTTTGTTGATGACATTTCCGTTAGCTACAGTATATGATTGTGCAGTTTTGCTAATCAGAAGTGCACAACATTTTAATTACTGTTGGCGACATTTCTGTTTTTTTCTTTTTTTTTTTTTTCTTGAATATACCCTCTTGTTAATCAGAAGTATGTTAGTGTCATCCTGACGGTTATGACTGCACGTGGTCCAGCACCAGCAATACACAACTATAGGTCGCATGTGTCTTTTCTGTTGTCATACTGGCTATGCGAGTGCATTATCTGGATCATCAGAAATGCACAACAGGTGTTCTTTTTGGTTCAGGAATACACAACACCGTAGCGGTACTTGGCCTTCTTTCTGGCATCAATTACCTTAGTTTCCGGTACATCAGAAAAACTCAACAGTGAAAGGTGTCTGTCGTCTCTGTTTTTCATATTGATTGCTCAGAAAAACGCCACATTTACATTTTGTTAGTGTCCTTTCTGTTGAATATGACCTTACCTTGTTGAGCATCAAAAGCACACATCTGAAGTTTGTGTCCTTTCTCTTTGCTTGGGTTATATGATGGTATCATAATACACAACATTTTACATTTGCTTGTGTCCTCTGTTCTACAGGTAACTGTACATCAGAAAATGCAACAATGGAGGCTGGGTGTGTGTTCCTGTTTTGTATTCCATATAAAGCTTGGGCTGGCTACCCTTCAGAAATTTATGGCCTGTATATCTGTGATATTAATTATATAATTGTCACTTTTATTCCAGACCTTATTTCTGACTCCCTATGTTCTGACTGCAAAAAATAAAATAAAAATTTCAGTCCGTTACATTCAGGCATGCAAGAGGCATTTCCTAGGCTTGAACCCAGTAGGACACTGGAAGGAGGACATAAAATCACCGTTCATGATTTTTTTTTAGTAAGAACTATTGTTTGAAGATGCAGCAGCAGAACTTATCTGACCTGTTTACTCGACCCGATAGGTTTACAGCTCGGCAGATTTCCTTCATGTCGCCCCCCCCCCCCCCCTTGGACAAACTGAATGTAGCTAGTCCATATTCCTTTTTTTTTTAACCTTCTAATTTTTATTAATTATTATTACATTACATCACATAAACATCACATTCACATACATTCCTCCATTTTATCATTGAGGAGGGGTAAGGAGGCATAACATCATCTAAGTAACAAAAAAGAAAAATAAAGAAAAACAAAAAAAAAACACCCTATAAGTAGGCGATCCAAACAGTAAGAAACTACCAATGCGGTCTGTGTGGTCCTCCCCTCCCTCTAATTGGGTCTATTTACTATACTCCCCACATTCATTCACGCTCTAGTCCTAACCATTCGCCACCCTCATCTTTCCCTCATTTTAAATCCTCTCACATTATAGAATATCTATATTTTTTCCGCACCACATTCTCCACGTCTTTCCACATTTCATAGTGCATCCCTGTCTAATATAAAGTGTTTTTTCCTTTTAAAATCGTAGTATTCACACTTTGTTCCCATTCCCTACTAGATGGAGGGGCCCGGGCTTGCCATCTTTGAGCGATGAGTTTGCGTGCTTGAAATAAGCACCTCAAATTGGTACCTTTGGGCTTCCCCTTCCCCTCCATCCATCCCAATACACAGACCTTAGGTTCCATCTCAATTGTAACTTCAAAGACCTGTGTAATTGTTTCCACAACCTCGACCCAGTAGCGATGCAGCTTAGGGCATCTCCAGAACATGTGAATTATATCTCCTTCCGTCATTCCACATCTAGGGCATGTTGAATCTGCTCTATGTCCAAAGCGAAACAGTTTCTTCGGAGTATAGTAAGCTCTGTATAGGAGAAACAAATGTGACATCTTTTGGGGTGGGGAAAGGGAAACCCATGGCGCAAGCTCAAGGAGCCTATCCCATTGGGTGTTGGAAATATTACCCACGTCTTTTACCCATTTCTCTCTGAAACCCGAGGTGTGATGGCTACCCAGTGTATCTTTGTGTAGATTAGAGTAGATGTCTGAGATCAGCCCTTTTGTAGAGTCAGTTTGTATTATTCGTAGTAAAATCGGAATGCTACACCAATTTAGTGGCGTATTCTCGAATTGAGTTGTGAGAGCATGTCTGATCTGGAGATATCTAAAAAAAAGAGTTCCTCGGTATTGCAAACTCAGCTCTAAGCTCTTGGAATGTTTTCAATTGTCCATTAGCGTAGAGCTGGTGTAGGTATTTTATATCTCGCCTCTCCCACTCTCTAATCGGTCCTATTTTCTGTACCTCGCTCAGTTTGTTGTTTTCCCACAATAGGGAATATTCCGTGTAGCCTCTATATCCCAACATTCCCTTGACCGCTACCCATGTTTTATTCATTAAGTCTAGAGTGGGAATTCCCCGCCTTACCGTACCTGCCTCTAGCACTTCAATGATTTGTTTTCTAAGAAGAATCTGTAGGAGATCGCCCCCTGCCCCGCTACTCCTCACATATTGTAGCTGGGATGCTAAAAAATATTTAAACGGGTGTGGAAATGCGACTCCTCCTTCATCTACCGGGAGTTGAAGGGTTTTTAAACTAATACGCGCCGCTCTACCCTTCCATATCAGTTCTCTGAAGGTAGTGTCGACTCTAGAGAACCATTTTTTATAAACCCAAACTGGGGAGTTAGCCAAAATATATAAGACTTGGGGCAGAAAAATCATTTTAACTAAATTACAACGGCCCGTCGTCGAGAGAGGGAGTTTCCTCCAAATTTTTGATTTCTCCTTAAACCTGGTTAAAATAGGGGCCAAATTGTTTGCTATGTATAATTTGGGGTCTTTAGTAATAATTACACCTAGATACTTCATCTGATTCACTACTTGTAGCCTTCCTGCTTCCTGGGGTAATGGAGTGTCTAACGGGTCCATTGGCAATAGTGTAGATTTGCTCCAGTTAATCTTCAACCCAGAGAATTCGCCGAATTCTCTGATTTTACCCATTGTTTGCTTTAGTGAATTCTGTGTGTCCCCTAGGAGCATCAATAAGTCATCTGCGAACAAGACGACTTTTTCTTCCTCTCTACCTCTTTTAAAGCACCTAATCTCTCTACAGGATCGAAGGGATATAGCCAGGGGTTCAATTGCGAGGGCAAACAAGAGGGGGGATAGGGGACATCCCTGCCTCGTCCCCCTTAGCAACCGGAATCCTGTCGAATAGACATTATTCACCCTAATTCTGGCCCCTGGTGATCCATACATCATTTTGACCCACATAGTAAAGATTGATCCTATTTTAAACTCTCTCAGGACCCTCCAGAGGTATCCCCACTCTAGGGTATCAAAAGCCTTAGCGGCGTCTAGAGAGAGGATAGCTCTGTCTCTCATCATCGGTTGGAATTTGCATATTTAAATGTACACGTCTGATATTTATATTAGTTGATCTACCTGGGATAAATCCAGATTGATCAGGATGTATTAAATTTTCGATCACCCCGTTCAGTTTGGTCGCCAAGACCTTTGCTAAAATCTTGGCGTCCAGATTAAGCAAGGAGATAGGTCTATATGAGGAGGGGTCTAATGGGTCCTTGTTTTCTTTAGGTATAACTATTATGGTGGACTCTCTCATAGAGAGAGGGAGCTCCCCATTAGCCAGTGCCCAATTAAATGTTTTCAGTAGCTCTGGAAGGAGAATTCCTCCGAGCTTTCGGTAAACCTCGACTGGTAGGCCATCCGGACCTGGTGATTTCCGAGTCGCCATTGCCTGTATCGTATGTTGGATCTCTTCTAGTGTAATTGGGGCATCTAGCTTATCCCTATTATCCTCCGAGAGCTGGGGGATATTCAGGTCCTTGAAGAAATTTTCCATTAGATCTCCAGGATCTTCTTGATTTGACCTATAGAGATTTTTATAATATTCCCTAAAGCAATCCACAATTTCTGGGGTGTAAGTAGAAATTCCCTTAGTAATCGTCTTAATCATTGGTACCAGTGATGGTGGAGAATTGGCTTTCACCAATTGTGAAAGCATCCGACCTACGCATTCCCCCTCTCCAAACCTAACTTGTTTTTGAAATGTATATCCTCTTTCTGCTTTTCCCATCATTAACCAGCGGTACACCCGTTGTGCATCTATCCAGGCCCTTAGATTCCCTGCTGATGGATCTTTTATATACTGTTCCTCCCGCTGAGTTACTCTACCTGCCGCCTCAGTCTCTCTTCTATTGGACTCTTTCTTTATTTTTGCAATCGGCTGAATCAGCAGTCCTCTGAGGAAAGCCTTTAGAGTATCCCAGATGACCCCCTGTGATGCAGTCCCCTTATTTAAGTCAATAAATTTTTTCAGGGCATTTTTAAGTTCCTGGGGTTCCCCTATAAGTTCCAACCAGACTGGGCTGATTTTCCATTCCCCAAGTTGCTTCACCCCCCCAATTTCCAAGGATACTATCTTTGGTGAGTGGTCAGAAAGACCCCTCGGCAAATATTTAGGACTGTCTGACATAGTGATTGCCTCATCGTTCCTGAGCATCATATCGATTCGGGAGAGTGTAGAATGTGTAGTGGAAAAGCACGAGTACACCCGACCCCCTTGATTCTGTATTCTCCACAAATCTCTCAAGCCCATTTCCCCCATTATTTGAACCAATCGTTTATCTATTGAGCCTCTTTTTTGAGTCATTTGTGGAAACCTATCTAGGTCATGGTCCATGACCATATTGAAATCTCCTACCATATATATCGGGGTATCCCGGTTTATCCAGGACGAACTGCACTAAGTCATAGAAGATGTCCAGCTTAAAAGGGGGCGGTACGTAGACGCTAGCTAGGACAAAAACCCTGCTCTCTATCTTGCAGTGAACAAAAACATATCTCCCTTCTACATCAATCTTTTTCTGAAAACAATTGAATGGTATCCCTTTCTTAACAAAAATACTAACCCCCCTTGAATAGGATGTGTGTGTTGAGTGATACTGACTTTGAAATTCCCTCCACCCCAAATGTGATAAAGAAGTGTCTGAAAAATGTGTTTCCTGTAAACACAGGATAGAAATTCCATGTGTCCTTGCTGTGTTCAATACTGCTGCTCTTTTCCCTAAGTCCCCCAAACCCCTTACGTTCCATGAACAAAGTGTGATCATTTTCTTCTCTAATCGTGTTCTACTACCCATCTACGTAAAAAAAAAGATCTATTCCTTGTGACACTATAAACCTTACTTATATTTTGTGATATTTTAAATTTACTTTCGTGTAATGTATTATTAGTGTAGTGTATTTGATAGTGGAGTCTATTGCACAAGGGCTTGATACTACTGTTCTGTCTCAACCTTCCATATCTCTTTACCCCATTAATCCTCAATATTTTAGTGTATAAATGTGTTAAATTCCACTCATCCCACTTAGAGACATACTCCTTCCATTCATCCCTATCCACTCTACATTCATACCTTCCTTTTATCCCTACCCCCCCATTACACCACACATCTCGACTAACCTCTCTGGGTTCCTTCTTCTCTGCCTTCTTAGGCCTATCCGGGGACTTCCTTTTGTGACCTATCCATACAGTCCACATACTTAATCCCATCCCTTCACTCCCTCCCCAATCCCCCCCCCACCTTCACCCACCCACAAAACCAACAAAAAAAGAAAAACGAAATCCACAAATACATCAAAAAAACTTTGAGAACCTTTGACCAGGCCCCTCAAACTAAAGATAGAGTGAGATGTCCTGCCTTTTGGTTCTCATCCTTTCATACCCCTCTTCCCTCCTCCCCATCTCCCTCATAACCAGTCTTTAAGGATATGGAACCCCTCATACATAAGAAATACTTGTGAAAAGGGTACAAGAGGTTCTACCGCAGCCCCATCCATAACCTATATCCCCCCGACCCCCCCACAACCCCCCGTCACTGTGTCTCCTATTAGGAGAAGGAGCCACTGCTACGGTGTCCAACTGGGGGGGGGGGGGCAAGGCCCTCACCCCCCAGTGGTCAACCCATCACCGTGTCTCCTCATGGGTGGCCAACCATTCGCTCGCCCCTTCAGGCGAGCCGAAGAATATGTTCCCCCCATTGACTGTCAGTCGCAATCTAGCCGGGTATATCAGGGCATATATTACATGTGCCTGGCGTAGTTTGCGCTTGACTTCAAAAAAATTAAGCTCGTCTCCTCTGCAATTCAGGTGAGAAGTCAGGGTATATAGAGATCCTATTTCCGTTATACATCATATTGCCCAGCTCCCTTGCTTTACGCATAATAGTCACCTTATCCTTGAAGTGTAATATTTTAGCCAATAGGGGTCTTGGTGGGGCCCCTGATTGAGGAGGTCTTGTTGGGACTCTATGTGCCCGTTCTACTGAGAAAAGTGGTGTAAGGGACTCCTGGCCCAGTGTATCACGAAACCACTTTTCCAAAAAGGCAACTGGGTCAGTACCCTCACTCTGTTCTATAAATCCAAGGATCCGTATATTCTTTCTCCTCATCCTATTCTCCATTTCATCTATCTTCATCTCCTGTCTATTTAATTGTACTCTTATAGTTGCCATTTCTTTTTTAAGGGGGTCAAGATTATCTTCCATTAGGGCTACTCTTGCTTCTAGGGCTGTAGTCCTTTCCTGGACTAACTGTATGTCCTGCCTAACAAGTACAAGATCTGCCTGTATTGACCTCAACTGGTCAGTCATCTCTGTTAAGGAATCTCTACAGAAATTGACTGCTTGCAGGACTTCCCTAAGTGATGGTTCAGGATCCACTAAACCCCCCCCCCTCCCATTGATGTCCCCTGCGCCATTTCGGATCTCTGATCCTGTCCCGGGGTCTCCGTTTCCGCGGATACCAGTGGGTGGGTCTGGACTACCGTCTGACTCTGGCTCTGGCCCTGACTTTTTCTTATCCCCGAAGTCCCTGCCTTGTTCTGAGTTTGGTGAGTCTGTTGGTTAGTTCGGGGGGGGGGAGTCTGAGATATCTGTCCGGGGGTGTGGGCAAATTTTTCTAGTTTAGCGGCCGCCTGGCTCGCTTGACTTGCGGCCTGGCTGGCCTTAGTCGTGCGTTGGGTTGGCATATTTTCCCCACAGACCCCGTATAGGCTTCTATGGGTCCCGCTTCTCCTCAAAAAACACAAGGAAATCCCAAATGTACAATAAAAGAAAAAGGAGGGGAGAGGAAGGGGGGGAGGGAGCAGGGGGGGGGGGGGGAAACAAGGACAAAATCCCCCAATGACAAATCAGTCTATATATATATATATATATATATATATATATATATATATATATATATATATATATATATATATATATATATATATTATATATATATATATATATATATATATATAATATATATATATATATATATAGCAATAGTCCAACCCTTGTTTCCTTTTTTTCCTTTTTTTTTTTTTTTCCTCCTTTTCAGAAAGATTATAGTCCAATCTGTAAATTAGGGGGTGCAGGGTCTCACTGCTGCCTCCCTCCTTTTATACTCTAAAAAGTCTCCCGAAACTTTTCTCTGGTCTTCGTTGACCTACGGCTTTAGTTAGATTTAGTGTCCGAGTCCGACGGAGATGCTGTAGACAAGCTCAAACCATCCTTCTTTGTCGAGACCCCCCCAAAAAATAAGGAAAAGAGGAGATTCAGCCCAATCCGGTAGATACAGGTGGATACTCTCGTACTCCCCCTATGCTATTTCCAGCGCCCAGTGTCTTTTCTGCTATCTCGCAGCAGCTGCCGGGACCCTCCCCATGTAAGTCCAAGACAAAACCAAGGTAGGTTCAGGGTATATCAAAGGGGACAACAAAGAAGGTATCTGTTAGAATTGACCTGGGTATCCTACCGGGTCTGTATTCAGGGCTTTGTCTAAGGAATGTTTGCACTTTTCACATGGGTCAGTTTCAGCTTGCTTCTCACATAGTATGCTCCTTGTCCATTGTAGCGGTTATATAGATGCCCCGGGTTAATCTATCTCCTGGAGGTGTGTAAATGTCCTGTAAATGTCCTAGGGGAGTACTCTCGGGGGTGCGGTATTATTTCGAGGGATGCCCAAGTGTAACGGATCAATTCGGGGGGGCTAAGAGCTTTAAATCAGATTTGAATCTCTATTACTCTCCGTGTCAGTATTAACCCCCAGTTCAGGTATAGAACATACCCCGCACTCACCGCACTGCTGATCGCACCGCACCTCCAGGAAGTCCCCTATGTGTTGTCCGCTTCTTTAGACGCAGCAAGTTCTTCCGGAGCCTCTCCAACTCCTCACGCTGTCTCCGAGCTGCTTCGGCCCCTTCCAGAGCCACGGGGGTGGGAGGAGAGCGATAGGAGAGAGCGAACGCCACTCAATCTCCCATGTGATCGCCAAGCCTCACCTCCCCGGGAAATCCAAACACCGTCCCCAGCATCAGACACCAGGCGCAGGCACGCACCGCACACAGAGCCCGAGACACCAGCGGGGGCCCCTCTTCCAGGTCAGCGTTTCTTTGTAGGTTGGAAGACTGTTAATTGCGGCCAGGTAGGTTTCCTCCACCACTTCTCATTTCTCTCGGCCGTTGTGTGTTCAGGCTGTGGGCATTTTCTGCATGCCTAGGGAGCGGAGAGGAGGGATCCAAGCTCTCTCACTCACACACACCGCACACATCCTCCTCCGTCCGGTCACGCCCCCTCTCCCATGATTCTTCCAATATTCCTTTTTAATAAAGACTTAATTCCCTGTAGTAGGGATCTACTTAATTTAACACTCATTGGTACCAAAAGGCACCCATTGGTGCTTAGAGTGGATTATGGTCTCAGACACCTGATATTTATGAAATAGTTACTATCAGTTCTTACCAGGCTCCTTTCTGCTTAAAGTTAATGCATTTACCCGCAGAGGTATAAGGAGTCTGGGGATATAGAACACTCACATCTGATATGTCGGCATTCAGATGGGAAGAGAACCAGAAGTTGGGTATGATTGGTTACATACCTGTCCAGTCCTCTGAGCCCAGGGAATAAGCTTCCCTTAATCTATTATCCTTAAGTGGTTTATTTACTTTTCACCATGGCTATGGCAAATAAATAAAAAGGGGACACGCAAGGATTCTGTCAGGGAGCCTTTTTTTAAATCGTTCTCTGAACAGACTAATGGTTTATATTTCAATATTTTTATTGAGGTAGGTATAAACAGTAACAAACGTTTCACAGGTAACCAAGTAATTAACAGTTCAAAATAATAGTGTTGCAACAGTGCAATAACATTGTAAACAGCATTTCCGTAAAATGGCTCATATCTTTAATTGGGGTCTGGTATTTGCTAATACTTGGATGAAGGCCCTTTTCAGGACTAGTGGTACCAGAGAGAGGGGTAGGAAGGCTTCAGGGCTCCATGTGACCCTGCAAAAAAAAAGAAAAGTTCCAGGGCTGGTTCCCCTTCCCTGTTTGTATTGGCCATTCTGTCTTATCTTCAACATTTTATTCAAGTATCTTTACCAGGTTGTACGAATTGTACTTTCAATTAACATTACATTGAAATCAAATAAAAACAAGAAGTAACAAAGAGAAAAGAAAGGTGTAGCGGAAGGAGGGAGGAGGAGAGGAGAGAGATCGGGTAGAAGGGGAGAGGAGGGGAGGGAAGGGGGAGGAGGGTCACCTGGAGTTCCTCTTTATGTAGAGATGTGCTCAATCCAAGGGTCCCAGATCTTGTTAAACATCTCTGATTTATTTTGGAGAGTATGAGTGAGTTTGTCATTAATCATGATCCAGTTGAGTTTGCTTTTTACTTGGTCTAGAGGTATGCATGAATGTTTCCAGTTTCTTGCAATCGTTATTCTTGCCGCCAGAAAGATGTAGGTTATGAGTTTCAATGATTTTTTGGGGACCTCATCTGGCAGTTTGTGAAAGAGTGCACTTTCTGGGGACCGTCGTATGTTAACACCTGTAACTGAGTTGATCAGGTTATATATTCTGATCCAGAATCTGACAACCAGTGGGCATTGCCACCAAACATTGTGCATGGTACCCATCTGTCCACACTGCCGGAAGCAATTAGGTGAGGAAGATGGGTGCATTTTTGCTATTCTTGTGGGGACTAAATACCATCGCAGCAACGTTTTATAGTTTGCTTCGATAAGGGTGGTATTAATAGAAATTTTTGACAGTTTATGGGCAATATCTTGCCAGTCTGACATTTCCAGGGAGAGGTTCAGGTCACTCTCCCATTGTGTCATGTATGATAGTTTGGATTCAGGTTCAGTAAGCGAAGAGTAGACAGCAGAAATTCGCCCTCTCTGGTTGCTTCTGTTTTGGCAGCTCAGTTCTAAAGTGGTGAGAGTGACAGGTCTACCTCCCTTTTTGAGTTTGGAAGTGATAAATGAAGAGATTTGATTGTATCTAAAATTCTCGGCGGGGGGCATTGAGAAGTTGTCTTTAAAGTAATCTCTTGAGTGCATTTGATTGCCATAGAGGAAGTCCCCAATTCTTAGTAAACCCTTATTAAGCCACCATTGGAACTGTTGTGGAGTAAGGCCAGGGGGGAATTCTGGATTACAGAATATGGGTGCTAGGGGTGTGTGATATGATGCAAGGGATGCCCTGTGTCGCGTCCTGTCCCATATCGCCAGTGAGTAATGGTTTAAAACCAGATGTTCTTTGTTGACCAAGTTAGTTCCGTGTTTCTCTTTCAATAAGTTTTTATTAAATTTGCACAAAAAATACATAACTCGGGTATACAGAGAAATTCACTCATTGTCGTACATGTCACGATAGTCAGGAAAGTCAAAACGAGCCAAACTGATCTTGAGATACAATAACTACCATACAACTGAGAATCAGGTGAGACGTGGTGTCAAAGGGAGGGGTGACTTACTGAACCCCTAATAGGATATTTGCTTCTAGCATAGAAACCTCTAAAGATTGTTCTCACATTGAAGGGAAAGGGCTGGCCTAGGGCACCCCAATTGGGATCAAACTGTGCCCTGGGCCATCTCCCCTGAATTTCATCTCTAGTGGTAAATAAGGATTCAGGACTGGAAGAAAGTGGGGCGAGTGACCCGTCTCAAAGGGTGAGGGTCTCTCTGTGAGGAAAATGACGATAACTGTCGCCTGTGTATTAAAACAGTTTCCTCAATTTAACTTAGAAAGTAGCTGGTGCTAACCTGTCTATCGTAAAAACTATATAAAAATAAATAATAATAAATAAGAGGAAGGGAAAGATAAAAGAAGGATGAGGGGGAATAAGGGTGGTTGTGCCTAAAATTAGTTGGGATTCAGAGATTTATCCGAAAGGATCCCTGGAATGAGGGATATCCCGCAGTGAGATGCCCATGGTTCCCATACAGCTTCAAATTTTTGAGAGGTATCCAGTAGTATACTGGCTAGCTTCTCCTGGGTCATTATCCATGAGATCTTACTGACTATTGCTTTGAAGGCAATCTTAGGACGCTTCCAGGCCCTTGCAATGGTCAGTTTGGCTCCCAATAGAATAAAGTGAATCAACCTTCGCTTGGGTCCGGAAACGTTCGGAATGTTAGCATTCAAGAGTGCAACTGCTGCAGTCCTAGGAACTGAACAGTTTGTGACCTTGGTGATTAAGGAGAATATTTTTGCCCATAGTGGCCTTATTCTGGGGCATTCCCACCAGATGTGTACCAATGTTCCCCTCAATTGACACCCCCTGAAACAGCAAGGGTCCGCCGAGGGGTACATCGCAGCTAACCTAGATGGGGTCATGTACCATCTCATGAGGACTTTAACGTTTGCTTCCATTAGAGAAATATTAAGAATACCCTTAAAGGCTTTAGAACCCGCCTGGTGCCAGGTGTCTAAGTCCCATTCTTGTTGGAGATCATTTTCCCAATTGGACATGTAAGTGGATTTACTGGAAGATTGTGTGAGCGACGAGTATATTACCGAGATGCTGCCCCTCCGGCCCTCGGCTTGACCACACCACAGTTCGTAATCGGTAAATTTGGGGGGTAGAGGTTTATCTGTCCAAATCTCGTGTAAAAAGTGTGATATTTGATCAAATCTGGATTTTTCAGAGGTTGGCATTTCTAGTTTGTGAGTGCAAAAATTTAGGGTGAGAGGTCCTTTACTCGTGAAATAGTGTCCAATGCGGTACAGTCCCTTATCCAACCACCACTGGAATGTCTTAATTACCATCCCAGGCGGGAAGTTTGGGTTGCCAAAGATGTGGGAGAGAGGTCTAGCTTCCGAGATTAGGTTTGGATTATCACGAATTCTGTCCCAAAGGGCAAAGGACTGAGATAGAGAAGGTGAGAGAATTGCTGGCCTTCGTTTTTGTGGGCACCATAATAGATATTCTAAAGTGTATTGGGGTACCGCTTGCCTCTCCATATAGACCCAGTCTGGTTTTTCAGAAGAAGAGTAGACTGAAGATAATTGGGCTAGTCTGGCAGCCTGATAGTATTTAAGGAGAAACGGTAATCCCAGTCCCCCCTTTTTCCTATGCAGATATAGAGTTTGTTGGGGGATTCTATATCCCGATTTCCCCCATATGAATTTCAGGATTTTACTTTGCAGTGTCATGAGATGATCTCTTCGAATGGGTATTGGAAGAGACCTAAAGAAATAAAGAATTCTAGGAAGCAGGGTCATTTTAATGGAGTTAATTCTACCTAGCCAGGAAAGCTCATATTGTGACCATGTTTTCAGATCGGCCGTTAATTTTTGAAGTAGTGGGGGATAATTTTTATTGTAAAGGGATTCTATCCTGTCTGTGAGGGAAACCCCTAGGTATTTGATATAACCTGTTCCCCATTGGAATTGAAAGGAATTTTGAAGTAGGGCAACCGTGGAGGGAGGAAGAGAGATATTCAGTGCCTGTGATTTAGAGTAATTTATTCCTAAGCCTGATATCCCAGAGAAATCTGAGAGTGTTTTGAGTAGGTTTGGGAGGGAAGTGATGGGAGACGTCAAAAATAAGAGCATGTCGTCTGCAAATAGGCCGCATTTGTGAATACGATCCCCGCATTTGACCCCTTGGATGTCGTTGTTGATTCTTATTGCTATGGCAAGAGTTTCAATTGCAATGGCGAAAATAATCGGGGATAACGGACATCCTTGTCTAGTTCCCCTAGCAATGGGTATGGGGTTGGAATAATGTCCCTGTATACGTATTTGGGCTTTGGGGCGTGAGTATAGGGATTGGAACACCCCTCTAAAGCGGGGGCCGAAGCCCCATTTCTCCAGGAGTGGGAAAAGGTATGACCATGACACTGAGTCGAAAGCCTTTTGGAGATCAAGTGATAACAGTAGTCCCTGTTGTGCTTGCCCCCCATCCCAGTTAGATTGAAGAATAGAAACAATATCTATTGCCCTTCTAATTTGGTCGGGACCTTGCCTGCCCGGAATGAACCCCACCTGGTCTTTGTGTATATATTTGTTAATAAAGGACGAAAGGCGAACCGCCATTATTTTTGTGAGAACTTTAAGATCAGAGTTGATAAGTGAGATGGGTCGGTAATTCCCTATCTCTTCTGGGTTCTTATCAGGCTTAGGAATAACTGTAATGTATGCCGTGTTGAGTTGAGGGTCTAGGGGGTTGCCTTGAGTTAAGTGATTAAAGAATTTAACCATATATGGGACTAGGGGTTCCCTGAAGGTTTTATAATAGGGAGCCGATAACCCGTCCGGGCCGGGTGCCGACCCTATCCTGAGGCCTTTGATTACTGAGGTCACTTCTTCTATCGAAAAAGGAGCTTCTAAGATTTCCCTATGTTCGTCTATTAATCTTGGTATAGGTACACTGTCCATGAATTCAGAGATCGAGATACTCGGGGACTGTGGGGGGGCACTGTAGAGTTTTGCATAAAATTTTTGGAAGGCATCTAGGATTTTGGCGGGGTTGGCCGTTAAACCGTGATTTGCTAATCTGATTTTGGGGAAAGAGGAGAATTTTGTTCTGGGAGATAATTTATTGGCTAGCATTGGTCCTATCTTCCCCATCTGAGTGTAAAATTTGTTCGAGCTCCAACGGATAGATTTTTCGGCTTTCGTCGTAAGAGCTAGATTAAGTTCCAGTCTTAGCTTTTCAATGTGGGCAAGTAGGGATGGGGAGGGGCAACGTTTGTGTTGAGCTTTGGCAGATTTGTACGAGTCTTCCAATCTATCTATCTGTATCATGCGTTCTTTCTTGAGCTTGGAACCTATTTGTATGAACTTTCCCCTAATTACAGCCTTGTGTGCTGACCATAGCGTTTCTGGCGAAATGTCTTCCACATCATTTAGGGTGAAGTACTCAGTTAGGGCCTTACTTAATTCCATTACTTGCACTGGATCTGAGAGTATAGATTCGTTTAGGCGCCATTGTCCCTGTTTCGTCGTGTGTATGCTGGATTGAATGTGCATGATAACTAATGAGTGATCTGAGAGAACCGTATCACTTATGTGAGATTTAAGAATTGCTGGTAGTGAGTTTGGAAAGACCAGAATATGGTCAATCCTGGCGTATGTGTCATGCGGGTATGAATAGTGAGTGAAGTCCCTTTTGGAGGGGTTAAGTTCTCTCCACACATCAATGAAGCCCCTGTTATGTAGAAGTTTTGCTATCCTTAAACTTGCCCTGGTGGGTCTGGTGAGCTGTGTATTGGGCGGTTTGGATTTATCCATTGCCTGATCGAATGCTATATTAGAGTCTCCCCCCCAAATCACCGTGCCCTCTAATAGAGGAGAAAGTTCGTTTAGGATCCGTTTAAAGAACTGTTCCTGACCTTTGTTTGGGGCGTAATAGGATACTAGGGAGTAAATATGACCTCCTATAGTCCCCTTGACCAAGAGGAACCTCCCCTCCACATCTCTGTGTTCAGATAAGAGAGTAAAGCCACACGATTTCGACAAAAAAATTGCGACCCCTCTCGTTTTGTTCTCTACCTTGGCAAGGTAAAAGTGAGGGTAGTGAGCATGTATAAATTTGGGACTGTACCGCATTGGGAAGTGAGTTTCCTGAATCAACAAAATATCTAATTTAAGGGATTTGTAGTGTGAAAATAATTTTTTCCTTTTGATTGGTGAGTTTAGGCCTTGCACATTGTGGGAGGCTATTTTGAGATGTGGTTGTGGCGTGTCAGCCATTAGGTGTGGGAGGAGCGGCAGCTCGGCATACTTCGTCACTCACCTTTGGAAGTTTTCTGTCTGCTTGGCTGTTCGACTTAGCATAACCTCTTCCTGGCGTTGGGGAGCTGGAAACCAACAATGAAGGTGGTTGTTCTGAAAGGATAAATCTCATTAGGCACCAAATCACAGGGGGGGACATGGGAAGAGGGAAAAGAAAAGAAAAAGGGGGAAGAGTGGGAAAGAAAAGAAAATTGTCTCCTAACAAGAGAAACAGTCCCCAGGGGTGGAGACACCCCCTAGGGGCTACTACCGTATAGGTAACGATGTCTGCTCCCAAAGGGGACAGACAGTCACACCCTCGGATACCAATAGGAACCAGAGGGTGAGGTGGAGGCACAAGGAGCCTACCTCAGCCAGGGAACCCCCTAATATTGTAGGAGGTAAGTGGATCACAGCCGTCCAGAAAAAGAAAGGCAAATAAAATGCGGACAGGCAAACAATGTATGTTTTCGCATTAGGTGCCCCCCGTTCGCCCCTTATTGGGGTGCGGAGGGGGGGCACCCGTTCACCGTGTAGGTGCGTAATTCCCCAGAATTGACCGGTCCAGGACCGGCCAACTCCTGTGGGACCAGATGTATCAAAGACATTAAATGTAAAATAAAACAAAAAAAAGAAAAAAAAGCCTGTGTTCAAAATGAACAGCGATCAGGTATCTGAGTCTAGGAAGATCAGAATCAAATTAGGACCAAGGGGCGTAGGACAGTTCATGTCCCCTTAGTGGTCATCAAGGTGGGCCATTTTCCTTGGATTTCTTGATTTTGGTCTTGTTCCACAGCGGTGATACCGGGCTCGTCGGGGTTGGTCTCTTGGAAGATCCGGGCAAGTTGGAGGTCACCTCCATTTCTGTTTCTTGGGAGATGAGTTTGAGTCGCAGCAACAGTCTTTCGCCTTCAGGGAATGTCGAGAAAGAATAAGACTTTCCGCTATCTGTGAATCTCACTGCAAATGGGAAGGCCCACTTGTATTTGATGTCTTTCTGTGAAAGGACCTGAAGCAGGGGTTTTAGTGAGCGTCTGCGTTGCATGGTGGAAGGAGAGAGATCTGCAAATAATTGTACAGGATGACCAAGACATAAGACTTTGGGAGCTGAGCGTGCCTGTCTCATCACTTCTTCTTTGATGGCGTAGAAGTGCGGTTTCGCGATGACATCTCTTGGGGTTCCATCTTTCCTGGGAGGTCCCAGTGCTCTATGAGCTCTGTCTAGTTCCAAGCGGTGCTGAGGCACATTTGGGATTAGGGCCTGAATCATATTTTGTACCGCAGCCGGTATGTTGGTAACGGATTCAGGGAGTCCTCTGATCCTGACGTACCTTCTTGACCTATTTTCCAAATCGTCAATTCTGGATAAGGCGATATCCAATTGATCTTGTACTGTGTGTAGGTGGTCAGAGGTTTGGTTAGTCATGGCAACTGTTTGTTCCATCTTGTGCTCTATGTAGTCAATTCTGGTGCCTAAGTTCTGAAAGTCCTGTTTAAGCTCTCCTGTGATTTTGGCTGCTGTTAGGGAAAGTAGGTCTGATAATTTCAAATAGAGTTCATCCATAGTGAGGGATGCTGACAAGGGATCAGTGTGTAGAGGAATAGCTTGGTGAGCAGTGGGAAGCTCTGCAGGGGAGACTGAGGGTCCGTCCATGGAACGGCCTATTAGGGCTTCTGTGGATGCTGGTGAGGGAGACAGGTCCTGCTGTGGGTAACCCTGTGTCACCGGTGTGTAGTGGAGGGTAGTAGGAGTTATTACCTGTCTCCCCTCAAGTCTTCCCTCAGTGTAGGCCTGGTGCTGCCTCGACGCGGCCGCCATCTTGGATCCGCCGGCCGGATCCAGACTCTCAAATTGTGGCTCCAAGCTGCGTCTAATCTCGGGCCTGATCATGTGGGGTGATTCCCCGTCGTTTGTGGATTCCGCGGTCTCTTTTACCGCCGCTCTGGGGTGCTGTGAAGCTGGTAATGGGTTCCGTTTGGCTGAGGTAGAGCGGAGCTCCTGGCTAAGCGGCCATCTTCGGAACTCCGCGCATGCGCACTCGTTAGTTCCGTGTTTCACAGAACAAGTCTGTTTAGTCCTTTTTAGTGGTCCTATGCAGCAGTTGTTAACATTATAGACCACGATTGCTAGAAGGTTGACAGTCAATTTTTCTAACTTACAAAATTCACAGGCTCTCAGAATTTATCTTTAAGAGCCTATGCCACCTAGATTCTGCCTCAGAAGAGAAGGCAGGAACATAGGTGGAGCAGACCTGCAGATCAGTTACATGATCCAGCTAGGATACCTTCATCACACACTAAGTGCCGGTTCACACTGGGGCAACACGACTTACAGCGCGACTTAGCAAGGCAACTTGGAAGCAACTTCAACGTGACTTTGAGTTATTTACAACACCACTTCAAGTCGCCCCCAGGCCAGGCGACTTTGGCTGTGGCCAATCACAGAATAATCAGCTCTCTGGGAGGGTGGGGTTTGCCTGAGTAAACAAACTTCTTTTCCTGTAAAGTCGCTTCAATATAGATGGAGATTCGACTTTGAGGCGACTTCCATTGAATTCTATGGGTACAAGTCACCTAGAAGTCGCCTTGAAGTAGTACAGGAACCTTTTCTGAAGTCGGAGCGACTTCAGTAGTATACATTAAGATGGCTCTCATTGATTATAATGTAATTCCTAATGTCAAGCGACTTGGGGCGACTTGAGGTCTGACAAGTCGGATCCCAAGTCGTGGTAGTGTGAACCGAGCCTTAGGAGTGGAGGTAAAACTTTCAAGTGAAAGCCTGACATTTGACAGAAAGGCCTTGCAGGCAGAGGTCCCACCCTAAGGTAGGCCTGTGGTTACTTGTTTATCCTCCTAGGTGTGTCGTCCTGGAAGGTGATGGGAGAAAACCTACGTTAGACTTAGCGGTAACAGTATTTCTACGAACCTTCCAGGATGGCAGGCCTACTTGCCACCCTATGCATAGGGAAAAGATGAGCTAAACGCTAGGTGGTAAGTACCTATGTAGAGCAATGCTCCTTGTGAACCAGTTCAGGATTACTTTATTACATACTGAGGATCAAGAGGAATGGTGGGGACTTGTAACAAAGCTGTCAAGTGATTGTGTTTCCTGTAGGGAGGGGCCCTCATCTCTCGGGTGTGCCGTCCTGGAAGGTTCATAGAAATACCATTACCGGTAAGTCGAACGTAGGTTTTTCCATTGAGATTCACGTTAGAAATACAGCATAATTTTACCTTTTATAATTTATGGTCATTCGTATGTCTGAATTTAATCAGACATACGAATGACAGCCTGAATTGAATCAGTATACTTGCGCAGTTGTGTAAACCTGTGGAAATACAGGGCAGCTGGCCTTTTATATATTTTGTTTTCTTTAACCACTTGCCTACTGGGCACTTAAACCCCCCTCCTGCCCAGACCAATTTTCAGCTTTCGGTGCTCTCACACTTTGAATGACAATTACTCAGTCATGTAACCCTGTACCCAAATTAATTTTTTGTCCTTTTTTCATACAAATAGAGCTTTCATTTGGTGGTATTTGATCACCTCTGGGTTTTTATTTTTTGGGCTTTAAATGAAAAAAGACCGAAAATTTTGAAAAAAAAAATGCATTTTTCTTAGTTTCTGCGATAAAAATTTTGCAAATTAGCAATTTTTCTTCATAAATTTTGGCCACAATTTATACTGCTACATATCTTTGGTACAAATAACCCAAATTAGTGAATATTATTTGGTCTTTGTGAAAGTTAGAGAGTCTATAAGCTATGGTGCAAGTCATAAAAAAATGATCACACCTGATGTACTGGTGACCTATCATTTCTTGTGGCCCGAACAAGCCAGGAAAGTACAAATACCCCCCCAAATGACCCCTTTTTGGAAAGTAGACATTCCAAGGTATTTAGTAAGGGGCATAGTGAGCTTTTTGGTGTTATTTTTTCCCACAATTCTTTGCAAAATTAAGATTCCTTTTTTTTTTTTTTTGTATTTTTTTTTTTTTCCCACAAAACTGTCATTGTAATAGGTTATTTCTCTCACATGAAATGTGTATACCACAAATAACGCCCCAAAATACATTCTGCTACTGCTACTCCTCCTGAGTACTACGATACCACATGTGTGGGACTTTTTCACAGCCTGGCCACATAGAGAGGCCCAACATGCAGGGAGCGACATCACGTGTTCTAGGAGCATAACTTGTTGACTACCTATTACACTTTTGAAGGCCCTGGAGCACCAGGACAATGACACATGGCACTGATGACAGATAGCACTGATAGGTGGCACTGATAGATGGGGACAGGTGGCACGGTTCACTGTGTGTGTGTGTGTGTGTGGTTCACTGTGTGTGTGTGTGTGTGTGTGTGTGTGTGTGTGTGTGTGTGTGTGTGTGTGTGTGTGTGTGTGTTAACTAACTTTTCAGTGACACTGCAGCACGGAACCTCTCCCTCACACGCTGTCTGTGTGAGGAGGGAGAACCGGCGATGAGAGATGATCTCATATGTTTACATATGAGATCACCTCCAATTGGACACGCCGAGCGCTGTGATTGGCCATTTAGCACGATCTGTGATTGGTTGTGTCCAAGGGACACGGCCAACACAGAACTTCCCTGATGCACGCCCACGGCGGCGCGCAGAAAGGAAGTAAACAGGATGACGTCCTGGGACGCCCTCCCGGCAGTTAGCGTCCGCGCTGTAGCCGTCTTTCGGTTATAGCGCGGGCACGAAGTGGTAATTTAATAATAATATTTATAATTTTTGGTTTGTTACCTTATTCCTCCACAAGATGGCATTATGCGCCGTTCTCTTACCTTTTTGGTAATTGATTTGAGAGTGCGCTTTCGCACACTAGTAACTATACTTTCTAACAAATTTCTCACCTGGGGTATTTAATTCACCCAATGAGCTTTCATGTATCATTTCGCGTGACCTATGGCAGCGATTCCCCCGTTTTGCCAGGTAGGTACTTAATGCGCAAACGTGTGGGCGTACACCTGATGTCACATCTGACAAAATGATCGTCGGGACACTACGCACACACGTTCTGCGCATGCACGATGTGATTTTAAACGGACTTGCATGTCCTTTTTTCCTTGCAAGGATTACTGCTGCATTTGTTTTTTATATTTGCTTTGGAGTTTTTGTATTGCAACTCCTTTCTTTTAACCACTTAACTGGGCACTTAAACCCCCCTCTTGACCAGACCAATTTTCAGCTTTCAGTGCTCTCACACTTTGAATGACAATTACTCAGTCATGCAATACTCTACCCAAATGAATAATACATTTTCTTAGTTAATGTGATAACATTTTGCAAATTAATAATTTTTCTTCATACATTTTGGCCAAAATTTATACTGCTACATATCTTTGGTAAAAATAACAGATTAGTGGATATTATTTGGTCTGTGTAAAAGTTTACAAGTCGTGGTGCAAATCATAAAAAATTGATCACACCTGAAGTACTCATTTCTTGCAACCCGAACAAGCCAGGAAAGTACAAATACCCCACAAATAACCCCTTTTTTTTGAAAGTAGACATTCTAAGGTATTTAGTAAGATGCATGGTGAGGCGTTTGATGTTGTAATTTTTTTCCCACAATTCTTTGCAAAATTAAGATATTTTTTTTCCCCCACAAAACTGTGATTGCAATAGGTTATTTCTCTCACATGGCATGTGTATACCACAAATAACGCCCCAAAATACATTCTGCTACTCCTAAGTATGGCGATGCCACATGTGTGTGACTTTTTCACAGCCTGGCCACATAGCGAGGCCCAACATGCAGGGAGCACCATCAGATGTTCTAGGAGCATAAATGACACATCTAACTTGTTGACTACCTATTACACTTTTGAATGCCCTGGAGTACCAGGACAATGGAAACACCCACAAAATGACCCCATTTTGGAAAGCTAACACCCCAACATATAATCTGAGGCATAATGAGTCTTTTGAATGGTTCATTTTTTTGGAAAATGTGGAAAAATTAAAACGCATTTTTTTTTTTTACACAAAGTTGTCCATTTAGAAGATATTTCCAACATATAGCATGTACATGGCAAAAATTACACCCTAAAAATACATTCTGCTACTCCTGAGTATGGTGATACCACATGTGAGACTTTTACACAGCCTGGCCACATACAAGGAACACCGTCAGGTGTTCTAGGGACACATAGCATGCTCATACCAAGAATTAAATCCCCAAAAACATTCTGCTGGGCAAAAAGTAAAAAAAAATTACCTGTGGTTTTTGAAGCACATTTGTCCACAGGAGGATGGCACTGGTCCAGGCAGCAGGCAGGGACTTGGTCCACAAAAGCGAACGCAATTGTCCAGGCAACAGGCAGGAACACTGTCCATAGTCGTTACAGGCAACAGGCAGGGATACTGTCCATATACAGTCCAGGGTCAGTGCAGGCAGAGATTGTCAGCAGTGCCAAAATATTGATCCTGGTAGTAGGCAGGAACCTGGTCCATCCATGTGGTGTGGTCAGTTCATGCGACAGGCAGAGGCATGATGGCATAGATCCTACAGGCAGCAGGCAGAAGTAGGGCCTCGTTCAGGACAGAATGGGGACAGGGGTAGAGGCTTCTCCCACCCAAATCTCCTTGAAGCCGCCGAGTCTCCATACCGTAATCTAGGAATGGGAAAACAAAAAACGTTTTCTTCATCCAGAAAAACAATTCACATATGTGAGACCCCTGTGTTATGAATCCCACTACATAGTTAATCAGGTTGAAAAAAGACACTAGTCCATCCAGTTCAACCACAAAAAAAAAAAATCATCCAATCCCATATACCCAATTCTATACCCACAGTTGATCCAGAGGAAGGCGAAAAACCCCAGCAGAGCATGATACAATTTGCTAAAGCGGGGGGGAAAAAATTCCTTCCTTATCCCCCAAGAGGCAATCTGATTTTCCCCGGATCAACTTTACCTGTAAATGCTAGTACCCAGTTATATTCTGTACATTTAGGAAAGAATCCAGGCCTTAAAGCAATCTACTGAGCTGGCCAGAACCACCTCTGCATGGAGTCTATTCCACATTTTTACAGCTCTTACTGTGAAGAAACCTTTCCGTATTTGGAGATAATCTCTTTTCCTCTAGACGTAGAGTGCCCCTTGTCCTCTTTGTTGACTGTAAAGTGAATAACAACTCCAAATTCACTATATGGACCCCTTATATATTTGTACATGTTGATCATATCCCCCCTTAATGTCCTCTTTTCAAGAGTGAATAAATTCATTTCCTCTAATTCTTCCTCATAGCTGAACTCCTCCATGCCTCTTATCAGTTTAGTTGCCCTTCTCTGGACTGTCTCCAGTTCCCCAATATCCTTTTTGAGAACTGGTGCCCAAAACTGAACTGCATATTCCAGATGAGGTCTTACTAATGATTTGAACAGGGGCAAAATGACATCTCTCTGGAGTCCATACCTCTCAATACAAGAAAGGACTTTGCTTGCTTTGGAAACCACAGCT
>CM053031.1:177730961-177758461 GCA_028564925.1 Lithobates sylvaticus | reverse complement strand
GGGTGAGGTCATCTCTTTGGCTGAGAGCCCAATTAACCACTTCAGCCCCGGACCAATTTGCAGCTAAAGGACCAGGCCCCTTTTTGCGATTCGGCACTGCGTCGCTTTAACTGACAATTAACCGACGTGGCTCCCAAACAAAATTGGCGTCCTTTTTTTTCCCACAAATAGAGCTTTCTTTTGGTGGTATTTGATCGCCCCTGCGGTTTTTATTTTTTGCGCTATAAACAAAAATAGAGCGACAATTTTGAAAAAAATGCAATATTTTTTACTTTTTGCTATAATAAATATCCCCAAAAAATATATAAAAAAACATTTTTTTTTCCTCAGTTTAGGCCGATACGTATTCTTCTACATATTTTTGGTAAAAAAAATCGCAATTAGCGATTATTGATTAGTTTGCGCAAAAGTTATAGCGTTTACAAAATAGGGGATAGTTTTATAGCATTTTTATTAATATTTTTTTTTTTTTTACTAGTAATGGCGGCGATCAGCGATTTTTATTGTGACTGCGACATTATGGCGGACACATCGGACATTTTTGACACATTTTTGGGACATTTGTCATTTATACAGAAATCAGTGCTATTTAAATAGCACTGATTCCTATGTAAATGACAGTGAAGGAGTTAACCACTAGGGGGCGGGGAGGAGTCAGTGTGACGTGTTGTGTTTTTTTTTTTTACAGTAGGGGGGCGTGGCTGTACGTCTGACATCATTGATCGGCTTTCCCGATGACAGGGAACAGCCGATCAATGACAGGCAGAGTAGGAAGCGCGGGGAGAGGTTTGTTTACACAAACCTCTCCCCGTTCTTCAGCTCCGTAACCCGATCGCAGGATACCAGCGGTGATCGGGTCCGCTGGTCCCGCGGCCGTGGTCACGGAGCTCCCGACCGGGTCGCGAGCGCGCCCCCCGGGCAGGCAAATTAAAGGGGACGTACCCGTACGTGCTTTTGCCTGCCCGTGCCATTCTGTAGACGTATATCTACATGAGGCGGTCGGGAAGCGGTTAAGGGCAAGCAGCGCATCGTCATGTTGAATTATCGTATATAATGACGATACGTCTGCTGTGACAAGGAAGACTTCATGATTATTGCTCAGATCAATGTTTTCCAACTGCTGTAAAAGACTTTTTGTATCCCGCAAATAGGCTCTGGTCTGTATGACACTCTTTTGTAGAAAATGATCCAAATATTGTCCCATGCGTGATGCAATTGACCCGATTCCATTAACTATAGGTCTTCCAGGGGGACTTTGTATATCCTTATGGATCTTAGGCAATGTGTAAATTGTGGGGATCCTGCTGCTGCTGGGGTTAAGATACTTCATTTCTTTTGTGGTAAGAACCCCCATTGAGCCTCCTAATTGGACTAGAATGTCCAATTCCTTTTCATATTGTGGGGTGGGATCTCTTTCGAGTTTTCTATAGGTGTCTTCGTCCGAGAGCATGCCTAGTAGTTGGTTGTGGTAAAATTCTTTTGTTAAAATTACAACTCCTCCTCCTTTATCAGCGGGTCTGATAATAATGTCTTTTCTTCCAATAATTTAATTCCTTCTTGTATATGTCTGGGGTTCACATCCCTTTTCGGCATAATATCTTCCAGGTCCCTTAAAACAAGTCCTTTAAAAACATCCAATTGTTGATTGGCACCGTTAAGAGGGTTAAAAAGAGATTTGTTACGCAGTCCGCTATCTGTTTGCACAGAGGCCAGGCTGGTGCTTGGTTGTGAGTTTTTGTTTAAAAAATATTTTTTCATATTCATCCTTCTCATGTACTTATGCACGTCAATAAAAACATCGAATTTATTAATAGGTCTTTTCAGACCACATTTCAAACCCAGATGTAGAATATTCATTTCCTTATGCGTCAGAGTGGTTTCAGTTAGGTTAAAAATCCCTTCTAGTCCTTTTCTCTCCTTTTTCTTGAGCCTCCTTCCGGCTCTACAGCCACGTGTTCTTCTCTTCTCTGTCCATAATGTTGCGTGTAGTTTTCCTCCCAATACGGCTGCTACATCCATTGAGGTTGTGGCATTGGTGGTCTCCCTCTTTTTGGTGGGTAGCCCCGACCCCGTTTTTGCCATCCCCTCCCCCTCCCTAAAAAAGGACGCAGGGAGGGTTGTCTCTTTCTATTATCCTGTTGGTTAAGTGCCTCATACCTGTTATGTGTAGGTACTCTATAGTAGTTGTTTTGTGGAGGTGGTCTATTTGAAATAGAGCCCCTACCCTCTTGGTGGATGGCCTCTTCCATAATTATGCTCATTATAATAATAAATATGCTCTTGACTGTTCCACTCCCATACATAATGAGCATAATTATGGAAGAGGCCATCCACCAAGAGGGGGTAGGGGCTCCATTTCAAATAGACCACCTCCACAAAACAACTACTATAGAGTACCTACACATAACAGGTATGAGGCACTTAACCAACAGGATAATAGAGAAAGACAACCCTCCCCGCGCCTTTTTTTTGGGGAGGGGATGGCAAAAACGGGGTCGGGGCTACCCACCAAAAAGAGGGAGACCACCAATGCCACAACCTCAATGGAGGTAGCAGCCGTATTGGGAGGAAAACTACACGCAACATTATGGACAGAGAAGAGAAGAACACGTGGCTGTAGAGCCGGAAGGAGGCTCAAGAAAAAGGAGAGAAAAGGACTAGAAGGGATTTTTAACCTAACTGAAACCACTCTGACGCATAAGGAAATGAATATTCTACATCTGGGTTTGAAATGTGGTCTGAAAAGACCTATTAATAAATTCGATGTTTTTATTGACGTGCATAAGTACATGAGAAGGATGAATATGAAAAAATATTTTTTAAACAAAAACTCACAACCAAGCACCAGCCTGGCCTCTGTGCAAACAGATAGCGGACTGCGTAACAAATCTCTTTTTAACCCTCTTAACGGTGCCAATCAACAATTGGATGTTTTTAAAGGACTTGTTTTAAGGGACCTGGAAGATATTATGCCGAAAAGGGATGTGAACCCCAGACATATACAAGAAGGAATTAAATTATTGGAAGAAAAGACATTATTATCAGACCCGCTGATAAAGGAGGAGGAGTTGTAATTTTAACAAAAGAATTTTACCACAACCAACTACTAGGCATGCTCTCGGACGAAGACACCTATAGAAAACTCGAAAGAGATCCCACCCCACAATATGAAAAGGAATTGGACATTCTAGTCCAATTAGGAGGCTCAATGGGGGTTCTTACCACAAAAGAAATGAAGTATCTTAACCCCAGCAGCAGCAGGATCCCCACAATTTACACATTGCCTAAGATCCATAAGGATATGCAAAGTCCCCCTGGAAGACCTATAGTTAATGGAATCGGGTCAATTGCATCACGCATGGGACAATATTTGGATCATTTTCTACAAAAGAGTGTCATACAGACCAGAGCCTATTTGCGAGATACAAAAAGTCTTTTACAGCAGTTGGAAAACATTGATCTGAGCAATAATCATGAAGTCTTCCTTGTCACAGCAGACGTATCGTCATTATATATGATAATTCAACATGACGATGCGCTGCTTGCCCTTAATTGGGCTCTCAGCCAAAGAGATGACCTAACCCACAACCAGAAAAGATTCCTAAGCCACGCACTAGATTTCTGCCTATGCCGTAATTATTTTTGGTATAATGGCAATTTTTATTCCCAGAAAAGGGGCGTGGCGATGGGTGCCAAATTTGCACCAAGTATAGCGAATCTTTTTATGGGGGAATGGGAAGACAAGAATATTTTTGCTTTTAAAAAGGAGAATTTGATTTTATATAAACGGTATATAGACGATCTGTTTTTTTATCTGGTCAGGATCTATGGAATCGTTGCAACAGTTCATACTTGAACTGAATTGCAACACCAGCAACATTGTGCTAACTAGTGAAATAAACGCACAAAGTATCAATTTTCTCGACGTGACGATCTTCAGAGAAGCAAACAAATTACAGACCAAAGTCTATTTTAAACCCACAGATTCCAACAGCTACCTTCCAACACAGAGCGGCCACCACCCAATGTGGTTGAAAAATATACCCAAAGGTCAAATAACAAGAATTAGACGCAATTGTACTAAAGCAAGTGATTTTAACTTGCAATCCTTGACTATAAAGATAAAGTTTGAGGAAAAAGGATATGATGGAAAACATCTGGAACAAGTGATTGAAGAAGTATCCCTAGTGCCAAGACAATCTTTACTGGAAGATAAACCCATTACTGAAAATATCAACAAACAAGAATGGAGTTTTATTACAGGTTTCCACGCACAATATAAAGAGGTGGAAAACATTTTTATGACACACTGGCATATACTGTTGATGGATAAAGTGCTAAAACCATCTCTTCCAGTTAAACCAGGTTTCATTTACAGACGAGCCCCGAGCTTTGCTGACAAAATCGTGAAAAAGGTCCTGGATCCACCATCAAAACACCCCTCTTTTTGGGATAAAGATGGCTTTTATTCATGTAGAAAGTGCAGAGCATGCAGGGAGGTAAACCAACCATTAAGAGCATTGGAAACTTTCACCTCAACTTCTAATAATAATGAATTTAAAATAAAGGAATTTATCACATGCAATACGGCCTATGTTGTCTACGCAATCCAATGTCCATGCAAATTAATATATATAGGCCGTATGAAGAGGTTATTACGGATCAGGATTGCAGAACATATAGCAAACATTAAACTCGGTTTTAAAGATCACAATGTGTCTCTCCATTTTAAAAACCACCACAATCAAGACCCATCTGGCTTGAAATTTTGGGGGATTGACCACCTCAAGCCAAATTAAAGAGGTTCAAACCGGGTACGAGAGCTATCCAAAAGAGAGACAGAATGGATATATCTGGTTGATACTCTTTCGCCAAAAGGCTTGAACGTAGATCTGGACATAAATTGTTTTATCAGTGATTACTGATCCTACTATTATGCTTATGTCTGTGTTTCCTGCATTTTTTATCCTGTTTTAGTACTGCACGTCCATTTTTAGACCTATATTATTTATTATATATTTTTATATTTTATATATATGTCTCTAATTTTCAGTATTATGCACATTGATACAGATATTTTTATCTAGTATTCTTATATGCGATTTTTTATTACTCATAACTCAAAACTTTTTTCTTATGCGTTTTTATGCGACTTTTTTTATGGGACATTTTTATGCGATTTTACACTTTTTATCTGTGTTTCGGTACTCAAAGTGTTGATCATGCTCCCATAATCAAATACCTTTGGTACACTTGGCTTGTCATAACAGCCAAGCAATATCACTATCAGCCATTCTCCCTTTTATGAGTAATTTTATATTTTTAAGTTTTTACACATCAGTGATATTTAAGAATAATCTCCTTCCTACCTTGATATTTCTTGAGCCTTCTATATTTTACACATTGTATTTTATCAATTAAAAAAAAAAAAAAAAAAAAAAAAATATAAAAATAATATATATATATATATATATATATATATATATATATATATATATATATATATATATATATATATATATATATATATATATATATATATATATATATATATAATGTATCTATTTGTCCATATGCTACTTGGTATTGCCGGTCGGAACTATATGCAATTTTATTCCAATTTTATATATCTATGAATTGTATTTAGTCATTAATTCCCATGATGTGACCTCCACCTTTTATGCTAACAGTCATTGGTTCATTATCCTTTATCCATTAATTGATTGATTTATACATGATTTTTAAATACCAATTATGTACCTGCTCCACATCATTATGGATATATTTGATATAGATATACCCATACGGTCTGATATATACCTAATATTCACTATTCTTTACCTCCACTAATGGGTATACGATTGTCTATAGTGTACCGCCACTGATTCATATTATATGTGACTATCTATTACTCACTGTTGCCGCTCTTATACTCTTATGTACTGATTACACCTGAGCCATAAGTAATAGTCTAAGAGTTTTTAAATGTGTGTCATTATCTTGCCACATTGCTCATTTAGTGTCTGAGTTTGAACCTATTTTTGCTCCAATGTGTTCCGGAGTGCATATGTCCCAACATTAGTTTATGGACTGATTATCTGCTTTATATGATTTCACATACGTTGCCCATCTGGACGCTGGTGTGATTCTATTTCCCGTAACACTATAAGGGCATAGAGCCGTTCGGGACGCATTGCCATGGTAACAAGTGCTGAGACGCTAGCGCTGTGATTGGCTGCGGCTCGAGAGGCCGGATATTTAAAGCCTTGCTGAGCGTCGTGTGGCCACACCCTCTGTTGAAGTCGGAAGTGACGAAACGCGTAAGGGCGTGGCCTACACAACGCTGACCGGAAGTGACATCTTGCGCTCCACCGCCGCCATATCTTTACCCGGAAGTCTAGTGTGTGTCTCCACAGACCATACCGAAAGGAAACGCTGGGGCTTATGCTGAGGAGCAGTTTCATTACCATCTGAAAACGCAAGTCATTGTCAATGCGTAACTGAAAGAATTTTAAATGTACGCTGCTAATCTTTTGGGTCTTTTTATGGGAATGTGATATTTGTTTTTACTTAATAAACGGAATTACGCTATGTGCAACATTTCAATTTGTTTCTATGGCGAGTTTGTTTGGAGATAACCTTTCCCTGGAGCCCTGATACTGTTGTTCCCTTGGTGATGCTGATTGTCTAAAGAGAGGATACCAGGCTGGTTTTGAACCCTGTCTTAGCAGAGGAATTGTGGAAGTTGGCTTAATATCTTGGTGACACATATCTGACGGGCGTATTTTATCTCGTTTTCGGGTGAGTTTGAACCCCTAAGGGGAGTGTGCCTCACATGGTGAAACATCCGGTGTCTGAATATACCACAGAAGGAGTCACTTTGATTTGCTATATGAACTGTTCACTTACCACTATTCCTGCACCCAAGGATTATTCATTTATTTATTCATTCACTGATTGTTTGATTACGGACTTATTTTAAATATTTATGTCACTAGATATTTTTAATATTTCAATGCTACATTTTAAGCGCTGTTTTAGTATATTATCTCTCATATAACAGTACAGTTTGATTTTTTTATACTATCTATTCCAGATATACCCCTGGTATGTTCGAGGAAAGCCCTTCCGATTCTTCCTTACGGTGCCACATGCTGGAGTGTTCTTTCTGTGAAGATTGCGGAACAGGTGCAAACTAGTATAAACTGATACGTGGTGCTGATGGCACTGATACGTGGCACTGGCGGGCGATGGGCACTAATGTGCGTTTTCGCTTATAAAATGTATTTGCACAAAACCGTTGGCACTCAGATGCAGCACAGATCCTCTCTCCTCACACGCGGTCGCTGTGAGGAGAGAGAGCCGGCAATGAGAGATGACCTCATATGTTTACACTTGAGATCATCTCTCATTGGCAGCTCAGATCGCACTGTAAACGGCCGCTATGATTGGCCACTTACAGCGATCTGTGACTGGCTGTGTCCAAGGGACACGGCCAGCACAGAACTTCCACGATGAGCGCGTGTTTCATCTTTTTTATATTATCGCCTGCTGTCCACATGTACTGGGACTCCACTGGGTGTATATGGGGTTTTCTGGAGCGGAACGCCAGAGTCGTCGATCAGTGAATCTTTGATTCCACTAAAAGTGCTGTTTGACCCCCCTGAGTAAGGGAGGTCGCAGGCTTTCTGGTAAGTCTTTTATCTTAATGAGGTGATGAGAAACACGGTGATGAGCACCTGATCTATGTTATATCCTGCACTTTGATTGCCATCTTTGTTGCCATCCATCCATTCATGTTTTTCTGGATGTCTTGCCACCGGTGTAACAATGGCAGTTGGCACCATATTGGGGCCCCCACCAACTGCTGTCATGTCTTTTTGGGCTATATTGGCAACATAAACCACACATAGAGGATCAGTTAACCTGCTTTACACAGATGCTGTTGGCTACATGCAGTCTCTGTAACCTGCGGGGTTGACAATGCCAGGGTGGTTTCGTTATTCAATATTTAAGCCTTTCAACCTACCCACCTCTGCAACTGCTCCCAAGGCTTCCCAGAAGCCACGAGGTGCTTCTGTGGCTAGTTATCTGTGTGAAATTATTTTTCTCCTTCACCTACTTTCCTGGCTTTTTGGGAGCTCCTATTTCTGTTAAACCATGTGTGCCCCCCTCTGTGGTACATGCCTCTGAAGAAAAATCTCAACAGGAACAAACAATAGGTTATTGTGCTTTCAAGGCAAAAGACAGTCCACCCTTATCCAGGCAGTTTAAGAGACTTTAAAATTGGAACATTTGTCTGCTTCTAGCAAGGCAATGTGTGCTCTAGCAAGCCCTTGCTCTGCTGCTGAGCAAAGGATTGCTCAGCAAAGGATTTCCCTAATCTTTTGAAGATTTTAGCTACAAAAATTGACAGCATATAGATTGGTCGCGTCCCCCCCCCCCCTCCCCCCCCAAATGTTTCACAGTCCTCTTTCCACTTTTCAAGGACTTCTCTAATAAATGGGCTATTCTTCTTGAGCTTTTTCTACCCATGTTGCTCCTTTACAAGATTGCCACTGTCCCAGTAGCTCATAGACCCTTTTAAGGGAGCAGACCCTAATTAAAAACTGAAAAAAGATTAATGATGTATGTACAGTACAGGTAGGTTCACTGCAGTGGCCTGTCTTTGATCTTAGTTTTTCAGACTGTCTGTGAGCGCAGTTATTAGAATAAGGCCTAATTTCAAAGAATGCTCCCCGACACCCCAGTGAGAACATGGACTAAAAAAAAAAAACATTGTTTTTTTTTATTGCATATTAAGTTTCTAGATGTTGGCGGCTGCATTTTTTTCCCCTTTTTTAGGCCAAGTATATTTCTCCATCATGCATTGAGTGGCACAGCTTGATTAAAGTGGTAGTTCAGGCTAAATCTAATCTTAAATCTGCTCCTACCCACTTTCTAACACCCATACTAATTACGATGTAGCAGAAAGATGTCTACACCTATCTATTCTCAGGGTGGTCCAGTTACATGATCTCCGCCTTCAGAGGAGTGGAGGGAAGAGAACCGTATCAAACAGCTAAAATGCCTAGGCAGTGACGTCACCTAAAGACTTACTATGGGTCATCGGTTGTCCGCTGTCCATCCTCTCCCCTGAAGCCAGCCCTGAGAGCCGATCACATTACTGGAGCTCCCTGAGAATAGGCAAGTATACACAGACATTTTTCCTCTACAGCCGATGTTGGCAACCTGTGGCTCGGGATCTGCCCGTCAATCGCGGCCAGGTGACGTGTAGATTGCGTCTCTGCTATACTGGCCCTGGGCTAAATTTCTCCCATGTGGTGTCCTGATGGGGTACAGTCAGAATGAGATCAGGGCAAGAAGTCTAGAGCGGGGGGGAGGAGAGGGCCGGGAAATGGAGAAATTTCCTTTTACTCGTTTATTTTACTTTGCCTTATCTTGGTATTCTGGCAGTGAATTCCTAACTTCAATTTATTTTTTCAGGTAATTTCTGCACGAAAAGGAGAATTTGAGACCGGCTTTGAAAAAGGAGGACAGACAAGAGAGCATGCTATGTTGGCAAAAACAGCTGGTGTAAAACATTTAATAGTTCTCATTAACAAAATGGATGATCCAACGGTGAACTGGAGCATCGACAGGTATCTACAAAGTTTTTTCCATAAAACTGCATGATGTACATGATGGGCAGCTAGAGTTAGAGGCGTTCTAGTCTCCCAAAAAAATTAAGAGAAATATGGGTTTCCTTTGCTCTGACATGCACTGTTACCTGTGGGACCTTTATATAGACCGGTGTATGCCTTTCAAAATCCGGTCCAATCAACTGAATTTACCACAGGTGGACTCCGATCAAGTTGCAGAAACATCTGAGACCCCTTTCACACTGGGGGCGTATTTCATGCGTTTTTCAGGCGCTTTAGCGTTGAAGCGCCTGAAAGAAGCCGCAACTGCAATCCCAATGTGAAAGCACTGAGGCGCTGCGCTGGCAGGGCGTCAAAAGTCCTGCAAGCAGCTTCTTTGCAGCGCTTTAGGAGCGGTGAATACACCGCTCCTAAAGCACCTCTTCCCATTGAAATCAATGGGAAGCGCCTGAAAAGCGCTTGTAGCAGCAGCGCTTTGTGGGCACTTTTAACCTTTTTTTGGTCACTAGCAGGGGTTAAAAGCACCCCACTATTGCTCGAAAAACGCTGGTAAAGCGCCGCTAGTTTAAGCGGCGCTTTAAGAGCGTTTTTCGGGGGCTGGCAGTGTGAAAGAGCTCTTAAAGCACTTGGGTTTTCACATTGGAATTGCAGATGAGGCTTCTTTCAAGCGTTTTACAGGCGCTTTTTTTAACGCTAAAGTGCCTGAAAAACGCCCAGCTCAAGTTTGAGTGTCATGGCAAAGACCGTGAATACTTATGTACATGGAATTTTTTATTTTTATTTCACGTTTTGTTATTATCGGGTATTGTTTGTAGAATTTTATATGGGGTGAATCAGAGGCACTTTAACCACTTCAGTACAGGGCATTTTCACACCCTTCCTGCCCAGTCCAATTTTCAGCTTTCATCTGTCACGCTTTGAATGACCATTGCGTACAACACTGTACCCATGTGACATTTTGATAATTTTTTTTCCCGCAAATAGAGCTTTCTTTTGCTGGTATTTGATGATCTCTGCAGATTTTATTTTTTGCGCTATAAACAAAAAGGGCGACCATTTTGAAAAATCACAATTCTTTACTTTTTTGCTGTAATATCCCAATTAAAAAAAAACAATTTCTTCCTCAGTTGTATTCATATTTTTTGAAAAAAAGTTATAGCACCTACAAAATAAAAATTTTTTTTTTTTTTTTTTTTTTTTTTTTACTAGTAATGTCGGCGATCTGTGATTTTAGTCAGGACTGCGATATTGAGGTGGGCAGATCAGACAGTTTTGACACTATTTTGGGACCATTCACATACAGCGAACAGTGCTATAAAAATGCACTGATTACTGTATAAATGGCAGGGAAGGGGTGGCACTAAAGGGCGATCAAGGGTTTAAATGTGTTACCTAGGGAGTGATTCTAACTGTGGGGGAAGGGGACTGACTGGGGAAGGTGACCGATCGTGTTCCTCCTGTACCGGGAACACAGGATCGGTCTCCTCTCCCTTGACAGGACGTGGATCTGTGTGTTTGTCCCTGCTCTGTAACAGGCAATCACAGGTGTCTGGCGGACATTGCAGGCACCAGTGACGCGGCGGGCGCGCGCACCCTAGTGGCCGGGAAGCCAAGGACATCATTTGACGGCCGCCCAAGATGAGAGCCACCTTGCGGCCGTCATTTGACTATGCGCTGGATGGGGATGGGGAAGAGGATGGGGAAGAGGTACTGACTGCTATTTAAAATGCGTTTGAATGTGATTGCTTAATTTTGAACATAGCTACATCCCCATTAATAAGAGGGTGTGCACACTTATTTCAGTTTTTGTTTTTCTGTTAAGCTGCACAGCTTATATGTTACATTAAAGGTGGAAAAAGTTCTGAAATGATTTATCTTTGTCTTTTTCTTACATCACAGAAATCTGACATTTTAACAGGGGTGTGTAAACTTTTTATATCCACTGTAGGTCACATTATAGGTAAAAGTTCTGAAATTACCGTATTTATCGGTGTATAACACGCGCCGGCGTATAACACACCCCAAGTTTAGGAGGAAATTTTAAGGAAAACAACTTTTTAAAGGAGAAAAAACTTACATGTAAATGCCCATTAATGCAGCCTTATCAGTGTCCATCTGCATGCTTGTCGGTGTCATTTGCAGCCTTGCATCCTTGTCTGTGTCATTTGCAGCCTTGCATCCTTGTCGGTGTCATTTGCAGCCTTGCATCCTTGTCGGTGTCATTTGCAGCCTTGCATCCTTGTCGGTGTCATTTGCAGCCTTGCATCCTTGTCGGTGTCATTTGCAGCCTTGCAGCATCCATCTGAAGCCTCCTCAGTGTCATTTGCAGCCTTGCCCAGGCTGCAGTTAAACTGCAGTGACATGTCACTGTCACTGCAGTTTGAAAATTGGCGCCATTTGGCGTTCTCGGCAGCTTTCGGCAGCTTTCGGCCTTCCTCGGCAGCTTTCGGCCTTCCTCGGCAGCTTTCGGCCTTCCTCGGCAGCTTTCGTCCGTTTTCGGCCTTCCTTGGCCCTTCTCGGCCGCTTTCGGCCCTTTTTGGCCGCTTTCGGCCCTTTTTGGCAGTTTTCCGGCCTTCCCCGGCAGTTTTCCGGCCTTCCCCGGCAGTTTTCGGCCTTCCTCAGCAGCTTTCGGCCTGCCTTGGCAGCTTTCGGACGTTTTCGGCCTTCCTTGGCAGCTTTTTGCCTTTCTCGGCAGCTTTCGGCCGTTCTCTGCCTTTCTCGGCAGCTTTCGGCCGTTCTCTGCCGTTCTCGTTCCCGTTCGCCGAAAGCTGCCGAGAAGGGAAAAAAGTGCGTGTCATACGCCGGTATTTATCCATTTATTTTTTCAATCTTACTTTAATTAAAAGGGTATTAAGGTATTAGGGTATTAAAAGGTAATTATGGATACTCAGATTTATTTATAATGGGTATCTGCTACAAGAGACAAAATATAAATGATAAAGGAAAGTAAATGCACAAAGTGTGCCTTTCAATGACAGGCATCATAGGTAATTGTTCATATACATGTGGCTGTCCCATTTTTTTATTTTTTTTTTAACATCACAGAAATTTGACATTTTAACAGGGGTGTGTACTTTTTATATCCACTGTATATGTAAGGAGGGCTAGAGAAGTAGGGAGAAATATATAAACAAAGTGCTAGGCTACCTGAAAAAAGGTTTATAGCAACATGCGTTCCAATAAAAAGAAACATACATATCCCATGCGTTTAAGCGTATGCATGAAATCTCATCTAAACATAAATTGTGCAGAGTTATGAGTGAGACTACCCAAAACAATTCCCCTGTTCAACTTTTCAATTAGTATGTGGAACAAAATCACACACAGCATATACAGTAAATCAGAAATACTAGGTAATCCTGAACCCAGCGCCCAAACTGGAAAAAATATTCACTGCACTTACAGCTGCTATTATAAAAATCAACCAAATAAACAATATATATGCTTAATTAAAATCAAGCGTTAACAGCGCTTAAAATTAATAAAACATAATTATTCACCCATATGAAAGATTAACATATCCTACTTAATGTAAAAAACATTAAGTAAAATTGGATCTATAAAAATTAAAACAAAAAAAATGGAGATTAGTTCAAACCTCTATTAAAAAGGTCCACCAACACACCCAATATAGTTTATATCAGTGATGCGGGGAAACAACTCCACCAATTATGTTAAGATAAATGCAAAAATCCAGGGGAAACAAAAAGAATCACTTCTGTTCCACTAGTGATTGAAGTGCATGTGCCCCTTTCTGCTACACCATCACCGATCCACCTCGTGCACTCCCCTTTGGATAACTCCTTACCAGAGGTGGTTCTCAACCAAGCCTGTATAACCAATACTCCTTGCTTGAGCAGATCTGTGTGGACACTTCAATCCTCCATATAACATACGGCTCTTGGGGGTGGATGTTTACATGCAAGGATACACAAGAATGCTATCCATTTATTAAGAAAACATTTCCCTCAAAATACAAATTGCAGTCGTGGACACGCCCTAAAAGGCGACTTACTAGCTCCACAATGCCAGCATCATCACGGTGGACTTTCGTTTTGAAACGCTGATCGGTGATGTGAGCGATGTTGACCTGTGGTATGCTGACATGCTGATATTGGATTTGTTTTTAGCAAGTGCAATTTGTATTTTGAGGAGAATGTTTTCTTAGGTACCTCTGGGAGAACACACATGCACTCAAAATCAAAACTGGGTCTATGAATTAAACCTGAGGCAAATAATGACTTGTAATAGTCTGACAAATTAAATTTCGTTGGCCAGTTTAACGAGGGGGGGATGTGGCCTCAGGGTGAGCTACGAAGGACTCAAGAGATACGCACATAAGAGCGAGCTGTAGGCCAAGAGTATCAAACCAAGAAACATGAATGTCTTGCTATCCAATTAACAGTCAAATTTTCGTAAGGAGTGGGCTATAATTAACGGCGTACAGATCCTGTATGTTTGCCGGATAGCAGGAACCTAGGTAGGTAATGGATTTGGGTTGCCAGCGGAATTGAAAATCCGATTGAAGGGTGGAGAGAGATTTGGGTGGAAGAGCAATATTTAGGGTCTCCGTTTTTAGTGAGGTTGAGCTTAAAGTTACTAAATAAACCAAATCTATGTATTTCCAATACAATATATGTGATACTGATATGCAGTTGAGTAATGTATAGCAAAAGATTATCCGCGTAGAGGGATCATTTACAATGTGCTGACGGGGTCTGTACACCATTAATGGAGGGGTTGGATCTAATAGCCTGGGCTAAGTGTTCTATAACAATGGCGAAGAGTAAAGGTGAAAGGTAATGTTTGTTATAGAGAATTGTTCAGAGCGAGTGCCATTAACCATTACTGTGGCGGTAGGAGCTGAGTAGAGGGGTGTGATGTGGGAAAGCATTGTGGGACCTAAACCGATCTGATTAAGTGCCTGATGTAGAAAAGACCAACTGACCCTGTCAAAAGCCTTTTTGGCATCGCAAGAGAAAGCAGGTTGGAATATGACGACGCTGGGCATATATTAGGTGGAGTGTTTTGGTGGTATTGCCCCTTGCCTCCCGTCCAGGGAAAAAAGCCCACTTGGTCCCTATGGATAATGGAAGTGAGTAAAGGGGAAAGGCGGTTCAGTATTTTTAGAAAATAATTTTAAATCAAAGTTTAGCAAAGAGATTGGCCTATAATTACTACAAACGGATGGATCTTTCTCCGGTTTAGGGATTATGGCTATCTGGGCTTGGAAAAGAAGAATGGAAATCATCAATAGACTCAAAAGCTTTGGATAAGAGCAGGGCCAGGAGGGGTGCAAAAGTTTTATAGAAGTGGGGAGAGAATCCGTCAGGACCAGGGCTCTAACCATTCTTGAGACCTTTAATGGAATTGTGGGTAGAGCAGTCTCGAATGTGTAGGTTTGTGCATCTGAAGTGACCGAGGAAGAGGGAGCTATCGAGGAAGATAGCTGGGGAATTTCAAGCATATTACTCATCTCTATACAATCTATTTCTGAATTAGCGTGCTTCTTGGAGTTTGAGGGGGAGAGACTGTAGGGAACCGTCGAGTGATGATGTCTAGGGTGAAGAACACGGGCAAGATGTTTGCCACACTTTTTGGATTGAGAGTAAGGAGTATGACGCCCCCTGTATCTCCTAGCTATCAGGGAACAATCTGCGAACAAGCGCAAAAGATCGAGTGGCTATTGGATGCACAAGTGTTAGAGGGGGTCTAGTGATTGAGTGGCCTCTAACTTGGCAATTTGGGACAAAAGCCGTTTAACCTCTGTCGTGCGTTCCCTCTTAAGCCTGGAGCCATGTTCAATAAATAAATACACCCCTGAGGACACATTTCAGGGCTTCCCACTTGGTTAAGGGGTTGTTTTGCTCTTGGGCATGGTAACTGACCCTAATGGCCTGTGTGCATACTTAGTCAGCTAGGAGATTGTCATTCAGCCGCCAAGAGAATCCCTTGGCACGCAAAGAAACATGACCCAGCTGCACTGGGGCATGATCGGACCAGAGTCGCATGCCAATGAACACTGAGGGGTTGGAGTCTAGAATGGATTGCGAGACCAACGGGTAGTCGATCCAACTATAGGACGAGTGAGCTGGGAAAATGTTTGTAATCCCTCTGAGGGGTGCAACGCCCATCTACCAGCGATAAGTTGGTGAAAATTGAGCGAATTTTGGTCAGGGAGGCAGGTGTAATAGAGGACTTGCCCGAAGAAGAATCTAGTCTTTGAATCAGCGGGCTGTTGGGGGTCCCCTCCGAAGATTGTGTTTGTGTTGCCAAAGGACTCTTGGTGAGATATCGGAGAGGAAGTGTAATTGATCCGGATTGGGAGAATACACATTAGCAATAGTAAAAACGGACTGCATACATTTCAGTTTCAGGAAAATATACCAGCCCATCGGGTCTATGAGAGAATTTAGCACTTCAGGTGACAGAGCAATGGAACGCAATAGAGACCCCTCTGGGATTTGGCGGAGGGATTGGTACAATGATACCATGTGGGATAGAATTTACTGTGCAGGTGAGGAATTCTGTCTGACCGAAAATGGGTTTCTTGTAAGAGGAGGATATGGGCACATGCTTTGTGGAAATTATATAAAATGTGCCTATGTTTTTCAGGGGTGTTGACGCCTCTACAGTTTTGAGAGGATACATTTGGGGAAATTGTAGGAGCCATGGAGAAATGAAGAAAGGTCAGCTGGACAAGAGAACTCTGGTCCAAAAAAGGGGACCAGGAAGGCCAGAGTGGCTCAGAGAAAGGAAAGATATAGAAAAAGGTGTTATAGGTAAAACATAGGGCAGTAACCTATCCATTTCAGATATGTCAGTCTGCAGGCTGCAAAACGGTATGTACCAGAGCACCCTGTAAGTCTCTGCTGCTGCAGGGTGCAAACCAACTGAATCGTAATGAAATTTATAGGCAAGTAACTGCGAGGGCCCTGCCCTCTAGTGATGGACATAAAAAAATAAGAAACACTAGATGAGATTTTACATAGTTAAAGCCATATATATTTGGACACAATTTTCATACTTTTGGCTCTGTATGACACTAGAATTAAAACTAAACAATCCAAATGAAGTGCAGACTTTCAGCTTTAATTCAAGAGGTTGAACATAAATATCAAGTTACATTTTTAGGAACCTCAACCATTTTTATACAACTTTCCATTATTATGCTTGGATACAGCACTCTGTGAACAGCCAGCTTCTTTAGCAATGACCTTTTGTAACTTGCCCTCCTTGTGGAGGGTGACTATGACTATATTCTGGACAACTCAAGTCAGCAGTCTTCCCTATGATTGTGTAACCTGAACCAGACTGAGACCGTTTAAAGGCTCAGGAAACCTTTACAGGTGTTTTGAGTTAATTAGCAAATTAGAGTGTGATGCCATGAGTCTACAGTATTGAACTTTTTCACAATAGTCTAAAATTCTGAGATAATACATTTTGGGTTTTTACTATGTATTAGCCATGATTCTCAATTAAAAGGAACTGATTGAAATATTTCACTGTGAAATATATCAATCCGTAATGAATGCGTTTCACTTTTTGAATTGAATTGCTAAAATTATCTTTTTGATATTTTAATGTTTTTGAGGTGCACCTGTTTGTGCCTTTACACAAGGTCTTTGCACACAATTTATTTTACTCAGGATCTTTGTCAACAAGATCCTGAGTTTAAATATCAGTAAATCGTAATGTCTGCGTGCAAGGGGCCTTTATAGATATATTTGCGATTTAAATGTTTTTTTTTTTTTTTTTATTGGATTACACTTATCCTAAATTACTCAAACAGATTGAAATACAAAAAAAAAATCTATGTAAATAACATTATGTAAAACAGTGTTACTTAATGTGTTTGTTTTACATAATGTTAATTGTATAAAGATCTTACAATCACATGAACACTGGAGCCCTGCCCACCCAGAAACTCTTCATTGTCAAAATCCCTGAGCCATCTCACATTCATTCGGAACATGCGCAGAACAAGTGGCAGCACAGAAGCCAGCAGATCACCCACAATAATGTTGCCACTCAGAATAGGGAACTGGCAGGATCCCCTCTGCTTTTTACAGCCACAGCACTGCTTAAAGTGTTTTAAGGTCCTAAAGCCTTAGGGGTTTTTACCTTAAAGCATAAGTTCACCTTGGGGAGCGTTACATCCTGCAGCTGAACTCCACACACTCTGTGACAGCAGGCATCCACTTCCTCTCCCTGTACCTGCTGTCACTGTTTGAAAAGAGTGCGACTGTGTGGGGCTCTGCCCACACAGCTGCATTATGGATTCACAGATCCCTGTGAATATATTTACTACAAGTACCGATATTCTTTGCAGCTGTCCGCTTGTAGCTCTCAGTGAGCTACCCTGGTGCTTTTGAGCTCTCTAAAGGGAACTTATCCTTTAATTTATTCTATACATTAAGGTAAAAAAAACAGCTGTGCTGTATGTGTCCCCCCAGCACTTAACTGAGTCTGATTGATAGCAGCGACAGCCATTGGCCCCTGCTGTCAGTCAAATTATGTGAGGCAAAAGCTTGGGGTGCAGGGCACAGATGAGGCGGTTTAGGAGTGAGCCCCAATGAGTGCCACCACTAAAAGCGGCTTCATATGGGGGCACTCGCTGAAGAGGAGCCAGAAGCTCCAGCAGTGGACCCCAGAAGAGGATTGGTTCTCCTGTGCAAAACTATTTCACAGAGCAGGTAAGTAGAAGGAAAAAAAGATTTAATATTGCTTAAAAACATACATTTTATACTGGTACATGTTTAGATAAAAATTTTAAGTTTAGGGTTTCATTTTACTTTAACTCAAGCTGAAGATATAATCAATTGTACATGGCAACCCATCAGCTTCTGTCTGCTCCAGCTAATTTCCCCTAGTGTGTGTTTTTTGTTTTGCAGGGAGCTCACTTTTTTGTATTGTTTTCACTTGGTTTTTGCTGTGAAGCAAGCAGGTTGTTTTCTATGTACTGTGGGGTTGATTTACTAAGAGTTGTGGTTGTTCACTTAGCAAAGTGAATGCTGGTAAATTTGGTGTAACTATGGTCACTTAGAATATTTAATTATACTAGAAAACCTACTGTTTTTTTTAACTTTTAGCTAGAAAATTATTGAATATTCAAAGTGAACACAGGTTAACATTATTTGTGAAAGTTCACTTTACAAACAAACATTTTCTTTGCTAGGTGAACAACTCATTTAGTGACTAATCAACCCCTATGCCATTTTAAATGCATTTTATTGTTATTCTTTAAATGTGGAGTTTCTTCTACCCATAGCAACTAGGCATATCTAATAGTCGCAATCTGGTTGAAATGGAGCCTCCACACTTTTCTGTAATTTCTTTTGTTTGGTATATAAATTATAAATGAAAACTTTTTTTCACGCAACTAAAAGTAAGCTCTATCACTAATTTTTAGATATGAAGAATGTAAAGAAAAGCTTGTGCCGTTCTTGAAGAAAGTTGGTTTCAATCCTAAAAAAGATATTCACTTTATGCCATGTTCAGGGCTCACTGGCGCCAATTTGAAAGATCCAGTTGATTGCTGTTCGTGGTATACGTAAGTAACAACAATTTTGGGCTTTTTTAACATGGGCATGAGAAATGAGAGAGGGCAGGAATTTTCTTCCCCCATTCCCTGTGGTCAAAACCATAATTGGCATTCCATTGCATCTAACATACTCAGTTTATTATCCCCAGATTATTCTGATTTTGTAACTATCAGGGATTTGGATGGAAGTAAATGATTTAGTGGGGGGTAATCTTCCTTGGACTTTATAGGGCTCATCTGCCTATCTTTCAAAATGCATGTGCTTCCATTGTGGAGACTCCTCTCAGAGGTTACGGACTACAGAAAACAGGGTGCCTTGGAAAAGCTTTGTATTTGTTTGACATACATCACACTTCCAGTGCTCCTGCTGCAATGGCCAGCCATAGGTGGGGGCAGTGGCCACTTGTTTGTAATTGGACTTTAGTCTCAAGTTTTATGATTACAAGGGAGCATTCACTTAATTCTGCAACAGGATCTGGTTGTGGAGTTAGCATTTAGGCCATTATCTTGGTATGTGGAAGCCACCTTCTGTATTTTTCTGTATTCTTCTTTCTTCTTCCCTCCTCCTCCTCTTCCAACATTGCAAAGTCAGATTTCCAGTAATACAGGCAGACACGCATTGTATGAATACAAATCGAGGATAACTGCATATAAAACATAACCTCAAATATGTGTTTTCCTTTCCTGTTCCCCCGCCCCTGGGGCCAACTACGAAGAAGTTATAAGGTGAGTGAACCAGAAAGTCCACCTAAGTTTATAAGTGGGCTTGTAGGGTAAATCTTTCCTCAACGCACATATTTATCAAATGGTTGATGCCCTAAACTCAGGTAGCCATTTACGGTATTTCCCATAGGGCTTACAATAGCAGCAGTCTATCTCTAACCAGCTGTGCCGGCAAACAATTTGGCTGGGATATGGTAGGACCTATGGAGAATAAATAGCTGTGAGTTTCTGGGAGGCAGAAACCAAAATTACTGGGAGGGATTCCAATGCCATATCCCATTGGTCATCATCTATCTTCTGCAACCCATGGGGACCTACTTTTAAACTGGATGTAAACCCACTGTCATCATTTTCAAAGTATTAGCATAGTTAATATATATAAGGCTTTACATGTCTCCTGCATGTATCCTTATATATAAATAGTCACCCCCTCACCTGCTAGGAGCCCCGCAATCTAGTCGATTATGTGGGCTTTTTCATTCTCAGCGCTCGGTGGGCGGATTCGTGATGTCATAGGACGCCACCGGCCACCACTACACTCCCACGGCCAACCAGGATGAGCCTCGCTCCTGGTGAGACTCCTGTGCATGTGTAGGAGTGACAGAGCGCGTTCTGTGATGAAAGCAGAGCGCGCTCATGTTACTCCTGCGCATGTGCGGACCAGGAAGCACAACACTGAGAAGCTGAGAGGCAGAAGCATTGTAAAGTGTTGTCCTGAGAGAAGAGAGAAAATGGTGAGGCTCTATTTCACCCTTCTTTTTTTTTTTATCTTCATTGTTTACAATTGCCGTTATTCTGGAATTCACCAATCGCCCGTACCATCCAATCCTGGCAGAGCAGCAGAAGAAAGGAGTGGGAGGGAATTAAAAAATAATGCATGTCTCTTAGGCCAGGGTTTCTCAACCAGTGTGCCGCGGCACACTGGTGTGCCGCGGCACACTGGTGTGCCGCGAAGAGTCCCCAGGTGTGCCGTGGCAAAATGACCCCCAATATAGGCAGCTAATGATGTCTCAACTGATGGCCACTGAATTAAGCTCTATTAATACAGCGGTGCCGGTACGCTGTGTAAAGCTCACTTCTCCCACCGCCACAGGCACTCGGGAAGCCGTGCGGGCTGTGCAGGGCTTCCGACCGCGTCTAGCCAACCGATTACGTCATCGGTTGCTATGGGAGGGTCGGACGCACGCACTGCTCACTGTGACTTGTGAGCCGCGGATGCCAGAGTGAGTGAGTGGCTGGCGCGCTTTTCCCTGAGAGGAGGAGAAGAACAAGAAAAAGGTAAGTATTTGTACCTGCAATTATCAATGTGTATAATTTTTAATTCTGAATGTGAATGTGTGAATATTTTCTCTATTACAGGCATGGTGTTTAAATAAAAAAACAAAAAACGACATAACACTTGTTACAATTAGGGCATTTTTACATTGACTCATTCCATTGCAAGCATGGTGATTTTTTTTTTAAATGTAATATAATATACATGGGCTTAAGTGGGTTATTCTTGATAATGATATTTATGACAATACTGCAGTTTGGCCGCAGTGCAGGTGTAGCGCAGAGTACCTGTGGTTTTCATGTGGTTTCTCATAAACTTCTATTATGTAGTACATTTTTGGTACATTTTTTGAAAGCACACCAAATATGAGGGACATAATAGAAGTCTATAGGAAACGCACATCAAAACCGCAGGTACCCTGCGCTACACCTGCACTGCGGCCAAACTGCAGTATTGAGGTATAGTTATCAATAATAACCCACATAGCCAATGTATATTATATTACATTTTTTAAAAATCACCATGCTTGCAATGGAATGAGTTAATGTGAAAATGCTGTGTTATGTTGTTTTTTTTTTTCTCCAAAAGGCCACAATTCATAGTTGCAGATTTGAAATGGTTTTCCAGGGTTATAGCTGAAGATATCAGCCATAACCTTGGTATTGTTTTTTACAGCCAGTGGCTGGCTTTCTCATGAAAGCATTGCAAGCGGCTCTTGAGCCACTGGAACGCTTTCAGAAGTGGCGGGAGGGGATGTTTTTTTTTTTTTTTATTAAAGTAAAAGATCCAATTTTTTTAAAATCTTTTGCTTTTGAAGGTAAAAGGAGAGATATGAGGTCTTTTTGACCCCAGATCTCTCCATAAAGAGGACCTATCATCCTTATTTCTATTACAAGGGATGTTTACATTCCTCGTAATAGGAGTAAAAGTGATATAAAAAAAAAAAAGTGAAAGAAAAAGTTAAATAAGACACTCCGTGCTCGCACAAAGAAGAAAATGGATACGCAAGTCGCACACGCATATGTAAACAGTATTCGCACCACACATGTGAGATATCACTGCACGTTGGAGGCGAGTTCAATAATTCTAGTGCTAGATCTCCTCTTTAACTCGAAACATGTAACCGGTAAAGGTGTTTAAAGCATTGCCTAAACCTAAAGAGATTTTTAAGTACCATCGTTTTTCACCATTTCATAAGTGTGCGCAATCATAAAGCGTGACATGTTAGGTATTTATTTACCTACCGTAACATCATCTTTCACACTATACCCAAAAATTGGGGTATATATTGTGTTTTGTTTTAATTCATTGAAGTGGATTTTTTACAAAAATAAATGCGTTTGCAAAACCACTGCGCAAATACAATGTGGCATAAAAATTGCAACGATCAGACCCTAGTGTGGTACAACGTACTGAACTCTGTACTCTGCATTACAGAATACATAACTCAGCGGCTACAAACTACTGAAAGGTTTAGCATGGATCGTTTTTTGCAAAGAAAGGCTCCAGTACCCAGCTCTGATTTGGAGCCATCAACTTCATCATCCACAAGTACCTCAGCAGAGAGGGTAGTGGAGGCCAGCATCAAGACAAGGAAAAGACAGTATGATGACAGTTACCTGTCATATGGTTTCACCTGTACAGTGGTTTCATCATGCCCTGTCCCTATGTGTCTGATATGTGGTATGAAATTATCAAATGAAGCAATGGTTCCAAGCAAACTTAAAAGACACCTGACAACAAATCATCCATCACTAGCCAGCAAGGGACCAGAATATTTCATTCGTTTGAAAAGTCAACACAAACGACAAGAGCAAGTCATGATGAAGTGTGCAAAAGTGTCAGAGAAAGCACTGGAGGCTAGCTATTTAGTTGCAGAGATAGTAGCTAAAGCTAAAAAGCCACACACAATTGCAGAAACAGTCATTTTGCCAGCATGCACAGCTATTGTCAACAAAATGCTAGGCCCACAAGCAGCAAAAGAAATTGCAAAAGTTCCACTGTCTGACAGTACGATTGGAAGGCGAATCAATGACATGTCTGCAGATATTGAACAACTGGTTTTTGAAAAAATCAGATCTACTGGGAAATTTTCCTTACAAGTTGATGAATCCACTGACATAAGTGGGCATGCTCAGCTGTTGGCAAATGTTCGATTCATAGATGAGGACCATATCAGGGAGACTTTTTTTTTTGTAAACCAATACCTGAGAAAACAAGTGGAGAGGAGATTTACCGTGTGACAACGGAGTATCTTGAACAGGGCGGATTAAGCTGGAAGAACTGTATCAGTGTCTGCACTGATGGCGCTGCTGCCATGATGGGTAGTGCCAAGGGCTTCATTAGCAGAGTCAGAGTTCAGAACCCAAGTGTGCGAAACACTCACTGCTTTCTTCACAGGGAGGCACTAGTTGCAAAGACCCTGCCAAAAGAACTGTCAGATGTACTGGATGGAGCAGTGAACATTGTAAACTATATCAAAATGCGGCCCTTAAAGACACGTCTGTTTTCAATTCTATGCGCAGAAATGGGAGCAGAGCATCATAGCTTGTTGTTACACACCGCAGTCCGCTGGCTTTCACGGGGAAAAGTCTTGGACAGAGTATACGAGTTAAGAGAAGAAATCAGAACATTTCTAATAGGACAGAGCTCTGCATATGCAGAATTGATGGAAGACATGCAATGGTGTGCAAAACTTGCATACCTGGCCGACATTTTTAGACATCTAAATGAACTGAGTGCTAAAATGCAAGGTAAAGAAGAAAATCTTCTCACCTCGTCTGACAAATTACGTGGCTTCAGGTCCAAGCTGACACTCTGGCGCTCCTTTGTAGAACAGGGCAGCCTTGAGATGTTTCCCCTGTGCAATGCACATTCAAATGGCAGCACACTTTCTGATCTTATCTCTCAACACCTACAAATTCTCGACGAAAGATTTAGTCACTATTTTCCATCGGAAGCTTTTGCAGAGTTTGACTGGGTCCGTAACCCTTGGAGTTCATGTGCATTGGATAGCTCAAAAGTCTTGCCGCTAGCGGCACAAGAGCAACTGGCGGAGATCAGGGAAGATCGCACATTACAAATAAAATTTCAAGATGTGGCTTTGGATACGTTTTGGGTATCATTGAATAGTGAGTACTCAGTAATCTCAAGTACCGCCATTGCAATTCTACTACCCTTCTCAACTACGTACTTGTGTGAACTGAGCTTTTCAAGCCTAACCTACATCAAGAACAAGTACAGAGAGCGACTTAGGGCCGTGGACCAGGAGCTCCGTGTCTGTCTCTCATCCATTCCTGCCAGAATAGAGCGGTTGTGTGAATCGTCCCAGGCTCAAGTATCCCATTGATGTAAGATGTAACAATAAAAAAATTTCCACATTTTTGGTTTGGTGTGCCTCGAGATTCTGTCAGATTTTAAAGGGTGCCTTGGTTCAAAAAAGGTTGAAAAACACTGTCTTAGGCTAGTGCACGAAATATGTAAATCACCTGTCACTCACAGCAAGGGGGAGGTTTTGACAACGTTTTTGGGACTTTGTCAAGATTTCTCTTGCTGAACATCAAGACAATTGATCAGAGCTGGAGTAACTCTGTGTGGCAAGACTGGGAAATCTTATTCCCTACATTATGACATCAAAAGAAAAAAAATATTTTTTTTCGGGTTTACATCCACTTTAAGTAAATAGGCATTCTGGATGGTTGACATTAGTACAGAATATATGTTAGAAATCAATCTCCTGAGGGAAATGGCCTAGATGAGATCTTGTATCATTGGGGAAGAAGATATGGACAGAGATGTCACTTGTTTCTGGGCCTGTAGGGCATGCCGAAGCTGGAGATACTGATGGAACTGTCTGCGGGAGAGCATAAATCCATTGTGTAATTGCGCAAAAGCTTTTAAGGTACCACCAGAATACAGTTGGTGGAGGAACCGTATCCCTTGCCTTTTCCACAGGGAGAACCCCTGTAGTTGATTTAATTCCACAAAGTTAGGGTTATGCCACAGTGAAGTAAACTCCATCGGGCACAATAGGGATAGCGCTTTTTTTGTAGTTTTCCACACTTTCCTAAGCAGATCCGCTGTAGACGAGGAGTGGGGGATGCCCGGGAGATCCAATTCCAAATGTGATATAGCCATCAACTCAGGAGGACTAGTCCATGATACCAGCCGAGTCCATGTTGTCCCCTGTCCGCCAGCCGGCAAGCTGTTGCAGCTGGGAAGCCAGAATTTTATTTTTGGAATGAGGGAATGCCAGGCATCCCCCCGGCAATACTAGAGAGTATTCAGACTTATCCGGGCCTGTTCTCGTCTCCATATCAGATCTTGGATTGGATGTTAATACGCTTAAACCACTTGTTCAAGATCCACATGGAAAAATTGATGGATATATAGGAGCTGTGGAGCCCACACCATCTTTATTAAGTTTACACGTCCCACCATTGACAACGGCAGTTTACACCAACTATTGCCTTTTGATCAGTGGCGGAATAATAAGGGTCGCAAGTGTAACTGGGCCCTGTAGTTCTCCGCCACTTCAGGGGGCCCACCGGCCGCCGGACTGTCCGGGTGCGTGCGGCATTATTCACTGTAACTGTGTGTGGAGTTCATGCCATGGGGAGGGGGGCTTTCACCCACTGCGAGGGGAGAGAGACCGGCGAGAGAAGAGAAGCGCTCTGAGACCGTGTGTGGGCTCCGCCCCCGCCTATCCAGAGCCAGAGACACTAAGGGAGGCGGGACACTAAAACAAAAAACTTTAGACCAATACAGTGAAGGCGGGGGGAGGAGCTTTCTGAGGCAAGGCATTCTGGAGGAGCCTGGAGGCACGCTTACTGAGGAGGGGGAATCGATCGATCGATTGGCGGTAAGTCACCGTTTTACATTGCGATCGATCCCAACCTCCACCACCTCTGCGGCACTGCCTTTTACTGATCCCACCCCTCCAGTGCCACCACCCCCCTCCAGACTGTGCCATCACCCCCCCCTCCAGACTGTGCCACCCCCCCCAGTGCCACCACCCCCCCTTTAGACTGTGCCATCACCCCCCCTCCAGACTGTGCCACCCCCCCAGTGCCACCACCCCCCCTCTAGACTGTGCCATCACCCCCCATCTAGACTGTGCCATCACCCCCCATCCAGACTGTGCCATCACCCCCCCTTCAGACTGTGCCACCACCCCCCCTCAACACTGTGCCACCACCCCCCCCCTCCAGACTGTGCCACCACCCCCCCTCCAGACTGTGCCACCACACCCCTCCAGACTGTGCCACCCCCCCAGTGCCATCACCCCCCCTCCAGACTGTGCCACCACCCCCCCTCCAGTGCCATCACCCCCCCCCCCCCCCCCCAGACTGTGCCACCACCCCCCCCTCCAGACTGTCACCCCCCCCCTCCAGTGCCATCGCCCCCCTCCAGACTGTGCCATCGCCCCCCTCCAGACTGTGCCACCACCCCCCTCCAGACTGTGTCACCCCCCCCCCCCCTCCAGTGCCACCACCCCCTCCAGACTGTCACCCCCCCTCCAGTGCCACCACCCCCCTCCAGACTGTGCCACCACCCCCTCCAGACTGTGCCACCACCCCCTCCAGACTGTGCCACCACTCCCCTCCAGACTGTGTCACCCCCCCCCCCTCCAGTCCCACCACCCACCTCCAGACTGTGCCACCCCCCCAGTGCCATCACCCCCCCTCCAGACTGTGCCACCACCCCCCTCCAGTGCCACCACCCCCTCCAGACTGTGCCACCACCCCCCCTCCAGTGCCACCACCCCCCCTCCAGTGCCATCACCCCCCTCCAGACTGTGCCACCCCCCCTCCACCACCCCCCCTCCAGAGTGCCACCACCCCCCCTCCAGACTGTGCCATCACCCCCCCTCCAGACTGTGCCATCACCCCCCCCCTCCAGACTGTGCCATCACCCCCCCCCCTCCAGACTGTGCCATCACCCCCCCCTCCAGACTGTGCCATCACCCCCCCCCCCTCCAGACTGTGCCATCACCCCCCCTCCAGACTGTGCCACCAGTCCCACCACCCACCTCCAGACTGTGCCATCACCCCCCCCCCCTCCAGTGCCACCACCCCCCCTCCAGACTGTGCCACCACCCCCCCGCCCTCCAGACTGTGCCACCACCCCCCTCCAGACTGTGCCACCACCCCCCTCCAGACTGTGCCACCACCCCCCTCCAGACTGTGCCACCACCCCCCTCCAGACTGTGCCATCACCCCCCTCCAGACTGTGCCACCACCCCCCCCCCCCCCCCCTCCAGACTGTGTCACCCCCCCCCTCCAGTGCCACCACCCCCTCCAGACTGTGCCACCAC
>CM053031.1:177710961-177723461 GCA_028564925.1 Lithobates sylvaticus | reverse complement strand
ACAGTGAGCAATCTCATAATAAGGTCAGTATAACAGATTACCAGATTCTTTTAGTATAAGACTGTGTTGCCAGTGCACCATCCAGTGGTATAGTCCGGTACAGTCCATCTGGAAAAGGCACATTGCAAGCCTGCCTGTAAGAGAGAAGAAAGGAAACCATGTCTGAGCAAAAAATTAAGTGGATAACTCCACAGTACCTGATCCCCAGGGTCAACAGGACCCCAACGACTTAATAAACACCCCTCAGGGAACGTGGGGCAAAGTCCTCTCAGGACTAACACATAAAGGTTCCAAAGTATCCTGAAGGGCAAATGTGCCAAAAGTGTAATATACTTCCAGGGTTTTGCAGAGGATAATGGCAAATTCGCCTTGCGGGAACAAAAAAGGGTGCTGGAGAAAAGTCTCGCCAAAATTTAACAGAACAGTCAAAGTCCACTCCACCGAGCAGCAAGATATAAGTTAAACCGATTAAATTTGTCAGAGAGGTTTCTTCTCTCGCATCAATTCGGTCTGAGCGCCAGGCTGCGCTCCTCTGTCCAGCCATTGCATTGCAGCAGTATGATTTTCAAAGAAGTGTGATGTTTAGCTATATCCTTTAGCTTTGCAGGGTACAGCATGAAATATTTCACATCAAGTACATGTAGCCTTTTTTTTTTTTTTTTTTTTTTAATATCCAGGAATTTTGCCCTCTGTCTCCGAATCTCAGCCGAGAAATCGGGGAACAGGGAGATTTTGGCATTATCCACTTTAAGAGACTCAGCTCTTCTAGCTTGCAATAGAATGGCATCCCTGTCTCTGTGGTTAAGGAGGCGAAATAGAAAGGGTCTAGGTAGTCTAGGTGGGGCTCGCTGCGGTGGCGGTCACGCACGGACCCTATATGCTCTTTTCACTGCAAACATATTTGAAAAAGCGTCTGCCAAATGTGTCAGTCAGCCACGTCTCAATGAAAGCAACAGGCTTCTTGCCCTCAGCTCTTTCTGGATTGCCTACTGCACGCACATTATTGTGACGGAGATGGTTCTCCATATCCTGCAATCACGCAGCGGATGCAGATGCCATGGAGGGGACTTATTTCACATCTCTTTGCAAGGGTTGCCATTCATCCTCCAATGTGCTTACTTTACCCTCCACTGCAGCCGTGCCCTCCCACAGCTTCTGCATTTCCATTCTCACCGGAGCTATTTCCATTTTCATGCCCTTTACTTCCCCTTTAAGACCAGCTAGAGGTGTTGCATGTAGTGACTACTGCAAATATGTCTCTGTGTAGGCTCAGGATCTGTGCTGGCCTCGTGTTCCGTCGCCTCTGTATGAGAGGCCTGGGATTGTGTGTTAAGGGTACTCGCATGAGTATAGGCCTCAGATGCTGCAAACACACGTGGAGTGTCATCCAAGTCTCCCCAATCCTTTGGTGGTTCGGGTTCCCCCAGATCCATCAGTGGGGGTATTGGAGGATTCCTGAGACCCTTAGAGAAAAGCCTTTGTGTGGCCTCTTTGGCTGAGCAGGGCGGAAGGCCAACATCTTGTCCCGGGGTGTCCGGCTGGAAGTGCAGACCCTGTGTACGCTTAGCCATGGCAGATCGCGGTGATATAGGTAGTGGGCTGTAGCAGAGAGGGAAGAGAGATGGCTAATGTTGTTCCTGAAACAATGCAGAGCAGGATTGACCGAAGCTCGCTCAGGCACGTCCTGCATCCCTGGCTTGGCCACGCCCCTATAGTCTTGCTCTCTAACTGGTTCCTGACCAGTTATACTGCGGCAGGTTGGCTCCCATGGGCGAGCCGCTGTAGCTGTATGTCAGCCGCATCACTGAGCCGGTGCGCATGCCCGGTGACCACGATGTCCGCTGGGTTCCCGTGATCGCTCCTGACAGAGCCAGAACGGGGATGTGTGTGTGTGTGTGTGTGTAATCCCCATTCTGGCAGGGGAGAGGAGACAGATCGTGTGATCCTAGTATATAGGAATAACGATCGGTCTCCTCCCCCAGGCAGTCCCGCCCCCCCTACAGTCAGAACACACTGAGGGAACACATTTAACCCCTTCCCTGCCGATGACATTTATACAGTAATCTGCTATTTTTTGCTCTGATCGCTGTATAAATATAGGTAGCGATCGAGTGGTGTCAAGTGTTCGATCTGTCCGCCGCAATGTCACAGTCCCGATTAAAAATTGCAGATCGCGGGGGCGTGGTCAAGCTGGCGACCTGAGCAGACGTGTGCCGTGAGAGCTCCGCTCCAGCCTGGAAGAATTTCCCCTTAATTTGCCGATACACCCAGCACAATCTTCCCCTGACACCCCTGGGGGACCTTGGGCATGAGAAGACACAAGCCTGGCCCCAAACGGAAGACTCCTACGGCGCAAGCACCTTCTCCCAGACAACAGCCGCAGAAATCACCCCTTCCCGCCGCCGCGCACATGGCCACTCAGATGCCGACCCCAGATCCGGACGCGGTCGAGGAGGACAGATTCCAAGCCCTAATGCAGGCCATCTCGGGCTGCAAAACTGCCCTCACTGCTAAGATTGATGTCCTCCAAGCGGACTTTGGGCTAATGCGCAGGGACGTGGAGAAAGTCAGAGAGAGACTGGGAGAGGTGGAGCGCCGCGTGGGGGAATCGGAGGTCTCCATTAGAGATCACCGCGCCACCCTCCATACACTCCAGGTTAGGGTCAAGGCACTGGAAGGCCGCGCGGAGGACAGCGAAAATAGGAGCAGGAGGAACAACCTCCGCGTGGTGGGAATGCCGGAGGGAACAGAGGGCCAAGACCCGGTCGCATTTACGGAACATTTTCTCCGTACCCTCCTGCCTACTGCTGCCTTCTCCACCCATTTTGCGGTGGAGAGGGCCCACAGGATCCCCCCCGCACATTTATCTTTCGTTTACTGAACTTCCAGGACCGGGACTTGGTGTTACGTGAGGCCAGGAAAGTCCCAGAGCTCCGGTTTGCCAATGCAAGGCTCATGTTGTTCCCGGACTATTTAGTGGAGACCCAGAGGCAGAGGAGGACCTTTGACTCAGTGAAGGCCCAGCTACGCGCCAGAAATATAAAATACAGCATGCTGTTCCCGGCTCGCCTTCGTGTGGTCGACGGTGAGTCTACCCGCTATTTTACGATACCCGAGGAGGCTTCCCAGTGGTTGGACACCTTACCCAAACCCCGGTAACTGTATTGCTGGAATCTTTGTGTCGCTGCATTTGTCCGCTCGGATAAATGTCCCCCCCCCCCCCCCCCCCGCCATGTACACTGATCGGCGCCCCTTTTTATTGACTGCACGCTAGGTCCATCATCCTGCACACCTTGATGTACAGGCATCATGCAATGGTCACAGCCTTCCCCCCTGCCATGGTGGGATACCCACATTCCATGCCTTTACAAGCAGCGCCCTGTGACGGAACCTTCCCCTAGCTGATTGACTGTTCCCCCCTCCGTCTCCCCCTCTTTTTTCTCCCCCCCTGAACCACAGGTCCGCTTTTTTATTTTTCATACTGTGCATGCTGAAACTTACATATGCTGACGCCTTCGGGTGGAGGGAAATCCATCAACAAGTAGATATGCCCCTAATGACTCTCAAGATTAAAGGAGCGACGGGTGACACTGGGTGGGGGGATGGACCCTTCCTGGAACATAACACTGATTACTCCCCTGATGTTCACATAATATGGATGCCACTATGGCTCAAATGAAACTTATGTCGTGGAACGTCAGGGGACTGAATGACAGACTTAAACGGGCCCTGGTCTTGACTTATGTTAAAAAATACAGCCCCCATGTGTGTATCCTACAGGAGACACACTTGACGGGAGGTAGGGTGTTGGGCCTGAAGAAGCCCTGGATTGGCCGCTGCTATCACGCGACATATTCTAACGATGCGCGGGGTGTCAACGTGCTGATACACAAGTCCTTATCCTATGAGCTGCTGGATGTAAAGGTGGACCCGGGGGGTAGATACGTGATATTGCACACTGTCATAGACACTATAGAGTTAGTGATTGTGGGATTATATATACCACCGCCGGCCACGACGGCACTTCTGCAAAAGCTTGTCCCTATTATCGCCTAGTTACCCCACAGACAATCTGCTTATCGCTGGAAATTTTAATATGGTACTTAACCCTTCGCTAGATAGACTGTCGCATGATGCGGGCGTGGACTCCCCCCCTGTCCAGGTGGGCATCTCTATATGGCATGACGGATGTATGGCGTTGGAAGCACCCGACTGAACGGGCCTACACCTGCCATTCCACTTCATATAGGGCTATGTCCCGAATAGATCTCATCCTAGCCAGCGGAGGGCTGCTCTCACGAGTGAAAGCAGTTGACATGCTGCCGCAGGGTATATCGGATCATGCCCCTATGCTGTGTACTTTCCAGACTAACGCACCGCCTTCAGAGAGAATTTGGAGACTCTCCCGCTACTGGAATGCTGATCCAGTGGTGGAACCAGAAATTGACTCCCAGATCCTGGACTTCTGGTCAACAAATGCTAACTCTGCGTCGGTACACAGCGTCTGGGATGCGTTTAAGGCCTACACGAGAGGCTCCTACATAGCTTCCATAACTAAGGCTAGGCGTGACTCCATTATTACACTGCAGACGGCTGAGGCCAATGCCCTTGACCTGGAGACCAAGTATGCTTTGACTCAGAACCCTGTTACCTATATTGACATGCAGAATGCGTATAGGGAGGTGATGTTGCTTAGGGTTTCCCAGGCTAAGAAACAACAACTAGCGCAGACCCAACGCATTTTTGAGCAGGGGGGCAAGACTGGGCGCCTTTTGGCCTGGTTGGCCAGAGAGCAACAACCTGTTACGTCAATAGCCAGGATCCGAGCCCAGGATGGGACGGTCCTTTTGGACCCCCTGCTCATAAATGCCCGCTTTGCCTCTTACTACCAGGAGCTCTACTCTTCCAGAGCAGAATACTCCACACTCGAACTCCACTCCTTTCTCGACAAAGTAACCTTCCCCTCTCTATCCACCGAGGCCCGAGAGAAACTTGACAGTTTAATAACAGAAAAGGAGGTTCAGCAGGCTCTGGGGGAACTGCAGGCAGGAAAAACACCGGGCACCGACGGCATCCCGCCGGAATTTTATAAACAATATGGGGAACAACTAATATCGAAACTGCACCACACAATAGCCCAATCTCTGAGAGAGGGAAGTCTGCCAGCATCTATGGCAGAAGCAATCATAGTGGTTATAGCTAAGCCGGGTAAGGACCCTGAATTGTGCTCCTCCTATCGTCCCATCTCCTTGCTCAACGCTGACGCCAAGGTGCTCACCAAAGTCTTGGCAAGGAGATTGAACAAAGTGATCCTCTCCCTGATACATGGGGACCAGTCGAGCTTTATGCCCGGCAAAGGCACGGACATAAACCTGCGAAGACTCTATACAGTTCTGGGATCCCATGCACTCCTGGCCCCGGCGGATGCAGTGGCCTCCCTAGACGCGGAGAAAGCGTTCGATTCGGTTGAATGGAACTACCTATGGAAGGTCCTGCACCGCTTCGGCTTTGGCCCCAGGTTCATTTCTTGGGTCAGGACTCTTTATGTCAAACCGAAGGCTAGGGTCCGTACTGGTTCGGTCATATCCCCCCCCTTTCTCCTCCACAGGGGCACACGACAGGGATGCCCACTCTCCCCGGCGCTCTTTGCGCTGGCAATAGAGCCCATGGCAATCCTGATACGCAATTCCCCCGAGATCCGTGGCATCCCCTTGGGTCCTGTGGAGGAGAAGATCTCCCTTTATGCAGATGACACTCTTCTCTACATACGAGATGCCCCCTCCTGCCTTAACACAGCCCTTGACCTTATTAATACCTTTGGCACGTTCTCAGGCATTCGGATCAATTGGGGAAAATCTGTCCTCTTTGCCCTTCACCCCTCTGACGCTGGCTTGCCAACAAACACCCCTCTACAAATAGTCTCCCAGTTCAGGTACCCGGGGGTCAACATCCACAGAGACCTGAGACAGTTTATTCCCCTTAACCTCAATGTGGTAATGTCCTCTCTGGTTCAGAGATGCTCGGCATGGAAAACCCTTCCCCTGACGCATGTGGGCAGGGTTAACCTAATAAAGATGTCAGTACTCCCCAAGGTTACCTATCTATTTAGACAAACGCCAGTCCATATCCCACAGACATTCTTCAGGAGACTGAACAGCTTACCGTATTTGCCGGCGTATAAGGCGACACGGCATATAAGACGACCCCCTACTTTTCGATTTAAAAATTTGGTTTTGTGCAGTACTCACTATATAAGACGACCCCCCTTGAGCGGTAATACCGTATCTTCAGAAATGAAGTTGGCGCCAGGTAACATGCTGTCCCACACAGTATACATACAGTATACCGCCCTGAGCCAATCACAGCGAGCTATGCATTCTATTATTGAATACAATGCCTGCTCGGATTGGCAGAGGCTGTTACATCATCAGCCCGCGCCTCTGACTCTCACAGCCAATCCGAGCAGGCTACTGTATGTAGCCTGCTCCGATTGGCAGAGGTTGTTACTCCAATCCGAGCAGGCGCTGTATTCATTAATAGAATACAACGCTCGCCGGGATTGGCTCAGCGGTGTATACTGTATGTATACAGTATTACCGTACACTCCGGAGGGCTTATCATCCAGCGGGCGGCTGGTATAGGAAGGCGATACCCTTTATACAAGGTTGATTTTACTTTTAAACAGGAAGAAGAATGTATTTCATTTTGTGCAGTTATTATACCCGGCGTATAAGACGACCCCCACTTTTTGCCCATTTTTTTTTACTGTAAACTAAACTACTTTTACTACGCCGGAAAATACGGTACTTATGTCGTTCATTTGGAATGGGGGCACTCCTAGGATAGCACAGAGCACGCTCCAGCTCCCAGCTTCGCTGGGGGGTCTGGCGCTGCCCAATTTCCTGAAATACTACTGGGCGGCGGTCCTTATGACGGTTAAGTGGTGGCTATCTAGGGACCCACCTAACCCAGCTGCCACGCTGGAGACGGCACTGCTGGGATCCCACTTAGAGCTGCAAAATCTGATCCACAGGGGCCCCAAGTCCAGCCCCAATGTGACCCCCTCAATGAGGGTGACGTTGAGGGTCTGGGACACGGTCAGTGGGAAGGTGGGTAAGCTACACGCCTGGTCCCCGAATACCCCGCTTTGGGACAACCCGAGACTCCCCCACCTTGGCACCATTCCCGACCCCGCATTGTGGGCACGGAATGGAGTCAACACCTTGGCAGACGTCTCCGGCAACGAACTGCTTTCCTTTGACGATTTTAAAAAGGAAACACGAACTACCCAATTATATGTTTTTCAGATACATCCAACTACGTCATGCCTACCGCGCGCAGTTCCCCCAGTCTGTCACCCTAGAACTGAATCCCCTGGAAGAACTTCTATCCACGGACAGGAACAAAAAGCCTGTGTCTGCCCTCTATGCTGAATTGGTCGGTCTGGACACCTCCGTGGTCTCTAGGCTGTTTGATAAATGGAAGGCAGACATACCAGAGTTGGCTGACGATGACTGGGAAGAAGGTATACAGCAGTATCTCCCACTCATGATCTCGTCTCGGGATCGCTATACACAGCTCAGATTTATACACCAAGCATATTACTCTCCAAAACGACTGGCTAGTATATACCCCACTAGGAGTGACGTATGCCCTAAATGCACAATGACCACGGGGTCCTTTATGCACGTCGTCTGGTCATGTGAACGTCTCCAGACATTCTGGAGGGCAATCACGGCGGAAATCAATACCATAGGGAAACTACATGTACCTTGCAGCCCACTGCCGCTACTGCTGGGGATAGCAGACACTTTGCAAACAACACAGGCCAAAAAACACTTTGTTTTCTATGCACCCTTCTATGCCAGAAAGGCGATCCTTCTTAAATGGAACGACCCCAGCACACCTACAATCTCCCAGTGAAAGGCCTTAGTGGACGCAGCACTACCATTATATAAATTAACCTACATGGGGCGCAACTGTCCAAAAAAGTTTGAAAAGATCTGGGCGGCCTGGGTACAGGAAAGACAACTTGATCTCCCGTAACACTGAAACTGCTACACGATATAGGATGGGATGTAGGATGGGACACCCACGAAGATAGGTTGAGATCATCGACATTGGGATAGCTACTTGACCCCATGGGTGGCCTAGACCCCTATGGGGGGTAATGTCTCTCTTTGGGGATATCTGGGATGAGCTGATGGTAAATGCTATAGTTACCCTGGACACACACGGGCGACCTTGGGTCTGTTGTTAATTCCTCTAACATCAGTCTGTAATAATATACTTGCATTAACTGCTATCGTTCCCGGCAATCACTTGTTAGATGCTTGATGGATATATGCTTTCTCAGTTTGGATTTATTGCATATGTTGTGATACCACTATGCAAGATTATATATGTACTGTTGTTTTAGCATGTAATGTACAAAAATGAATAAAGTTTTCTGTTAAAAAAAAAAAAAATTGCAGATCGCAGCCATTACTAGTAGAAAATAAAAATGCCATAAATCTATCCCCTATTTTGTAGATGTGATAACTTTTGCACAAACCAATCAATATATGCTTTATTGCTTTTTTTATTTATTTTTTACCAAAAATATGTAGAAGAATCTATATCGGCCTAAACTGAGGAAGAAATTTTTTTTTTTTTTAATTTTGGAATATTTATTATAGCAAAAAGTAAAAAATATTAAATTTTTTATTTTTCTAAATTGGCGGTCTTTTTTTGTTTATAGCGCAAAAACGCAGAGATGATAAAATACCACCAAAAGAAAGCTCTATTTGTGGGGGAAAAAAAGGACAAATTTTGTTTGAGTAGACGACCGCACGATTGTCAGTTAAGGCCCCTTTCACACTTGTGCAAATTCAAAGTCGCACAATTATACCGCGATTTTGCTGCGATTTCAAGGAATGCCTGTATAAGTGGCATCAAAATCGGACCAAAGTAGTGCAGGGACTACTTTGAAGTCGAACTAATATGAATGGCTGTCATTGGAAATCATGGGGAACGACTTGTCATGCTACTTTGCAGTCCCAAATCGTAGGACAAGTCGTATAAGTGTGAAAGGGGCCTAAAGCGACGCAGTGCCGTATTGCAAAAAATGGAGCCATCAGGAAGGGGGGAAATTCTTCCGGGGCTGAATTGGTTAATATGTGAAAATCAACTTTGCTTGCAGCATCTGTCTGTATTTGCTGCTGCAGACTTTCCAGAATCAAGTTTTGAAACTAATATCCAATTTAGGATTGAAGTCGTCATAAATGCTGGATGTAGGTCTGGTGCTGGTTCACACTGGTGTATTCCTGTTTAAATCGTATGTCACTCTTTGCAAGGCGATTTGAACCCATTCATTTTGTATGGCTCAGATCATACCACATCTGTGTGAAAAAGGTGCATGCACTTTTTTTTTTTTTTCTGCTGCACTGGAATCCTATGTGATCCCATTCAGCCAATCTTATCTGTTTTTGGGATGTCATTACCTTAACCACTTCAGCCCCGGAAGGATTTACCCCCTTCCTGACCAGAGCACTTTTTGCGATTCGGCACTGCGTCGCTTTAACTGACAATTGCGCAGTCGTGCGACGTGGCTCCCAAACAAAATTGACATCCTTTTTTCCCCACAAATAGAGCTTTCTTTTGGTGGTATTTTATCACCTCTGCGGTTTTTATTGTTTGCGCTATAAACAAAAGCATAGCGACAATTTTGAAAAACGTATTATTTTTTTCTTTTTTGCTATAATAAATATCCCCCAAAAATATATAAAAAAAAATAATCGTTTCCCTCGGTTTAGGCCAATACGTATTCTTCTACATAGTTTTGGTAAAAAAAAATTGCAATAAGCGTTTATAGATTGGTTTGCACAAAAGTTATAGCGTTTACAAAATAGGGGATAGTTTTATGGCATTTTTATTAATTTTTTTTTTTTTTTTTTTACTAGTAATGGCGGTGACCATGATATTTATCGTGACTGCGACATTATGGCGGACACATTTTTGGGACCATTGGCATTAATACAGCAATCAATGCTATAAAATTGCATTGATTACTGTAAAAATGTCACTGGCAGTAAAGGGATTAACCACTGGGGGAGGTTAAGTGTGTCCTAGGGGTGTGTTTCTAACTGTCTGGGGGATGGGCGCTGTGTGACATGACACTGATCGCTGCTCCCGATGACAGGTAGCAGATGATCGGTGTCCTGTCATTAGGCAGAACGGGGAGATGCTGTTTACATCGGCATCTCCCCATTCTTGAGCTCCATGACACGATCGCGGGTATCCCCGTGGCGATTGAGTCCGCGGGCACGGTCACAGAACTCGCGGCAGGAGCGCGCCGCCGGTGGGAAATTCAAAGTAACGTACGGGTATGTTACTTTGCCCAGCCGTGCCATTCTGCCGACATATAAATGCCGACAGCGGTCGGCAAGTGGTTAACATTGACACCCGCAGCAGTTCGCATGAACGGAGTGCGTTTGTGATGCGCTGCAAGAAATGCACAGGAATCACTGCATCATTGTGAACCAGGACTCAAGCATACTAAACTCAAATGTAATGCGATTATCAGTTTGCTGCTTGGATGTTGTGGCTTTTTAATTTTTTTCTTTTCTCCCGCCTTATGTTTGATTTTGCTTGCATATGCACTCTGTCCTAGAGTGTTCATGATTTTATTTATGGAACAGCAGTGGCGTCATGTAGAAGTGACGTTTTTTACAACCTCTCCTGAATGATTTAACTTGATAATAACCAATGTTTAAACCGTCCGTTTTTTCCACGTTTACATGCTGCGTTTGCGTTTTTAGAAGTGTTTCTTTTTCCAAAATGGCCAAAAATGAAAAACGTCTGTAAACGAAATGCAGCTAAATGCGAGTTGCCACGCTTTGCCGCGTTTAGAAGCGTTTGGCGCTTGAAATGCCTGTAAACTCAGCTTCTGAACTCATCTTTTTGCATTCCAAAAAATCCCTCAGTACATGGAAAGATAAGATAACATAGAGGAGTGTTTAGGGGCAGTTGAAAAAAAAATCCTGACTGCGCCTAAATGCCGTTTACCAGCAGCAGTGTACTAGGGTGCTCTCCTGATTAGCAATACTTCCCCTCTCCTTAGCTCCATTACATAGGGAGCAGCGTTTGGTTATTCACAGAAGAATGGTTAACCACTTGTCTACAGGGCACTTAAACCCCCCTCCTGACCAATTTTCAGCTTTCGGTGCTCACACTTTGAATGACAATTACTCAGTCATGTAACACTGTACCCAAATTTGAGAAAAATTGAATGGCAGATAATCTGAGGCAACTGTGGACTTTCATGGTACTTTCATGGTACGGTAAGGACTTGCATAGTATAATAAAAAATCGTATAAGTTTATTACAAAAATACAAAACGCAACAATTGATTGAAAATCCTCAGAGGTTTAGACAGTACATAACAGCTCTATAGCAGAACTGACAGTAAGGCTCATATTCCTTAATCCACAGTAAGGGACAAAACAAAATGACAATCGAACTGGTTCAGACTCAACATGTTTGGCGGGGTGACCGCTTCTTCAGGAGTATATTTCATAGGAGATTTATGTAGTTGTCGCTATAAAAGATATTTCAATAATTAATACACAAAAACGTATAATTAGTATACAAATATGCATAACACCCAGATAATTTACCATGGATAATTTAGTAAAAATGTTATTTGAAATAATGATAGTAACACCAACCAAAATGGGCTAAAGTTTAAATATACATAGATATACATAGATATACATAGATATACATAGATAGAGATATATATATATCTATCTATCTATGTGTGTATATAAAGGTAGTTAATTCTTAATACATACCTATAATATTTGGATAAAAAATTCACTTTGTTTCTGCGAGGAGCTGGGCTGCCAGGGAGTGGGGGGCGAGTACCGCCGGCATGCAGGGTTGAACAGGAGCCGTTATCAATCGGTCCGGGGGAAGAGGGCACAGATCACAGAGCGATAGCCTGCTGTTAGTTTACATTGGAATTGCCTCCGCTCATGATTACACACAGCCCCGCCCCCTCCTGACCCCACGCCTGTGATAGACAGAACGCCAGTACAATTCTGGGATGCGTTCTGTCTATTACAGTGTCTATAACAGGCGCGGGGTCAATGTAAACGAACCGCAGCCTATCGCTCTGTGATCCGTGCCCTCTTCCCCCGGACCGATTGATAACTGCTCCTGTTCAACCCCGCATGCCGGTGGTACCCGCCCCCCACTCCCTGGCAGCCCAGCTGTGGAGGCAATTGCAATGTAAACTAACAGCTATCGTGATCTGGCGGCTTTCCTCTTCCCCATGATGATCCTCTGCAGTGGTGGGCACAGGTGAGGCTGCAGTGGTGGGCACAGGTGAGGCTGCAGTGGTGGGCACAGGTGAGGCTGCAGTGGTGGGCACAGGTGAGGCTGCAGTGGTGGGCACAGGTGAGGCTGCAGTGGTGGGCACAGGTGAGGTGAGGCTGCAGTGGTGGGCCCAGGTGAGG
>CM053031.1:177590961-177708461 GCA_028564925.1 Lithobates sylvaticus | reverse complement strand
TGCCAACAGGTGGGAATCGCCTGAGGTACATCTTTTTGCAACCCAATTAAACAGCAAGACAAAGATTCTTTTCTCTGAATCCAGCAGATCAGTCTCTGGGGATCGTCGTGCTAGCGAATCCCTGGACATTTAGCCTTTGCTATGCCTTCCCTCCTATCGGGCTAATCCCGGAAGTCCTCAGGATGTTTCTTCTAGAGAGAAAAAAATCTCTCGCAGGCAGGCTCCGCGGCGATCTGCGCCATGTCTGGCCCCTCCGCCGTGGGGAGGTACGCCGAGTCCTTCCTGCTCTTTGCAGCCAGCGATGGAGCTCTGAGAGCTGGGCTGGATAACAGGTGACCGTCAGTTCCAGCGGAGGCAGGCCATTCTGCAGGACTCGCGGTCCTTGCAATACTTTTGTCACCGCAGTCTTACAAAAGCTATTTTTTGGGGGAAAAAATACACTTTTTTTGATTAAATAAGAAAATACGTAAAATAAAGGTAGCCCAATTTAATTTTTTATTGTAAAAGATAATGTTGCGCCAATTGATACCCATCCTGTAATGCTTCAAAATTGCGCCTGCTTTTGGAATGGCGACAAACTTTGACTCTTAAAAATCTCCATAGGTGAAGTTTAACAATTTCTACAGGTTCCCCTTTTTTCAGTTGGAGGTCTTTTTCTAGAATTGGTGCTCTCGCTCGAACGATTGTGGCGAAACCTCACTTGTGTGGTTTGAACACCGTTTACATATGTGGGCACGACTTGCGTATGTGTTCACTTCTGCAACACTGTACCCTTATGAAATTTATGTCCTTTTTAATTTATTTGAAAAAAAAAAAAATTCCGCTTTAAATTAAAACAGGCCGAAAATTTTGTAAAAAAAAAAAAAACTTTTTTTGTTATAACATTTTGCAAATTAGTAATTTTTCTTCATGCGTTTTGGCCAAAATTTATACTGCTACATATCTTTGGTAAAAATAATCCAAATCAGTGTAAATTATTTGGTCTTTGTGAAAGTGTTAGTCTACAAGCTAAACATTGAAAATTGATCACACCTGATGTACTGACAGCTTATCATTTCTTGAGACCCTTACAAGCCAGGACAGGGCAAATACCCCCAAAATGACCCCTTTTTGGAAAGTAGACCCTCCAATGTATTTAGTAAAAGGCATGGTGAGTTTTTTGAAATTGTGATTTTTATTTTATTTTTTCCCCCCACGATTCTTTGCAAAATTTCGATTTTTTTTTTGTTTGTTTTTTTTGTTGTTTTTATTTATTTATTTTTTTAAACAAAATTGTCATTAAGTTTTTTCTCTCGCAGCATATGCATACCACATATTGCACCCCAAAATACATTCTGCTGCTACTCCTGAGTATGGCAATACCACATGTGTGGGACTTTTACACAGCCTGGCCACATGCAGGGAGCGCTGTCAGGCATTCTAGGAGCACATATTTCTAGACTGCCGCTTTTGAGAGACCTGGAGCACCAGGACAATGGAAACACCCAAAAATATACTCCATTTTGGGAAGTAAACACCCCAATGTATATTGTGACATGAGTCTTTTGAGCATGTCATTTTTTTTTCCACACTTTTTGGCGGGGGGGGGGGGGGATGTGGCACACTCCTAGCACAAAGGGAGGTAAGCAACTATGTGGCCCCACAGAAAAAAATCCCAGTCTAGTGGGGCCGCATATTTAGGTCGGCATGAAGGGTTTAAAAGGAAATACACTGCCAGTTTTATGGGAAATTTCCTTAGTCTTCTTGAATAGCGGAAGAGAATGTGACTCTTCCCTCTTAGGAGGAAAAACAAGTCTCATAGAACAAAAGTGTGCACACATTTATTATGTCTTTGATGACCTTAGGTCTAACTGGGTCAATGCAATTATTTTTATTTGCATCCTCCATGTTAGTATAAAAAACAGGAGGGCACACCAGCCTAGTGCATTACCTTCATATTCCATTTAGTTCTAAAAGAAAATATTCTACTCTCAAACTGTTAACAAGTATACCAGTTGTACTAGTTCAAAGCCACAACCACCAAATCTGCCGCACTTAATAAACAGCATGAGGAAAAAGGCCATTCAGGTCATATGTGGCTAACATGTTTCAAGAACCAAAGGATATGGTACCTGAAATCTGACTTGTATAGCGTATAGCACAATGTAAGAAAAATAAGCTCCTCCCATCCTGTGTGGGCTGGATTACCTGGGGGGTCGATTGCCGATTCGCCAGGGGGTCGCGAATGCTTGTCCAATCTGCAAAGCTGGCAGAGATGGACCCGAAGTTACTGTGTGTACGCCGGAGTCTGTCCGTCTCAGCCAGCAAGATGTCACTTCCAGGAGAGGAGAGACCGCACGGAAGTGACGTTCCGTCGCTGCCATCTTTGTACTTTCGTCCGCAGTAAGGCTATAGTTAGAAGTCGGCAAGCGGACATCTTTTTACACCCACTGAAGTCTTGCATTTTACACGTATTTTTATATACTAATATAAGGTCCACTTGACGACTTCTAACTGTAGCCTTGGTGCGGACGAGTGTACTAAGTTGGCGGCGATGAAAAGCCACTTCCAGTTAACGCATTAGATGGGTTGCTGGTTCTGACAGAACACCTGAGCAACTTTGGTAAGTCAGAGACATTAATAAAGGCATTTTTGTACTGTGTGCCACCGGCGCAATCAATACATAGATTGTGAATAAATAAGTCTGACATGACACTGCAAAAAACAAAAATGATTATGGAACAATACATATCATTTATATATAAACATCCCAGTTGGTTCCTCAAAAGTGGTTATTCCGTGCCAGTGCTAGATACGTTTGGGTGCTATACACTTTGTATATCTAGCACTGGCCCGGAATAACCACTTTTGAGGTACCAAGCAGGACATTTATATATAAATCTATATATATATTTTTATCTTGGAGAATGTAAATATCCCCTATGATGGCAATAGGTAGTGACAGGTACATTGTAGTGTTCTTTTTTCATGCAGCCTGTGGGCTGAACAAAAAAGATTGATCGGTGGGTATGCCCACCATTAGAATACCGCCCTTCATCCACCCACTTCTATTGATGGGCATGCATGCACCATTTATTTTTTAAGAACTGTGGTGGTGAAATCACCTCCTACATCGTTGGAGTGGCTGATTTACGTATCGTTGGAGCAACTGCTGTTGCTGTCAAGATAAATAAATCAGTGCTGCAGCTGAATGGCGTACCTGCTAAGCAAATGATGGTTAACAATAAAACAAAGTAACATTGCAGTATAACAGTAAGACTTGCCATACCTGCAAAGCAAATACAATAAAACATAGTAAAAATAAAACATTGCAATCTGTGCCTAAAAAAATATATGCCGAACCATGGGGGCAATCGGCCCCTAATGTTAGGAGCAAATCGCTCCTCCACCCCTGCTGCCCCCATGCTTCGGCATATAAGCTTTTTTTTTTTTTTTACTGTGGTGGTGAAATCACCTCCAACAGCACTGGGAGTCGCAGCTTTATGTATCGTGGCAGGAAACGGACTGTTAAAATAAATAAACCCGTGCTGCAGCTGAATGGCGTACCTGTTAAGCAAATGATGGTTAACAATAAAACAAACATTTACAGTATGACATACCATACCTGCAAAGCAAATACAATAACACATAGTAAAAATAAAACAGAGAACGATATAGAATAGGGAGCGAACAGTAGAGTGGAAAGTAGAGAGCGAGCATGAGAGAGAACAATAGAGAAAGCAAAGAAAAATACAACCACCACTGTTTTTGGATTTTTTATTTTTTGTGTGTTTTTTTTTTTTTTTTCTCACTTTTTTCACTTTTATAAAAACTGTAAACTGAACGTTGTAGATTATGGTCATCACATCTTTCGAGACCCGGTGCACGTGTGCCTAGGACAGTGTGGTGCTGTACCCTACGCTTATACTCAACTAGTACTAGTGTGGTAGCGTTTGAAACAGTCACTGATGCAGAGACCAGGTTGGTCAGGACAGGAGGGACAATAAAAGCGGGTGTCACGCCTAAATCCGCATTTTCTGCAGACACGATATCTTCTTTGGCATGTTCTTTGGGTAGGGGTACCAGGTAGGACATAAGGAAAATACCTCTCATGCAGCCAGCTCACTGCATTTGCACTTGGAAGGTGTGGGCCGTCTGGAAACAGGGCTGTAACGATCTCTTCCTGGAATTTAAGGAAGGATCCTGTCCGTCCTGAAGATTTGTATAGCAGAAAAGCATTCAGCAGAGCCAATTGAAATAAATATACAGTCACTTTTTTGTACCAGCGTCTGGCCTTATGGGCAATTGGGTACAGCGTCAACTGGTCGTTGAGGTCCACCCCTCCCATATTAAGGTTGTATTCGTGGACACGGGTTTCTCCACAACACCAGTCACCGTAGGAATTTGTTACATTAAAAAGTAAGATGCAGCGCTAAATAACACAAAAAAAATATATATAACATAGAACATAAAAGTCCATATATTGGAAAAAAATCCCAAGTGTCTTCATTGATGGAAAAAATAATAAAATCTCATGCAGGGGACTTTGTGAATAAATCACACCTCCACAACTGGAATAGATGGCCGCTCACCTCACTCTATGAACCCTTTCGTTATAGAGGGTCTGAAACACCTTCCCCTGTCATGGGGTATCAGATAATCAATTAGATTGCACAGTGCCACATGTGCCAATTCCATAATCAAAAAGGTGACTAAAAAGTGGCACACTCCTGTAATTGTCTACGTACAAGTGATACCCCTTTCTGAATAAGGGTGACACAAAGTCCCACACAATCTTACTCTTGACCCCATATCTGGCACGCTTGCTGGTAAGATAGTGTTTGATAGACAAGCCACAAAATTTTATCAGGGACACATCAACGCAGACAACTTGATCGGGAGTAAACAATTGTTGGTTGAAGTGGTTACGAGGGGCCGAATCCTGTAGAGCCGATCAAATCCAGGGTCACCCCGAGGACGTCAGAGTTCATTGTCGATGAAGTGCATGAACCGCAAGATCTGCTCTTATCGTGTCCTGGTCATGGAGGCAGAGAACACGGGCATATGATGAATTGGGTCAGTGGACCAATATGACCGCAACTCACTCTTTTTTTAGTTATGCCCATGAGGAGGGATAGGCCCAGAAAGATCTTAAATTTGGAAACCATAATTGGTTTCCAATCTCTGGCAAGGGTCAGCTGGGGATTAGCGGCGATGAATTGACCAGCATACAAATTGTTATGGTCCACAATAGATCTGTAGAGATCTTCAGGGGGAATAACGGCAAATAAAAATCAACTGTCTCCTCCTGAATTCCGGGTTGGCCAGTGAATCGGGGATACAGGTGCTGCAGAAGTGGTGGGTTCCCATTTAGGATTGGTGAATGCAGCAGGAAGGGCACTATGGGCTCGATGGGCCTGTCTGTCTTGGTGGCAGTGGGACACTACTCATGCTAGCCACCTTGCCAGCTTGAACTGCACTTATGGGACTCGCCACATCACCAAGTGTTACTGCAGTGCTGTATGTACAACCAGGATGTACTAGGCACCTGGTTCTTGCCAGTTCACCAGAAGGATGAGCGGTGCTAGTACTGTCTCTCTGCTCCATACGAGAGCCCTCAACATAAGCAGAAGAACGGGGTCTGGTACGCCTGACCTTGGCAGGGACCACAACTCTGTCGTCAGAGCTATCTGTCAGGGTGCTGCTGTCTACAGGTTCATATTCTGAGCCTGAATCTGACAGATGAGTGAATTCCTCTTCACTATCTCTGCCATGCTCAGAAACGTGTAGGCCTCTTCACTAGTGTACCTTCGATTTTGACATTTTGGTCTCTAAATTTACTGGTACAACTAGTGAGACTCGCAAGAAAAAAAGCACCTGACTGTCAGCGACTGCTTCAAATGCTGCCAAAAAAAAAACTGTTAGCGTTCGCAGGGATCAGGCCTGACTCTGCGAATGCTGCATTTATGTCTTTTTGTAAGTGACAGTGATCGATTGATACGGCACTTGGGTGGGCTGGGCGGAAGGGCTAAATGCAGGTGCTAGCAGGTATCTGGGCTGATTCCACTAACACTGCGTTTTTGGGAACCCTAAATTGCTGGGGACGCTAGTATAGATCTGATCAGATATCGGTCTGTTCAGACACTATACTACTAAGGGAGGTGTATGGTGCGTGCGCCGCAGACCTTATCTGATGCTAAAACCTTACTTTGATCACCCGCCAGGTGATCGGGGGGGTGGTTAAACCTTTAGGTAAAATACGGCTGGTGCCCTGATACTATAAAAAAAAAAGTGGCTAGCCTGCGTCACCCGTGAGACTTATACAGGGATCACTGGTGACAGGGGGGGATAAAGGGGTAAAAACCTTTATTAGGGTGGGTCAGAGGAGTCCCTAAACCTATTTGGGCCTAATACTAATTACCCTAATGCTGATTTTTGTCACTTATGACACCAGTACAGCGATCCAAAAAAAATCTGACTGCTGCACTGGGTCACAGTGACAGGGGGTGAAGAGGTTAACTGGGGGGGGTGTGGCAAGTGTACCTACGTGGACTGGTGTCAGTGTAGTGTTGGTGCATAGATGTTTTCCCTCCTCGGTCTGGAACGGAAAGACCGACACAAGGAGAAATGACATCACTTCCCCTGTCAGTGTTTACACTTGCACAGACAGGGGAAGGATCTCATTCGCCAGGACCGATCACCAGGTCCAGGCCAGATTTCATTGGCCTGGAGATTGATCGGTTCTGGATCAAATCCGGTCGTGCAGATGGACCCACCTGCCGCAGTATAATTTTGGCGGCTGGTCCGGAAGCGGTTAAGAAAAGAATAAAAAAAGGGGGCAACCAGTGCGCACAACCTCACTATACTAAGAAATGAATAATATGTATAGAAAGCTGCCAACATAAGTGATCTCGCACAGTAAGTAAAAATGATGAATAAGGTATGTGGCGCTAACTTTCTTAAAAAAAGTCCGTCGTAAGTAAAGTGCTATAAATATATAGCCAGTTAACTAATAACTAATCCTGATGTGTATGAGAATAATATTCATCCAGAAAAAATACAGTGGCAATAATAAAATAAAATTCATCCAATGATAATATCCAAGGTGTTCAAACAATATTACAATAAGGTGTAATTCCTCTAAAAAATTATTGTGCAAAAACAGTGTCCAAACTTCAATGAAATGTGCAAATAAGCATATTAACCACTTAAGGATCGCCTCACGCTGATATACGTGGGGAAAATGGCAAGGCTGGGCACAATCACGTACCTGTACGTGGCCCTTTAAGAGCCCAGCCGTGGGTCGCATGCGCGCTCGTGACCCGGGCCTGAGCTCCGCGGCCGCTGGACCAGCGGACCCGATCGCCGCTGGTTTCCCGCGATCGGGTCACAAAGCTGAAGAACGGAGAGGTCCATGTAAACAAACCTCTCCCCGCGCTTCCTACACTGCCTGTCACTAATCGGCTGCTCCCTGTCATCAGGAAAGCCGATCAGTGATGTCAGACGTCAGCCACGCCCCCTAATGTAAACAAAAACACACACACGTCAGACCATAACTCTTTCACTGCCAGTGTCATTTATACAGGAATCAATGCATTTAAATAGCATTGATTGCTGTATAAATGACAATGGTCCCAAAAATTTTCGATGTGTCCGCCATAATGTCGCAGTCACAATAAAAAACGCTGCTCGCCACTATTACTAGTAAAAAATATTAATAAAAATGCTATAAAACTATCCCCTATTGTAAACGCTATAACTTTTGCACAAACCAATCAATAATTGCTAATTGCGATTTTTTTTTTTTCGGCCGCTAGCGGGCGTTTTTTCCCCCCGCCAGCGGCCGAAAAAGGGTTAATATCGCCCCCAAACCGCCGCTGCAGCGGCGTTTTGCAGGCGGGTTCGGAGCGCTGCCCCATTGTTTTCAATGGGAAGGGGCGCTCTAGGAGCGGTGAATATACCGCTCCCACAGCGCACCCAAGATGCGGCTTGCAGGACATTTTTCAGCGTCCTGCAAGCGCACCGCTTCAGTGTAAAAGCCCTCGGGCTTTCACACTGAAGACACAGCAACAGCTGTCTCGGGTCGGTTTGCAGGTGCTATTTTTAGCGCAATAGCACCTGCAAACCGCCCCAGTGTGAAAGTGGCCTAACTGTTACTGAGTTGCTGTTAATTGCTTACAGACAACCCTTGAATAAATAACTATTAAGGACTATTTTTGCGGACTGTTTGCTGCAATATTTTTATTCCTAGTCACTGGGAGTTTGATGACATATCTACATATTTCTTTGGCACTGTTTGCACTTACATATATTTTTTTTTTCATATTTTTATATATATTTATTCACTGATGTTGTTTATTATGCATATTATTCATTGATGTTTTTTAATATGCTTATTTGCACCTTTCATTCAGAAGTTTGGACACTGTTTTTGCACAATAATTTTTTAGAGGCATTACACCTTATTGGTCACAGCAATATTGTTTGAACACCTTGGATATTATCATTGGATGAATTTTAATTATCATTTTATTATTGCCACTGTTTGTTTTCTGGATGAATATTATTCTCTTACACATCAGGATTAGTTATTAGATAACTGGCTATATATTCATAGCACTTTACTTAGGATAGACTTTTTTTAAGAAAGCGCCACATACCTTATTCATCAGTTAAGAAAAGAAGCTACGGTGACGATTTTTTCAATAATTGCAGCAGGAATTGAGAAACCGCAATGCATTATTTGTAATAAAGTTCTATCAGCCGAATCTATGAATCCCAACAAACAAACGTCATTTTGATACCAAGCATCTAAGCTTTGCTGGCAAGGATATCCAGTATTTTAAAAACAAAGCTGATGGTGTCAACAAACGCAGACTTGATACTGCTGGCAAGTACCACAAACAAAACCTAGCAGTCGTTGAAGCTTCATGTTTGGTGGCTCTCAGGGCTAAGAAACCTCACACCATTGCCGAGGATTTGCTGTTGCCAGCAGTCAGACATTGTTTGAGTTATGATTGGAGCCAAATTAGTTACGAAATTGAGTGCAATTTCCTTATCTAACGACACTGTCAGCAAGAGAATAGATGAAATGTCTGCTGATATTATTGATCAGGTAATCCAGAAAATTAAATCTGTTCCACTTGGAATATTTAGCATCCAGCTTGATGAATCTACAGATGTTGCAAACTGTTCTCATTTACTGGTTTACGTGAGGTATATTCATGATGATGACTTTAAAGTAGAGTTTCTTTTTTGCAAACCTCTTGAAACAACTACTGCACGTGATGTATTTGACACAGTTGGTTCATTTCTGGAAAAACACAAGATCCTTTGAGAAAAGGTTTGTGGTGTTTGCACAGATGGTGCTCCAGCTATGCTAGGATGTCAGTGTGGATATCAACGTTTGGTATTGAATGAATCGCCAAAATCCATTGGACTGGTTCATCGACAAATGTTAGCAACAAAGACGCTATTACTAGAAGTAATGAAAAGCATCATAAGTGCTGTCAATTTTGTAAAAGCGAGTGCTTTAAACAGTTGATTCAAAACTTTGTAATGAATTGGAAGCTTCCGCTAATGTTCTGTTATTTCACACTGAAGTGAGATGGTTGTCAAGAGGAAAAGTTTTAAAACGTGTTTTTGATCTTCGTAACTACCGTATTTATCGGCATATAACACGCGCCGGCGTATAACACGCACCTTAACTTTAAGAGGGAAGTTTCAGGAAAAAAACTTTAAACAGCCCCTGCACAAATCAAACAGCCCCTGCACATTACGAACAGCCCATGTAAAATACAAACAGCCCCTGTACATTCAGCTGCACATGTACAATACAAACAGCCCCCTTTCATTATAAAGCCCCCCGCACTCCGAGCGCTGGGAGAGGGACACCGCTGCGGGCATACTGTAGAGTTGAACTTCACACTGTCAGCCCCTGTGTCACTCACATACCTCCATTAATGCCGCTGAGCCACGCTCTCTCGTGGACCCGGTCATGTGACTGCTCTCCTCTCCTTCATTGATGGTCACATGACCGCTCTCCTCCAATCAAAAGCTACACACGAGGAGGCGGAGCGGGAGGAGGAGAGCAGCCACAGCGTGCGGATTCAGGTTAGCTTGCATTGGGTTACGTAGGGGGACTCAGAGGGCTGACGCTGCAGTGGAATTTTCTGATCTTTAATGGCAGCGCTGTTTCACGGCCAGGAGAGGCGGGGCGGCCGGCCTGAAACCCTCCCAATAGGTGGCACCTGGGCAGGACCACCCGATCCCCGCCCCCTGTTGTAAAAATATGGATATCGGCGTATAACACGCAGGCGCAATTTACCCTCTATTTTCAGGGTAAACATGTGCGTGTTATACGCCGATAAATACGGTAACTAAACGTTTTTTTAATCAGAAAGCAAAACATTTTGAAAAACGCTTTTTTTAATCAGAAAGCAAAACAGTTTGAAGCACTTTTCCCCAATGAAAATGAACTGCAGACATCTTTGCAATCTTGAACGAGTTAAATTTATCTCCAAGGACCTAATGCAACATGCCTCGATTTGTCTGAAAAGATCCAATCATTCCAAATTAAATTTCAACTTTGGCAACAAAAATTGGATGAAAATAGAATGATTTACATGTTGCCCAACTTATCTACTTTGAGTAAAATTACATTGAACTTGACAAAAGGATTAAAACAATAAGTTCTGTCAAAGAACACTTGCAAATACTTGCGGACGAAATTTCATTGTACTTTCCAAATTTTCCTGACACCCCGTTTGCACTTGCTAGAAGTTCATTCACAGTCAAAGTTGATGTTCCTGAGAATGCACAAGAGGAGTTCATTAATCTCATTACCAGCAATGCAGCAAAAAATTATTTTCTCTTCCTTGTCCGTTAATAAATTCTGGATCACGTGTTTGAAGTCATATCCTGTTCTGTGCGAGATTGTGTTGTGCCTTCTTCCATTTCCAACATAATATCTTTGTGAAACAGGCTTTTCAAGCTTGTTGGTTAAGTCTAAATACAGAAGTAGACTTGTTGTAGAAGATGATCTTCGTTGTACTCTTGCAAAGACTGCCCCAAGAATTTCTGATCTGCTGAGAAAGAAGCAACCTCAGTGTTCGCACTGATGCTTTTCGTTTTTTGATGCATGGTTTCGCAACAGTTTTGTAGCAATGTCGTTTACTGTTATATTAAGACTGTCTAAGATTTACAGTTGTTACGCTTTGTTTTCACATGATTATACAATACAGTTCAATACACAATGAATAAAAAATAAACGCAATAACTTGTATGTTAATTATAAATATTTAGCACTATATATTAGATTTTTTTTGTGATTAATCACTACGCTTAAAGATGTTAAATTTGTAAGAATGAAAATACATCCTGCATATCAGATATGCTGCAAAATTACAGCAATGAAGGACCAACAAAAATAATTTTACTGTGAGGGGTCCCTACAACTTGGGAAATTTTATCAAGGGGCCACGGCACTAGAGGGGTTGAGAACCACTGCCTTTAAAGCTTCCTCTACAGAGTCTTCTGGCCAAATGTAGTAATTTTGGGCAGTACTTTTTATTAAACCTCTCCAAGCCAGGTTGATTTGCTACTTTAACTTCTTTTTGTATTTTAGTGCTGTGCATAATGGGATACCTTCAGTTCTAAGAGGGTAGCTAAGTGTAGTGGCGCCATTTAGTTTCAAATTGGAAGAGTGGAAACCCATCAGTCTGAGCACCACATTTTAGCACAGGGGATATTCTATTGTTCGTTCATGATGGTAGTAGGGGGGAATAGGTTGGGGTCTGGAGTCCTTCTCTCACATGGAAATAGTGTTCTCCTGTCCTCCCCACTACCACATGCATTTGCATCAACCTCCTGCCTTAAAGCCCAGTGGGATTAGTGATTTATTGGGGTGCACTTGATGTTTATCAAAGTTCCAATTAAAATTTCCAAAATGTTTTCTTTCTCAGTGGGTTACCATTTATCCCATATCTCGATATCTTGCCACACTTCAACAGATCAGTGGATGGACCTGTCAGACTTCCAATTGTGGATAAATACAAAGTAAGCTGTTTATATCATTTTTCTAATGTTTCTAAGCCAATTGATAGCCAGCATTACCACTAAGATTTTTTTGTGATCTAGCCATTTGTGTGTCATATCCAGGTCAGTAACGTTTTTTTTTTATTATTTTTTTTTTAGGCTCCGTTAGCTTTACCCTCACTTTCCTGCAAATGTCATTTACCAGACAAATTAAAGTAACAGCAACACAAACAAATGTTTTTCCCTCGAGTAAGGGATGTCAGATATTCCTTTCTGTCTGTATTCTGTTGCAGAGTTCCTCACTTCCTATTTGGTGAATCAGTTGTCAAAAGCAGAGGAAGTGAGATTAAATCTTTCGAACGGAGGCTAAAGCTGGGTACAAAGTTGTGTTTTTTTTTTTTTTTTTTTTTCAGCTAGGGGGCCTTAGATTCCTGCATCCACACAAGCCATGTTGATGTAGGGATCATCCCCTGTTGTGCTGTTGTAGTCTGACAGCGAGGCCACTCCCACCCTCACGATCCGGATAACAGAAGCCGATCTAGAAGCCGGCCAGTTTCTGCCGAATCGGCCGAATTGTGATCTGTGTGTACCCAGCCTAATCAGTCCTGCTCTATCCAAAACTAGAAAATTTATATTTTGGCTTGACAAACACGTAGAACCCATTGGTTGCTATTCTACCTCCAGATTATTGAGCGGACAGTGGAGTTTTAGCTTACTATAAAATTGATCGATCTCCACCTGTAAGAAAAGCTTCTGATACTGACAGCACTGGATATTGCACTGCACTTACACTAATGGTAGATTTACTGATTTGCATATTATAACTTCTTTAAAAATGTAACTAGGTTATTTTTATTTTTTTTTAAATCTGTAAAGATTTCAATTTTAAGACATGCCTGTGCACCTGTTGCATGTTTCTCACACCTGTCACTTTTTTTTTTTAGATATTGGAGCCTAAAGCTGGCCATACACTAAGCAGGTTTCATGGGTGGCCATGTCGTTCCCCTCCTGTCAGACATTAAAGGAAGTGGGACAGAAAATTTGGGGCTGGACAGCAGCTGCGTCTAATCAGATGCCGCTGTTCGTGTATTTTGACAGCTGTCGCACACAATATGCACGGGGGGGGGATTTGTCCATCCGCACTCTATAATCAAATAAAAAAAACACTGAGCCACATTTTAGTGCTCTGTATGCTTTACTATGTATGCAGTCAGCACCATGACATTTTGTCTGCTGCATGTAATTTTTATGGTACTGATTCATCATACATGCTTGTCTGGCAGGGCTCTCAGTGTAGATGATCTTTTGACCGCTGAGCTGATCATGGTTTGGAAGCCATATTTATGCCGTTTTATATCCAGTGTATATAAGCACCCATTAGTGTTATCTTAACCATTAGGTTCCTAAGACGTATGTCGTTTCAATAAAGCCCATTTCTTGTCATTTTAATTACAATTTGTCATTTTTTTCTTTTCTTGTATTGCTCCTTTAGGATATGGGCACAGTAGTTCTAGGAAAATTAGAATCTGGATCAATATGCAAAGGACAGCAGCTGGTCATGATGCCAAACAAGGTATTGTCCCTTTTTATATTCACAATTATAACCAGTAAATGTTGTTGCCCTTTGCCAGCTTAAGATTTGTAATGTTCCTCCCACTGACCCATACACATGCTACTGAGCCCTGTATTGACATATGGGTCATCTAATCACAAATGCAAGGGAAAACGTGGGTATCCGACACACTTGTTGACGGTTAAGAGTCTAAGGGAGATGTAATTCTGCAGCAGAATGCCAGACCAGGTAAGTATAAAGTATTTACATTCAATGTATTTTTCAGTAACAAGGTAGCTCTAAATTATTTAAAATTTTCTCTCTGCCTTCTCTCTTAATCGGACTTATTTGCCAGAATTCACTGCATCGTTCTTACCCACCAAATCTCCTGGCACTGATCTTATGGCAGTTGAATTACAGAACATGTGGAGACTGCTGCTTGCCAAATTGCCATCAAAATTCATCAGACTCCACAGGTTACAGCAGTTATGTCAACATTTAGAAAAAAATAACTGTGTAATCTGGGGATTTAGAGACATTTCTCTGCACATATTAAAATCCTTGCAAAAGTAATTGCCCTCAGTTTAAATAAAGTCACACTTTTACTGGGACAGGCTGAACAAATTATCCTAGTAGGTTATAAAAAGAATCCAGAATTCTATACCTGTTTAATCCCTTCTGTTTGCTTGCAGCTAAAATTGTTCAAACTAATCATTTGTCTCTTACATTTGATTGTTTGGAAGTCTCAGAAACAAATCTCAAGCAGCGTCTACAAGCATGGCATACTTAAAATTACTAGCTTTTGCATAGTTATACCTGAGATGAGGGATCTAGAGCATATAATCTTCCCACGAAACCCTTGACATTAAATTATTATTTTTTTTAAATGTAGTATCACACAAATTGCCATCCTTTTTTCCCCACAAATAGAGCTTTCTTTTTGTGGTATTTGATCGCGTTTTTTTTTTTGAGCTATAAACAAAAAAAAAGCGATGATTTTGAAAAAAAACACTATTTTTAACTTTTTGCTATAATATCCCCCAAAAATCTATAAAAAAATGTTTCCTCAGTTTAGGCAGATATGTATTCTTCTACATATTTTTGGTAAAAAAAAATCGCAATAAGTGTATATTGATTGGTTTGCGCAAAAGTTATAGCGTCTACAAAATAGGGGATAGATTTATAGCATTTTCTTTTTTTACTAGTAATGGCGATCTGCCATTTTTTATCGTGACTGCGACATTATGGCGGACACATCGGACAATTTTGACACATTTTTTGGCATTAATACAGCCATCAGTGCGATTAAAAATGCATTGATTACTGTAAAAATGTCACTGGCAGTGAAGGAGTTAACTGTTCCCTCGGAGCGGATTCTAACTGAAGGGGGAGGGACTAACTACAGGAAGTGACAGAGCTCACAGTCGCTCGTGGCCACCGGTCATCGCGACCGTCAGCCATGAGCATCGGCATCCCCACTGTGGATCCCGCGAGATCACGTACAGTAATGTGGTTTCGGGCAGGGGAGCCAACCTGCCACAGTAAAACTGCGGCGGCTGGTACAGAAGCGCTTGATGTACGGCTCGCTACAACCTGTAAGATGGTTTTGATTTTGTATTTGGACCAGGCAGTGTAAAAAGATGCTGCAAGGTGGGATTAAGCCACAAAAGCATATTGGGGGACACTGCAAGCTTTGGGTAACTCACAACCCTGATCCACTTGCCAGGCCCTAAGTGTATAGCACATAGAGGGAGTTGAGGAGTAAGGGGCTTTGGGGCCTTTTAATAACAAAACCTGGTAGGCCTCTAGGGAGTGCACCACTGCGGCTTTCCAAGATCGTAGAAGGGTTAGATATATCTGGGTTTAACTACCATGCTGCCATGACTATTTGGAAGCCAGAAACTGACAATCAGGGAGGGCCTGAGAAATGGGGTGCATGAAAGTGGTTCATTTAGACCAGGGACCCCATAAAAAAAGAAGAAAACAATTGATGTAGTCAAGCAAAGAGACTTGGGGATCCACTGTGGAGAATTGCGATACAAATAATTGAGAAATTTCATTGTGATCAAATTGATTCGTCCCACTAGGGACAGTGGGAGATTCTTCCATGATTTCAGCAGTGTCCTAATGGATTGGAGTTCTGGGAGCAAATTAAGAGAAATACAATCACTGGCATTACACAAAACAATAACGCCCAAATACTTGACCACCAAGGAGCACTGTTGCGTGCGCCAGGGTCCATCGGGAACAGCATTGACTTGGTCCAGTTTACTCTGAGGCCCGTCAATAAGCAATATAAGTTTAACACTTGAAGAGCCCCTTGTAATTAAGGACCTGCATCGTTAAGCAAGAGTAGGCGGTCATCCGATTACAAGGCCACCCTCTCCTCCAGCCAGCAAATCTGGAGACCCTTAATATGTAGAGACACTTAAAGAGGCTTAGCCACCTGCTCAATGGCGAAAAAGGCCAGAGATAGAGAACAGCCCTGTCAAGTACCTCCTATATAGCTTGAAGGAAGCGGACAGTCCACCTAGTCTGATGGCAGCCGTAGGGCCATGATAGCGGGTTCTCATCCAGCCAATAAAAGTTTAAGGAAAACCTTCCCAAGCACTTCGCACAGGTAGGGCCACTCAACAGTATCAGAAGCCTTCTCAATATCAAGAGAGGCAACTACACCTGTTCCCCTGTTGGAAAGTTGGGCGTAGATATTGGTATGTAATCTTCGAAGATCAGTAGATTTGAGGGCCACAAACCCAGTTTGGTCCAACTCAATTTTAGAAGGGAGTAGGCGATTGAGTTTAAGGGTGAGAAGTTTGGATAGAATTTTGAGATCATTATTGAGCAGTGCAATTGGTCTATATAAAGGACATAGCAGCTGGTCTTTGGGTGGATTGTATATCGGCACATGTGAGTGGCTCATGAAGGGAGGGGAGCTAAGCACTGCGTGTAGAGGAAAGCTAATATCCGGGCGAGGAGCTCACCGTGAGCCTTGTAAAAATTCTATAGGCATGCCATCAGGGCCGTCCTAGGAGGGAAGGACTAAATCAGTGGTCATCAACCCTGTCCTCAGGGCCCACTAACAGGCCAGGTTTGCAAGATAACTGAAATACATCACAGGTGATATCATTTGCTGCTCAGTGATTGCAGTATTCTAGTCTGCATCTCCCCAAGTTAATACATAAAATCCTGGCCTGTTACTGGGCCTTGAGGGACAGGGTTGGTGACCACTGGACTAAATAACTCCCGGTGGAGAGGCACATATTGACTTCAAAAAGCATTAAATATACCTCTATTTCTAGATGCTTATTTTCTGGTGAGTGTTATTCACTCACTTAGCGATGGGATACATGTTGGAAGATTGGAGCTCTATATTTCTCCTACTGGCCAATAATGCTGAGATTTTTTTTTTTTTACTTCCACTAACACCTGGCAATTTATAACTTTTTTTTGTTGACCACTGACAATGGGACATTTATTACTCCTACTAACTAGTGACACTGGGGCACTTTATTAATCGCACTGGTCAGGGGATTTTTTAAGTTCACTTGTTTCAATACTGGGGCCTTTTTTTGTGCTTCTATTGGCTACAGTCCAGACCCAGTCAGTCTGATGGACAAAAAGTTAGCCCTTTGTCTAAAAGGTTTCAGAACCTCTGCTATAACCATAGGCAACCTTACTGAGGCCTCTTGAAACATGGATGTATCATCTTATTGAAAATGCCCCTTTTCGTCAGTCATTAGCTTATCAATTACTTCAAGTTTAGCTGTTCATGAAAATGCTTTTTTCCCTAATCGTCTTTCAGGACAGCACATGAGACTGGCTCCTCCCACCGGGAAACGCCAACTCCTCCATCTTTTAAAAGGAGGCCTCCCCACATCTCAACTTTAATGTTTCCTCCAGCAGGGGAACATCTAGTAAAAGCCTAGGTCTCTTATGGGCTATCCTGAGAGGCTAGGGCTGCCTACGCCCATCATACCTTTTTTTTTTTTTTCCTTGCGGGGTCTGCTCCTCCCACACCTCGCCACAGGGCGTCCGGTAAGTGGGCTCCTTTTCCCCCTTCCCAGATCCGGGAGAGCTGGGACTGTCCTGGGCTGCTCCTTAGGCGGCGTCAACGTTCGCTGGCTATTTTTGAAAGACGCAGTGGCGTTACTTGGTTGTAGCAAGAGCTTCAGCTGACTGTAAGTGAGGTAATCCGGAAGGGGGGGGCGCTGGAGACAGGCGTACGACGCAGGGGGAGAAGGGAGGGGCAGGGGCAGTCTGGCGCCTAAATTTCCGGTTCCGGACGGACGCAGCAGCGTTTTCGAATCCTGGAACTAGTGTGTGAAGCCACCGTTCGGTGCAGCACCGCTATGGAGACAGCAGCGGCGGCAAATGGGACAGGCATGGGCACCAGCAAGGCCCAGGTAAGGGAGGATGTGGGCAGTCCACCCTTATTACTTGGTGTCTTCCCTCACAAATATAATTGTTCCCCCTTGGTGGCGGGGCCTGTCTGGGCACAGGGAGCCATTTTTTTTTTTTTGAAAAATATTTATTGGGTTTTGCATAATAACGTGGTACAACAGATAGTATACAGTATCTACACAAAACATACACGCAGATTCTCTGTTTAACAGATAGAATGTTTTTTTAAACTTTAGTAAGGAAAAAACCACGAAAAAATAATCAAAAACCAAAGGGGGGGGTGGGGTGAGGGGAATGGGAGGGGGCTGAGTAAAGCACCTATACCATCATGACATTAGTTAAGCAGTGTAATGCCCGTGGGGGCTGTATCATATACCTTAGTACCTTCAGGAGTGGAAGCAACGCTTAGATAATGTTTGGTTAGTGATCTCCCAAGTTAGTTAAGGTATGTAAGTGAAACCATAGGATGAAACTGTTTTTAAGAGACGATAAAAAGAATAATCATAAAAAAAGAAAAAAAAAAAAAAAAGGTCATGGACGTTAAAGAGCATTGTCTGACTTTGCGGGTCCTATAGAGTAGAGGAGTCGGAAACGTTGGATAATTTGAGGTTGCCAAGTGAATTGGTAAGATCTTTCTGTAGGTACCAATCCGTGTAACGGAATGGTTTCATTATATCCTGTATTTCCTTTTGAGTAAATGTGGTCTCCATATAGTTACGCCATCTCTTGAAGAAGCGCGGTGTAGAACGAAAGTTAAGTGTAATGGTGTCTAGTCTCTCCAGGTAGAAAAGAGATGTCAAAGCTTTTTTGACTGCCGGGAGGTTGGGCGGTGTCGACGTGATCCAGTGAGCCATAATAGTCCTACGAGCAACTAGGAGACATAAATGGGCCCATTGTGGAATGTTCAGTGGGCTCGCCGTTGACAGAGAGGATGGTGGTGGCGTGTAACCAAACAAGCACAAAAGACAGTCTCTCGGTATTTGCACTTTATTGACTTTGCTGATGAAGGTTAGCACAGAATTCCAGTACGTAGTAACAACCGCACAATCCCAGAGACGGTGAAGCAGTGTAGGGCGAGGTAGGGAGCACCAGGGGCAGTTTGCTTGAGTTGGGTCTGCCTTGTTGGTGCGAAATGGGTAATAGGCCCTATGAATGATCTTAAATTGCGTTTCACGCCATGTTTCTGAAGTAGTAAGCTTGCGGACAAGTCTGTAGCCCTCGAGGATTTTTTCTGGCAGATCATTGTCATCCAATATGTTAGACCATTTTTGAAATGGTTTGAGATAGTATTTTTGTGACTGGTGTTGTATGAGATAGGAATAAATACTGGAGATGGAATAGTCGTCCCTTTGGAGTACCGCGTCTATGAAGGACGTTTGAAGGGGATCGGACTTGGGTCCACAGCAGGACCTAAGATAGTCCGTAAGTTGGTGATAATGAAAAACATGTGTCGATGGCAATGAAAATTCTCGCATCAGGGTTTGGAAGGGTTTAAATTTCCCAGGTTTGTCATGGTAGATGGAGGCAATTTTTGTGAGACCCTTGGTTTGCCACTGATTAAAAGCCTTGTGCAGAGTGGACGGTAGAAACATAGGGTTCCCTTGAATTGGTAGGTGGCGTGAGATATTAGATGGTAGTCCCAATAATTTCCGAACCTCCCTCCAGGCGATGACTGTGTCCCTGAAGAGTACGCTTGTCTTGAGGTGAGGTGGTAGCATATTAGGATTAGCGTGAAGGATAGCTGAAAGGGCATATGGGGAGGCCATAGCCCCTTCGAGTACAGTATTGGAGTATTTAGATTTTCCAGCTAGCCAATCTAGGCCCTGTCTAAGTAGGCAAGATAAGTTGTAAAAGCGTATGTTGGGTAGACCTGCCCCTCCCTCACCCTTCGGGAGACATAATTTTTGTATCGCAATGCGCGGTTTTTTGCCCGACCATAGAAAAGCGGTTAATGCTCTGTGGATTTTTTGTACATCAGAATGTCTCAGTAGAAGAGGTATGGTCTGCATTGGGTAAAGCAGTCGTGCAAATGACACCATTTTAAAAAGGTGACATCTCCCAAACAGTGAGAGAGGGAGGGCCGTCCAAGCCTCCAACTCCTTCACAATTTTAGTTATTAGAGGGGGGTAGTTAAGTACATATAGGGAGGAGGGCTCACGCCCTATATGAATACCCAGGTATGTGATGTGTTGGGTCGCCAGAGTAAGTGGCGATAGATGTCTCCATTTAATAGACAGGCGTGGATGTAGTGCTATAATCTCGCTTTTGTCAAAATTTATTCGAAAGCCAGAGCATCGTCGAAAGGCCGCAAAAAGTTCTTGGAGTCTGTCAAGGTCAGATAGGGGGTTGGTGGAAAATAGTAATATGTCATCCGCAAACAGAGCGGAGCGGAGAATTTGATTACCCATATTAATGCCACTAACTCCGTTGGGTGAGTTAATTATTCTAGACAGGGGCTCAATGGCAATATTGAAAAGCAAAGGTGATAGGGGGCACCCTTGTCTAGTCCCCTTTTCCAAGGGGATTGTGTCAGATACAAAATCTGGGGTAACCAGGCGTGCGGTTGGTGAAGCGTACATTTGTATTAGAAATCGCATAATTGGACCCGAAAAGCCAAATTGTTCCATTACTCTGAAAAGCCATGACAGACTGATATTGTCAAAGGCTTTTTCAGCATCCAATGACATAATAGCGACGTCTTGATTGGGGTGTGTTTTAGCATATTCTAGAGCCATCAAGACTTTACGGATGTTCAGGGTGGCTGAACGCCCTGGAACAAAACCAGATTGAGCTGGGTGCAGTAAGCTGGGGAGTAAGGGGGCTAGGCGCGACGCGATGATTTTAGATAGGATTTTGACGTCCACGTTGATTAGTGAAATCGGGCGGTATGAGCCCGGTAGCAGGGGATCTTTGCCTTTCTTGGATAGCAATTTAATGTGTGCCTGTGTCCCTGTAGGAAGATAGGGCCCCCCATCCCACATGGCTGCGTAGACATGTTTCAGGGTGTTGGGGATAAAATCCTTTGTCAGTTTATAGAATTCGGCTGTATAACCGTCTGGGCCAGGGGCTTTGGCCGATGTCATGGATTTGATTGTCCGCCGAATGTCGTCAGTTGAGATAGGAGCATTGAGCGCTTCCAATTGTGCGCTTTGAAGTTTGGGCAGATGTATTTTGGCCAATAGAGCTTCTGCTGTAGGTTGGTCAGTTGGATCAGCTGCATATAAATTTTTGTAGTACTCCGTAAGTATTTTGCTAATTTCAGCAGGTGAGGTAACAAGGGAGCCCGTTGCATCTCTCAGGGTAGAGATATGGGTGGGGCGTCTTGGTCCTGAACATAATTTAGCCAGTAATTTGCCTGCCTTGTTACCAAACCTGTGGAAGTGTAGAGTAGAGTACGACGTTTTGGCTGCTTCCTGTTGCTCTGCCCAAAGGTCAAAGGTACGTTTAGCCTGCCGCCATATTTGTATGTTATCGGAGGTACGGTTTAGTATGAGTTGCTCATGGGCTAAACGCAATGTTTCGCTGGCTTGCCTGTATTGTTGATTGGCCTGTTTTTTAAATTGGGTGGTGTAGGAGATGATTTTCCCCCGTAGAAAAGCTTTTCCAGCTTCCCAAAAGAGGTTTGGTTCAGTAATGTGGGCTCCATTTGTGGAGATGTATTCTTCCCACGCTCCGTACAACACGTGACGGAAGTCCTCATTGTCAGCCAGATATGAAGGGAAGCGCCACGTGGGAGAGGGGGATGAGGGTTTACCATGGATAATGCTTACGGCTATAGGGCTGTGGTCTGAAATTCTGGCGTCAGTGATTTCTGGATCCCGTACTATGGACAGTAATGCAGGGGAGGCAAAGAAATAATCGATGCGGGAAAAGGAGTTATGCGGGGGCGAAAAGAAAGTATATTCTCGATCCGTCGGGTGCATTAGACGCCATGTGTCTATAAAACTTGTGGAGGCAATGGATTGTGCTAGAAGAGTAGGGCCAGGTGTAGAGGGTATAGGTTTATGCGGCCTGTTTGCTGGGTCACTCGTGCGGTCTACCATTGTGGACATAACTGAATTGAAATCTCCACCTACCAGGTGCAGTGTCTCAGGGGTGGTTAGTATCCACTGCACCATGTCACGAAAAAAAGAAGTGTCTGGCGAATTAGGGGCGTAGATGTTGGTTATAGCCACTTGTTTGTTGTCTAAAGTCATATGTAAGGTCATTTTGCGGCCCATCGAGTCTGTCCGGATATCTCTAATAGTATGTCTTAGGTTTTTGTGTATTAATATGGCCACTCCAGCCTTACGGCCTATTGCTGGTGAGCCATAAACTGAGCCCACCCACAGTTTTTGGAGGCGGGTTAAATCGTCTGCGGACAGGTGCGTCTCCTGAAGTAGAGCCACGTCTGTCCGGAGACGCTTCAAATGTTTAAGGATAGACATGCGCTTACTTGGAGAGCGAAGCCCTTTAACGTTCCATGAGACAACCTTTAGGTGACTCCCATCGGCTGAAGAGGCCATAGCTGCAAATAAAAAATGTATTGAGTTGGAGGCTTGCAATGGAGCCTCCCTGTAGGCACTGCGTCATCCACCTGAGAGTCACCAAAGTGCTGTAGATCTCCTGAGGACATAGGTACAAAAGAGGTAAACATGAGCTTTACATAGTTCAGGTTAAGGTACATAAAGAACATCGAAATAGCATGCTTTTGAGTAAGTAAACATTTAACACATATCTCAGACTCCACTTTTTTCCACATGAGGTCCAACTACCTATGACATCCCCCGACAGACGCTAGCTCCTCTCGTAGGGGCAGGGTGTTGGCTACGGGGAGTAAGGGAGGGGAGGAGAAGAGGGGAATGGGTGATGGAAATTGGGGATGGGTAGTCAGAGGGGTGAGGTTTAGGGAGGGAGCGCCTCAGAGCTGGGAGATGAGGCAGGTTTAGAGGGTTGAGAGCTCATCTCGTGGGAATCCCCCTCGTAGGGGCGTTAGATCTGACCAACTGTTGAGGCCTCTAAAAGGACCTCCTAAACGAGTAATGTAGGACAGTGACATTAACTTAAACAGCCAACTAGCAATCACAGACGTTGAGCAGCTGCCTGGCACAATGATTGCGTCAAACAAGTTCAGTCAAGAGGAGACAACAATAGAAGAGGAAAAAAAAAAAAAAAAAAAAAACACCTGAGAATGAGGAGGGGTGTAATGCTACCCATCTTCCATGTAGGATCATTAATGATAGGTGTCTGAGGCTCATCAGCGGTTCCCCGAGCGGTCTTCTCGGTGGGTGAAACGTGTGCGCTTGTATGGCGGCTTGGTCGGGCTGCGTTGTTGTTTAGGTACTGCGGTTGTGGTGGTCGCCGATGTTGGTGATGTGCCCTCTGCTGAGTTGCTGTGTTCCATCTCGGTGCCCAGAGTGTTTATGTATATTTCCGCTTCGTCTGGTGTGGTGAAGGTGAGATGTTCTCCCTCCTGCGTCTGGATGCGAAGAGTGGCCGGGTAAGCCAGGGAGAATCGGATTTGGCTGTTGTGCAGAGCCGTGCAGATTGGCGAGAATGCTTTACGCTGTTTCATCACCTCTATGGAGTAATCTGCAAAGAGCAATAATCTTGCGCCATCCACCGATAGGGAGCGCGTGCGTCGAAATTTCTGCATAATGGCATTTTTGTCCGCATAATTGAGATATTTGACTATGACATGGCGGGGTTTAGCACGACTTTCTGCGTATTGACCAATGCGGTGCGCTCGTTCAATAGTGCAGGGTATGCGGAGGCCCAGTTGCTCAGGGATGATTTTTGCGCATATGTTTGTAAGCTGGGCAGGGGATACTGACTCTGGCAGTCCAATAATGCGCAGATTGTTCCTTCTCGAGCGATTTTCCAAATCGTCGAGTTTGTTCCAGATATCCCTATTTTCCGCCTTAATGCGTGCCATCATAGCAGAGGTGGCTGCTGTCTCATCTTCTATTGAGGAGATTCTTTCCTCTGCCTGTGTGAGCCTCTGTGCTTGTGCCTGAACTTCAATATGGAGCTGTTCCAGCCCTCTGTGTACTGCAGCATCAACAGTGGCTGTCAGTGTGGGGCCCAGCAGCGTTACCACTGCTTGTGCTATGCCAGCAGGGGAGGCAGGGTCAGTGGCTGTCGGTTCTTGTGAGGGAAACTGCGGCTGTGCCTGGAGCTTCTCTGCCGTGCATGGCGCGGCCGCCATCTTGGCTGGATCTGCCGCCGTCTCTCCCGCGGGGGGTATCGTGGAGGATACCGCCCGAGCGTATGATCGCTCTACAAAGCGATCCATTCGTGCCCACGATGTGGCAGGGGCAGGGGGGGGATCTCCCCGAAGCAGCGGCCGGGTATGGAGCGGGTTTACGAGGAGCGCTGCGGGAGCTGGGGATATCTACCTCCTCCTCATGCGGCGCCGGAACCGGAAGCCAGGACTTTTAGGGAGCCATTTTTACTTTCTGCCTGTGCACCTGTGGCGAGCCTGTTAGGTGAAAGCTCTGATTCATTAGGGATTGGTTGTCTCTTTTTTTTTTTTTTTTTTTTGTCTGGTAGGCTAAGAGCTCTGAACCAGCGGTCAAAAGGAGATGCCCTGCATGTAAAACAAAGTTACTAGAGGGGTGGAAGAAGACTCTGTGTCAAGTCTGCATTGACTCTTTAGTTAAAGAGGCTTCTTCTGCATGCAGCGAGATAATCGCATCAGTCAAAGAGCTAGATACTACCATCCAGGCCTTCCGCTCTTCTCTTGCGGCACCATCCCTGAGTCGGGCTACTACCTCAGACCCCTCTCAGGACTCACAATCAATCCCAACGGTAGGGGCAGAGGATGGTCCTACTACCCGAAGAGAATGTTCTCCCTCACACTCTGGGGAGGAGGAGGAGGCAGAAGATGCTCCTTCCTGATGCAAACTGTCCTTGGAGCAAGTAGACAGTCTGCTAAAAGCAATATATGCGACTTTGGGGCTGGAAGAGGAGAAAAAAGAATTATCGCTGCATGATCAAATGTATGCCGGGTTCAGTGAAGCAAAAAGTCGCACTTTCCCAGTACATTCTGTAATCTCGGAGACCATTAAAAAGGAATGGGCAGATCCAGAGAGAAAACCCTTTTTCCCAAAAGCGCATAAGAGGCGTTTTTCCCTTTTAATAAGGATCCAGAGTCACTTTGGAACAAAGTGCCAAAATTAGACGCAGCTTTTTCCCAGGTGTCCTGGTCAACAGATTTAGCATTTGAGGACATGGATATCCTGAAGGATCCTATGGACAAGAGAATGGATCAACAACTTAAAAAAGCCTGGCAGTCTATTATGGCAAATCTTAAACCAGCTATGGCTACCACCTGTGTCTCCAGAAATATGGAGTTCTGGCTGAACCAGCTAAAGGCGCATATTTTGGCGGATTCACCCAAGCAGGAAATCCTAGATTCTTTTCAGACCCTTATAGCTGCGGTCTCCTATATTTTGACGCCTCAGCGGAATCTATAAGGATGTCTGCCAGATCCGGGGCCTTGACTAATTCAGCCAGAAGAGCTCTGACTGAAGACATGGCCTGGTGATGCAGCCTCCAAAAATAAATTGTGTGGAGTTCCCATTTTGGGGATCTTCTTTTTTGGTCCAGACCTTGAATCTATTTTAGATCGGCGGATAGAAAAAAATCCGTTCCTATGAAGAAGAAAAAACAGCCGGCTAGGCGTTTTTTTCGACCTCAAAAGAATCAGGGTAACAGGCCCCAAGAGAAAGGAAGGGATTGGTCGGCGCAGAGAGGTAAGGGTAAAGGAAAAGTCCTTTTTCAATCCTCCTGTGCCAGCCAATAAAACGCAATGATTTGGTTTTGCCGGTAGGAGGAAGGCTGCAGGAGTTCCTTCCTCTTTGGGCAAGCGTGACCAAGAGCCCTTATATTCTGGATATGCTGGCCCGAGGTTACAAGATAGAATTTGTAAAGCTCCCTCCGGAGGGGTTTTGTGTGACGGACCTGCCAAAAGACACTCCAAAGCCCTGGCCATGACGGACCTGTTAGGGGATCTGATGCATCAGGAGGTTGTAGTGCAGGTGTGTTGCCAGGAGTTCTACTCGCATATCTTTCTAATAAGAAAGCCATCAGGCAGCTTCTGCCTAATCCTCAATTTAAAACCCTTAAACAAATCGGTTCAGTACAAGAGATTCTGCATGGACTCCATTTTTTCGGTGCAAAATCTTAGTTAAGGGATGCTTTATGGCATCGATGGACTTAAGAGATGTGTGCCTTCATGTACCCAGCTCAGTCTCAGAAGTTTCTGAGGTTGGCAGTAAGAATGCGAAGGGAAGTACTGCATCTGCAGTTCAGGGCCCTTGCGTTTGGCCTTTCTTCCGCCCCCTGAATTTTTACCAAAATCATGGCGGAAGCTCTAGCTCCCCTTCGGCTGCAGGGAATAGCGGTCGTTCCTTGGGCGACCTTCTATTTTTTTTTTTGTCCCTTCCAGAGGAAGGTTGCAGATAGACCTGTTCAAGGCCTGCAATCATCTGGAGGCTTAGGCTGGATTATCAACGTTCAGAAATCAAATTTTAATCCAGCGCAGAGAATCCAGTATTTCGATGGAGCAGAAAATTTTCCTTCCGGTAGAGAAGAAGGAAAGTCCTAAATGCAGTGGCCAGCCTTCAGACAAACCAGGATGTATCAATCAGAAGGGTGATGTCAGTCCTTTGGACCCTGACCTCAGCCATCCTGGCCATTCAATGGGCAAGACTTAATTGCAGGCCACTTCTGAGTTTTCTGTTAGGAGTTTGGGATCACAGTCCAGAAACTTTGGACACAAAAGTAAAACTTCCCACCAGAGCAAAAATGGCTCTTTGGTGGAGAAGCCAGACAGTTTTATCAAGAGGTCTACTCTGGTCTTTCCCAATGGAAGTAAGGGTCACGACGGACGCCAGCAGTTGGGGATGGGGGGCCCACTGGGGACAAAACATAGCGCAGGGGGTTTGGTTCCAAACCGAAGCGCTAAGGTCCTCAAACTGGTGGGAGTTAAAAGCTGTCGCTCTAGCCTTGGTTGCCTTCTCACCAAGCCTTCAGGGGTCCCATGTGCAGATATTAGACAATGCCACCACGGTCGCTTACTTAAACAAGCAAGGGGGCACAAGAAGTGGGACTCTACTATTGCTATCATCAGAGATTCTGGAGTTGGCAGAAAGTCACCTGCTCTCCCTGTCAGTGGTTCATCTCAAAGGTACACTGAACAGAGTAGCAGATTTCCTGAGCAGGAAAAGAATTCAGGAGGCAGAATGGAGGCTAAATCCAGAGACATTCGCATTAATCACCCAGAGGTGGGGTGCCCACAGGTGGATTTGTTTGCATCAAGAGAAAATGCTCAGCTCCCTCAATTCTTCTCTCTGCACCGAGACAGCGGATCAATGGGTATAGATGCCCTGGTGCACCTATGAGACTTTCACCTAGCCTATGCCTTCCCTCCTTTTCAGCTAATTCCCTTGGTATTGAGAAAGATACAAAAGGAAAGGGTGACAGTCATCTTGATCACTCCTTTTTGGCCGAAAAGGGCGTGGTTTTCATCCATCCTACAGATGTCTGTCAAACCATTTTGGCATCTCCCCCTCAGACAGAACTTGCTACTTCAAGGCCCAGTGTATCACCCAGAGGTAGAAAAATTGAAACTCACGGGGTGGTAGCAGCTGCTGAAAAGCAAGGGTTTTTTCGGAATCCCTGATGTCCACTTTACTTGCCAGCAGGACGAAAGTGACTAGGGCTATCTACGCAAAGGTTTGGAAAACTTATAGCAGACCGAACGGTAGAAGATATTGATTCTGGAATTTCTACAAAATGGCGTAGAAAGGGCCTAGCAATTGGCACGCTTAAGGTGCAGTTGGATGCCTTAGGAGTGTGCCTAGAACAACCCATTGCCTCAGTCCCCTTGGTCACAAGATTTTTTAAGTCACTTACCAGATCCAGACCAGTCCCGGTAAAGCCTTTCCCGAAGTGGGACCTTTTCGGTGGTCTTACAAAGGACCCATTTGAACCTTTACAGGAAATATCTTTAAGGAATTTGACTCTTAAGACCTTTTTTCCTAGTAGCAGTTACAACTGCAATAAGAATTGGTGAGATGCATGCTCTTTCAGTTAAAGAGCCCTTTTTTGTTAATTTACTCTGACAGGATTGTGCTTAAAACAGATCCAGGGTTTTTGCCAAAGGTGGCGTCATTACATAATAGATCACAGGAGATTATCCTGCCAACTTTTTGTTCCAATCCTACAGGAAGTAAGGAAGAATTATTTCATAATTTGGATGTGAGAAGAGTTTTGTTGCATTACTTGGAGATAACGAGACTTCAGCTCCTCAGACTTTGTTCATTCTGTTCTCTGGTAGCAGAAAGGGACATCAAGCATCAAAGGGATCAATTGCCCGATGGCTTAGATTGGCCATTTCAGAAGCCTATTCGCAAATTAATTTGTCTCCTCCGGGGATTCGAACGCACTCTACGCGAGCTCTAGCCACTACATGGACAGAAAAAGCTGGTGCCTCTCCAGCCCAGATTTGTAAGGCCGCCACGTGGTCAAGTTTTCGAACGTTTGCCCGCCATTACAGATTGGATCTTCTGTCAGCGGATGATCAGGCATTTGGCAGCAAGCTCCTGCAGGCAGTGGTCCCTCTCTAGTTGGTAAGTCTTGATTATCCTCATGTGCTGTCCTGAAAGACGATTAGGGAAAATTCAAGTTAGACTTGCCGGTAACTTGTTTTCCAGGAGTCTTTCAGGACAGCAAACTACCCGCCCTTTTTTTGTTGGATGATGTGTATACGAAGGTATATGTTAGTATCTATATGCTGTGGTTAACCATATTCTGATTATGTGTTCCAGCTTGGGCCGGAGGTACTCTACTACAACTGAGGAGATGCGGGGAGGCCTCCTTTTTAAAGATGGTGAAGTTGGTGTTTCCTGTTTCCCAGTGGGAGGAGCCGGTCTCTCTCGTGCTGTCCTGAAAGACTCCTGGAAAAACAAGTTACGAGAAGTCTAACTTTAATTTTGCACATTCTGCGTAAAATATTGAAATTGCAATATAGTGATTATGGTACACATTGTTTTCTTGATTTACGTAGTATTTTCGGAAGTGGGGATCTGTGCCTTAACCCTTTCGTTGCCAGACCCGGTTTTGCATTTTTTGCATACATTTCCAAAAATCTTTAGGCCTAAAGATTACATAAAACATAAAATTACATAAAACCCCCAAAGCATATTTTCTGAAAGCTGTCACCTTAGAGAATAAAATGTTTTTTTTTTTTCACACACTATTGCGGCAAAGGTTAATTTTACACTAAAGTTAATTTTAGGGCATACAATGCAATAAATTACCCATATTTTTGGTAAATATAAAACACGAGGTTGTAGGTAAAGTACCGTATATACTGGAGTATAAGCCAAGTTTTTCAGCACAGTTTATTGTGCTGAAAGTGCCCCCCTCGGCTTATACCCGACTCAAGCACTTTTCTGCAGCAGAAAATTACATTTTCCGAACCGAATTTAGGGCCCCGTATCTCAGGGGCCACTTGGTGCTAGGACCCCGAAATTTGGTTTGCAAACCCAGTGGAACCTGCACCACAACATATCCAAAGCTGGGGTTCCTAGCACCTACTGGCCCCAAGATACGGGGCGCTAAAGTCGGTTCGGAAAATGTAATTCTCTGCTGCAGTAAAAGTGCTTGACATTTTCCGAACCGACTTTGGGGCCACGTATCTCTGGGCCACTTAGTGCTAGGAACTCCAGCTTTGTTGTCGTGCTGGTTCCACTGGTTTGCACACCAAATTTTGGGTTCCTAGCACCAAGTGTCCCTGAGATACGGGGCCCCAAAGTTGGTCAGTTGTGTCCATTTACAGCAATGTCATTTAGGGACTCTTTGGGTCCAGAGACCCCAAATTTTGGCTGCTGCTAGGGGGCATCTAGGAACCATTAACTACAGAGTTTGAAGTTCGGGGGACCTATGGCTGCAAATGGGCACAGTGAGGCTGTAAATGGGCATTGTTGACCCTCTTTTCCACTTACAGTAGCTGCGCATTTCTCACCCAAGGCTTATGCTCGAGTCAATACGGTTTCCCAGTTTTTTGTAGTTAAATTGGGTGCCTCGGCTAATATTCGGGTCGGCTTATACTCAATTATATACAGTAAATTTATACCCAACATGTCCAACCTTAAATTTGCATGCGCCCTTGAAATGGCAACAAACTTCTGTACCTCTATTTTCCATAGGCAATGCTTTTAAAAGACCCCTGTAGGCAATCGGTTTAGCATTACAGAGGAGGTCTGGTGCTGGAAATATTGCTCTCACTGCAGCGTGTGGGGTTGAAATATAACGTGTATTGCAATTGGCTGTTTAATTTGTCCGTGTGTATATATGGGGGGCTTCAAAATATTGGGGGGGGGGTATATTTTATGAGCTTGGATGTAGCTTTAATATTTTACAATTCAAACATTTATTTATTTTACTTTTTTTTCCATCACACAGAGGGGATGTTACCCGGGGGGGGGGGGGGGTGGAAGCAATCGAGCAGCAGTGCAGCCAGAATGCTTCCTCCTGACAGGCAGTAGTCCAGATTTACACACAATCCCAGTGGCTGCAGTCACCAGGAATGTGTGTAAAACCCTTGCATGGTGTTTGAACTCCTTTAATGTAAAAAAATATTTGGGTATCCGCATCTCCCTTCACCCCTCCTTTTACTTACCTGAGCTCTTATTTGTTCCAGCGCAAGTCTGAATCTCTCCTCTCCCCTCCCTTCTGCCTCTCACTGGCATTGCTGAGGCAGCAGGAGCCATTGGCTTCCATTGCTGTCAATCAAAGGCAGTGAAAAGGAAGCTGGGTGTGGGGCCGAGTCCCGCTGTCTGCGTCAATGGACGCAAATAGGGAGACTTGGAAACACGTCTGCACGAAGCAGGTTTCTATGGGGATGCCAGTGTGGAGGACCCAAGAAGAGGAGGTTTGGGTTGCTCTTTGCAATGCCATAGCAGAGCAGGTAAGTAAAAACCTATTTTTTTTTTTTAAATCTGATTTACAATTACTTTATGTTTATAAAATTACTACAGCATGTAAACAAGTATTGTATTGTTTTTCTTGAGGCAAATGAAGTGTGCTGCAACAAGCACACTTTCATTTGTGCATTAAAAAAAAAAAAAATTTAATAAATATGCAGCAGTCCCATACTTCAGTATTAACTTTGACTTCCTTGTGTCATCTTTCAATGAAGCACAATGTTGAAGTCCTGAGCATTCTGTCTGATGAAGTAGAGACAGAGCTTGTTTCCCCTGGAGAAAATCTGAAGATTCGGCTCAAAGGCATTGAGGAGGAGGAAATTCTTCCAGGATTTATACTCTGTGACCCAAACAACCTTTGTCATTCTGGACGTACATTTGATGCCCAGGTAAAAACATGATTTTCTAAATTTAATTTGAAGGAAACATCCCAAGAGAAATACAGGGTCTACAATGCTTGATGTCCTATTGATAGTCCCTTTGTCCACCTTTCCTCCTCAGTAGTTCCCGTTTTTTAGATTTACTTTTTTTCAAATTCATTAGTGTTCAGAAGATTGTACACAGCAAGCAAGTCAGAATATAAGAATGCATGTGAAACCATTAGAAGGTGTAATTTGGGTAGATGAGAACAATTTAGGCCCAGTTCACACTGGTGCAACATGCGCTCTGACTTTGAGAGCACAAGTCGCATGACATTAAGTGCAATGGAACTGCTTTAACCACTTCAGCCCCGGACCAATTGGCAGCCAAAGGACCAGGCCCCTTTTTGCGATTCGGCACTGCGTCGCTTTAACTGACAATTGCGCGGTCGTGTGACGTGGCTCCCAAACAAAATTGGCGTCCTTTTTTTCCCACAAATGGAGCTTTCTTTTGGTGGTATTTGATCGCCCCTGCGGTTTTTATTTTTTGTGCTATAAACAAAAATAGAGCGACAATTTTGAAAAAAATGCAATATTTTTTACTTTTTGCTATAATAATAAATATCCCCCAAAAATATATAAAAAAAACTTTTTTTTCCCTCAGTTTAGGCCGATACGTATTCTTCTACATATTTTTGGTAAAAAAAATCGCAATTAGCGATTATTGATTAGTTTGCGCAAAAGTTATAGCGTTTACAAAATAGGGGATAGTTTTATAGCATTTTTATTTTATTTTTTTTTTTTACTAGTAATGGCGGCGATCAGCGATTTTTATTGTGACTGCGACATTATGGCGGACACATCGGACATTTTTGACACATTTTTGGGACATTTGTCATTTATACAGAAATCAGTGCTATTTAAATAGCACTGATTCCTATGTAAATGACAGTTGTAGTGAAGGGGTTAACCACTAGGGGGCGGGGAGGAGTCAGTGTGACGTGTTGTGTTTTTTTTTTTACAGTAGGGGGGCGTGGCTGTACGTCTGACGTCATTGATCGGCTTTCCCGATGACAGGGAACAGCCGATCGACAGGCAGTGTAGGAAGCGCGGGGAGAAGTTTGTTTACACAAACCTCTCCCCGTTCTTCAGCTCCGTAACCCGATCGCGGGATACCAGCGGCGATCGGGTCCGCTGGTCCCGCGGCCGTGGTCACGGAGCTCCCGACCGGGTCGCGAGCGAGCCGCTGGCGGCGCGCGCGCGTCCCACAGGCAGGCACGATCACGTACAGGTACGTGATTTTGCCTGCCCATGCCATTTTGCCGACGTATATCGGCGTTAGGCGGTCGGGAATCGGTTAATAGGAGCCACTTGAGTCTCTCCGACTTAGAAAAAGGTTTGTGCACTACTTTTGGTGGGACTTTGTCATGACTTGCATTGGCTTCTGTTAAAGTCATATGCAATTAGTGCCAAAGTCGTGGTGGGATGTCGGCTTCAGAGGCGCAGCAGTCTGAACCGGGCCTTCGTGGCTTATAAATGTCAACTCTGTTAACAGAGCAGTAAGTAATTAAACCAGAAGATACAATCTTCAAATACAGATCCAATATAGGGATTCCAGTTTGTTCCAGTATTAAAATAAAATTCTTACTGATGTACATTGGTTAACATTTCCATACACGCAATGCTGAATTTATATACAGATATAAAGGAAGTTGGGAGTGCAATAACAGCCAAAGAGGAGAGGCGCAAGTACTCCTGCTGCCACTTTTTCATCTTCCAGGCAGTTTAGGCGCCCACAAGGGTCAAGGCCCAGGGGCAAGCCTCAAAACTAGGGGCAGAAGCCTTGGGTTCAGAAGCCGTCTAGTACTGGGGCTAAGCCTCCCTTTTTAAGGGGTGCCCCCATTTACTCGGTGGGGGAAGGCTTCAAAAGTTCTCAAAGGCCTGGGAAACACTGGTTCAGTACAGGTGGGTCAGGTCAGGTGTCGTTGAAGATGTAAAAAGAAAAGAAGGGGCGCACCAGCCTTGTGAATTATCCTTTGGATATGTATTTATTAAAAGTAATAAAAATACTCAGACAATTGTAGAGTTCTTGCAATATGAATAGTTATCAAACAGCAGCATTCAGCCATCAGTGTCGTTGGGGGACAGGTTGAAATTTCGGGTTCCTCCACCTTATAGTTTTCAGAGGTCCAACGTACCCTTAAATCAGAAAAAGAGAGGCTTGTTGCTTCAGACACTCGACCGATTGTTGACTGAAACACTGATTGTAGAAGTACCAGCATCTTAAACATTTGCAGGGTTTTACTCAAACCTGTTCACAGCTCCTAAACCAAATAAGGCCTATTCTGGAGGCTTTAAACTAATATCTAGCTATTCAGATCTTTTCTACAGCGCCTCAGGTATTTACAAAAGTTCTGGCTCAAGTCTTGGGCCTGCTAAGATTTACAGGGATCTCAGTGTTTTGGTTATCTAGATCAGTGGTCATCAACCCTATCCTCAGGACCCACTAACAGGCCAGGTTTGCAAAATAACTGAAATACATCACAGGTGATATCATTTGCTGCTCAGTGATTGCAGGACAGGGTTGATGACCACTGATCTAGATGCCTCTTGCTCAGGGTGCAGTCGAAGCAAAGCTTAAAGAAGAATGTGGCTCTTGCAGTTCATTTTCTAGAAAACCTACGACGGATTCTAAATTACGAAAAGTCAGCTTTGGAACCAGTTCAGAAGCTGGAAGATCTGGGTCGAGTGCTACACACAGTACAAGCAAGGAGTTCCTACCTGCAAGAAAAATAAGCACTCTGAGGAATTGGGTTCAAGAAGGAAGCAAGAGCCATCCTTCCGTTGGGCTCTGCATGAGTTTGTTTGGAAGAATGGTGTCCTCATTTGAGGCGATTCCTTATGCACAGTTACATTCCAGGCCGTTAAAGCATAACATTCTGTCAACCTGGAACAAGAGGGTGCAAGCCTTGGACGGCCACATGTATCTGTCCCCCAAGGTTCGACAGAGTCTCAATTGGTGGTTGCTGGATCAGAATTTGGGGAGAGGGAAGTCCTTTTTTTTTTTCCAGAAAAATTGGAAGATGGTGACTACGGATGCCAGTCTCTCCGGCTGGGGGGCTGTTCTGGAGGAGCCCAAGGGGAATGATCTCAGTCAAAACAAAGCCTGCCCATAAATGTCCTGGAGTTACGGCAGTATGCCTTGCGCTGAGGTTCTGGTCAGTCAGGCTTCGAGGTTGTCCAATGATCCAGTCGAACAATGCCACAGCAGTGGCTTATATAAACCATCATGGCAGCACCAAGAGCTTGTCATCTCAGGAGGAGGTGAGCCGCATTCTGATCTGGGCAAAAAATGCCATGTGCTGTTTCTGTCAGCAGTCTATATTCTGGGAGTACAGTAATGGAAGGTGGATCATCTGTCGCAGCAGCTGCTTCTGGGGGAATGGTCCCTGCACCCTGAGGTATTTGGGGAAATTGCCAGTGTAGGGGTAACCCGGATGTAGATCTATTGGCATTCAGGTTCAACAACAAACTGGACCCTTTTGTGTTCATAACAAAAGATCTGTGGGCAATTGGAGTAGATGCTCTGGTGGTCTCGTAGGACCAGTTCTCCCTGATGTATGCCCTTCCCCTGATTCAGCTGCTACCACGTCTCTTGCACAGGATCTGGGAGGAGGTAATTCTGGATATATTGGTAGCCCGGCTTGTCCCAGAAGGGCCTGATACTCAGACATAGTAAGGATGGCTGTGGATGTTCCATGGACTCTTCCGGCCTGCCCAGACCTACTGTCTCGAGGACCAATATTCCACCCCATTTTTACGGTCACTAAAATTGACGGGCCTGGCTATTGAAGCCCCGGTGTTGATGGATCAGGGAAACTCGGGCCGGTTTTGTCTACAATGTTGAACGCCATTAAGGAAGTCTTGCATTTCCTGGTGTGAAACCAAGAAATGGCATCCCTAGATTTCTCCCGTCGGGGGTAGAGATGAAGTTGGCTTTTGGAACAATTAAAGCTCAAATTTCGGCTTTATATTCTTTCAATGACACATTGCTTGATTTGGACATTTTTACAAGGGGTGATTCGGATGGTTCCTCTTGTCAAGCCAGCCTTGTGTCCCTGGGACTTAAATTTAGTCTTGAATGTTCTGCAAAAGCAACCGTTTGAATCTATTCGCAGGATTCCTTTGATTTTCTTGACACGGAAGTTGACATTGCCAATTTGGTATCACTTCAGCAAGAGTGGTGTCGAGTTGGCAGCTCTTTCTTGTAAAGAGCCATTTTTAGTCTTGCACCATGATAAAGTGGTGTTGCACCCTCACCTGTTGTTTTTACCAAAGGTAGTTTCGAGTTTTCATTTGAACCAGGACATTGTATAAAACTAACGCATAAAGCTGGGCAGAGTGCCATATTCATATCGCTGGGTATACAGCTGATGCGTTTCGGGGGGCACCCTTCTTCCTCAGAGCTAAGTAACCACTACCTTTGCATACAATAATACCACCTGTAGCTTTTGCAGTTACATCTCTTGTTTTGCACACAGCACTATGTACTCTGATTTTTCAGGTATTCAAAATACTCACTAGTTCCCTCCCCACATAAACATAGATTTAGCAATCATTCCTCCTGTTCTTTACACTGTACTTCGCATTCTGATTTTTGTATTCAGATACAAAACTATCCCTGGGCTTTATGTCCAAGCAGCATCTGATCTGCATAACCTTCGAGGGACATCTCTTCGTATCTACTTTTAACTTTGACTTTTAATACCATTATCAAGGATGCTACTGGTGGCAAGAACATTCATCTTCCTTAGCAGAAGAAACCTAGGGAACGGATTGCATTCTCTAGAGTAGAGGGTTGTTTGTCAACCTTTGCTGACATTTGGGTGTGTGGGGGGGTTAACCCCCAGGGTACTGGAATGTCTCTCCCTGCTACCTCTTTGGTTTCTCTCCCCCAACCTTCCTGTGTCACTGCAGCTCATGGGGGTCTCATTTACCGCTGTGTAATTGCCCCAGTTTCTGCGACAGAAAGTTATGCTCTCAGACCCAAAGGGGACATCCGCCTATTTGTGTTAAAGCTCCAAATGTATTTATTCAAGCTCAGACATTCTACATTCCACCTGGTCTTTATTCACCTGCTTTCACCAGGGAAATTTTGTGGGCATCAAAGATGCCTAACTGTGTACCCGTTTCCTAATTTTGCACCATAATAGTTAATACTTAGACTGTTAAATTATCCTCCACCTTCAGGCAATTGAACACTGGCAAATGGAAAAGCTTGACACTGGTCAGCATAACCCCACCTGCTCTTGTTATCACCTCTTTTTGCCCAAAGGAGAGCGGTTTTACTTTAATGCCCAGATTTGAACTTTAAACAAAAAAACAAGGAAGGAGAACTGACCAGATGGACCATACCGGTACCTGAACAAGATGTACAAATAGATACTTATAAATTAGTTTGTTTTTATTGATACAAAATATAATATTAGATGCATAGATAAAAAAAATATATATCACATGTACATTCACATGAGAAATGACAAAAAATCATAAAGTGTGTCACAAATACTGGTTGATCAGGTTGACGCGTTTTGCCAAAAGCTTCTTCAGAACCAAGTAATGACAGTCATGACACCTAAAAGATCACAGAGAGCATAGGAGATATAAAAGGCAAGTGGTTAATTTAATATCATATAATTTAATATTATGTTCTAGATTATTCAATAAACCATGGGTTTAAATATCACTGATGTATAAAATTAATTGATTTTATCAGCCTACCTTGAAAAAGTCTATATCTAAAAGGACAACATCAGAGGTGGCTTGTTCACCTGGAAGCGGTGTATTACCCAAGAAAAAAGGTAGGATATTATGATTGGACAATATGCATGTGCTCAGAGGACTTGGAGTAGGTAAGAATATAGAGAATCTATTTCTAGAAAGAAAAAAAAGAAAAAATTATCTCTCTCTCTAATATATATATCTCTATATATATATATATATATATATATATATATATATATATATATATATATATATATATATATATATATATATATATATATATATATATATATATATATATATATATATATTCACATCGATGGAGAAGCTGGATATTGTAAATCACTCTGAACCAAATACATCTCCAGATTACTTACGCCTGACAAATCAAGATGGCTAGATACAATATGCCTCAAAATCTTAATACGTCCCTATATGGTATCGATCATCCCAATAATACTGTTCTTACGAATAACAACATCAAAAGAAAGGCTGAATTGAATTATGCTAATACAGCTAAGAGTCCTAGGCAGATAGATACCTGAAAATCACCACCGGGGGAAAAATTCGGTCCCTCAGCCGCACTGGGTGAAATTTTCAAAAGGTATGTGGCTGTAATGAGGTGGTTATATCCTTAGAGATTGTCCAGCAAGTGATCACTAAAACACAGAATATAAAAAATTGCAAAGAAAAGACAAAAGTTCAAAAGACAATACAGGATAAAGCTAATATCCATGGCCAAATAGGCCACCTCACCATCAGTTGGAAATATGGAAGAATATCCTACCTTTCACAAACCTCCATACGGTAACCAAACCGCATATACTACCTACTCTGTCTGTGGCTGGCTTATATATGAACTTTGGTGCCAAAAATCAGCCGGCAAAAAAACATGATTAATTCAGTACAGCTGTTTGTGCGCATTGACGTATTCAACAAGCGCCAATGAGGAGGTATCCTGCGTCACTGCACATATCCGATCGCAGTGGAGACCCGCACTTACAGCCGCGGTTCGTGTCCGGGCCATATCCGCGCAGAGAGACCCGATCGGGTCTATTACTTCAGACACCAGCGCAAGCGCCAATACTACATCGGGTCCACAGCCCTTAGATACAGAGTGGGGCCAGATGTACTGGTCATCAATGACAATGCACCAATAAGCAGATAAGACAGTCTCCAAAAATACTATCACTCTAAGCCAATAAACAAAAAAACAAGACGATTCTCCATATCTCTCAGGAAGTAATCCCCTCCCAATGCCTCCACCTAGGGTGGAATAAGGACAATAGCTATCCCATTCCATCCGATGCCATCCATGCCAAGGGGGACCTGACACTTCCTAGAAAACTCAATTACTCCAAGTCCAATGAGCTCATTATACAAAACGTCCCTCCTGGTTCAAATGTAGGGAAAAAACACATTTAGAAGATAGGCAGTCGACCAAAACTTGCCTTGAACTTGAGCTTATTTTCTCTGCTGAGCCTCGATGCTGAGAGCAGTGGCAGTTTTCCAGATCGGACCATATGTATGCTTTTATCCCAGAGGTACAAAACCCAGACCCTGATGGAAGAACAGGGACTGTCATTTACCCTAGATCCCATGTGTGACCCTCAGTTTGGCAGGTGTTGCATCTGATATTCAGTGTCTGAGGAAGTGGACTTTTCCAAGGTGGAAAAAACCTCTGAGGTTACTCGTGTCTACATCTCGAGATTATGTTCTCAGAAAGGTGTTCTGTAAGAACTTAACTGTCACTGCTGGAACTTTCAGGGCCTTAAGGTATCAGGGTCGCAATCTTCAAAAACACTCAAACCACAAAGTTCATTTTGTTGCATCCTTGGGCTTGGTGTACCCGGGACCTTTTTACAACCTCTCCTGAACGATTTACCTTGACCGATATTAACCCATGTTTAAAACGCCCCTTTTGCCTCATTTATATGCATTTTGGAAGCGTTTAAAAAAATAAAATGAAAAATACCTGTAAACGAAACCCGGCTAAACGCGTTTGGCGTTTGAAATGCCTGTAAGCTCAGCTTCTGAATGCATTTTTTTTTTTTGCGTTCCAAAAAATGCCTCAAACTCAACTGCCTAGAAACTACTGTAAATGACACTATGTTCATCTACTGATAAGATAACACAGAGGAGAATTCAGGAGCAGTTGGGGAAAAAAACACCCAACTGCTCCTAAACGTCCATTTACCGGTGGCAGTGTACATAAGGCCTTATACTGAAGGATATCTGTCCAAGTACTGGGCACATGTGCTTGAACAAGTTCTTACATGTTCAAAACCATGTACTTCTGCAGGATCAATCAAGGGAAGGCCTCTGGGCCAATGTGCAGCAGGTTGTGCAAGTCCTGCAGGCCTGTGGCTGGGTCTTTAATCCTAAGAAGTCAACCTTGGAGACATTGCAACTACTAGAATATCTGGGACTTGTCCTGAACACAGGCCTGCGCCAATTTTCCCCTAGGAAAAGCTTTGGACCCTTGTAACCAAGGTGTGGGAGTTTGAGTTCCCTAGAATGTGTCTGTGTCTCTGCATGAGTGGGCTGGGGTTGATGGTAGCCTGTATGCTCAGTTGCGTTAAAGAATGTTTCAACTCAACATCCTAACAGTTGAGACAAAGGAACTCTATCCTTGGATTGCCCCATGTGTGCAAAACCAGGCTATCCAGCCAAATACTGAAGTTGGGGGAAATGCCTTCTACCCATGGTGTGAATAGTGCCAGCCTATCATTTCAGGGGGGAGCTCATGGTGATTTGACTTACCCTTCAGCGCTGGACTGCTAGATTGCCAGTCAGGCAACTCCACTGTAGTGGCGTACTTTAATCACTAAGACGGTTCAAGAAGTCAGTCTGCTTTTGGGGTAGTGAAGATTATTCTGAGATTGGTGACGTTCCGCCTCGATCTGGTACACATTCCAAATGTGGAAAACTGGCAAATAGACTTCTGAGCTGCTAGTGGCAGTATCATGGAGAGTGGTTCCTACACCCAGAGGTGTTTTACAAAACTGTCTTTTGTGGGGGATTCCAGATGTAACTTTAATGGCATCCACACTAAACTACCAACTGAACAGGTTTGTGTACAGAGATCGGACCTTCAGAGTAGATGTCCATGGATTCAGTTCAACCTGATTCATGCATTCCCTCTCAAGCTTCTGTATCATTTGCTTTGAAGGACAGATATGAAAGGCAGTGATTCTTTTTTGTTGGCTCCGGATGGCTTGTTTCTCTGACATCGACTCCTAGCCTACTTTTCTTGGGCCCTACAAGATCTGGACTTTCTGGATCCATGATTCCCCATATCTCAATGAGATACTACAAAAATAGTATAGACTTCACAAGGGAATGCTGGTGCACGTCGGTCCACACTTCACAATTCGCACACTCCAGTCGGAGGCCAGCCCAGTTTGCAAGCCGGTACTTATAACTAACTTATAACTAAGAAAGGAGATCTGGACAGTTGCACTCCGAAAACTGTAATCCACCTCAAAACTGTAATCATGTGAAACTTGTCCCCTCTGCTAAATCTCTGTTTATAGCTTGGTTGATGGGTTTCTTTTAAATCCAGGCTATGAAAAACTCTCCTTGCATGCTATATAACAGAGTGTATATACTAACAAAGCCACTAAACCATTTTGTGTAGCGTGGAATATACCTGGTAGATCCTGCCTTCAGCTGCTTTCAATTCCCTTCTAAGCTCTTAATTGCCTCCTTTTCTTATCCGTGCAGCCCATATGAGTAGTGTGTCAAACGTGGGCGTATACACACTGGTAAATGACCCGCCTCCCCTATGTCCTATTGCTAAATACTATAGGGGTGAGATATAGTATATTTGAGTACATTCATTAACCACTTCAATACAGGGCACTTTCAACCCCTTCCTGCCCAGGCCAATTTCCAGCTTTCAGCGCAGTCGTATTTTGAAAGACAATTTCGACGTCATGCAACACTGTGCCCAAGCAACATTTTTAGAGCTTTCTTTTTGTGGTATTTGATCACCACTGGGTTTTACATTTTTTGCTAAACAAAAAGACTGTAGATTTAAAAAATAAAAGGTTTTCTTCGTTTGTTATAAAATGTTGTAAATAAGTTTTCTCCTTCACTGACGGGCACTGATGACGAGGCATTAATATGCAGCACTGGTGGGCACTGATTAGCATGCCTGGTGGACTCTAGTGGGCATCCTTGATGGGTCTGCACTGATAATCAATGCGCTGATTATCAGCACAGACCCCTGTCAGGAGAGCCTCTAATTGTCTCTCCTCGCACCTTGTCCGCACGAATAGCGGAAAAGGTGATAAATGGCACTTTCTGGTTATGATGTGACCAGCTGTGATTGGACCCGCAGCTGATCACAAGGTAAAGAGCCTAAGTCATAGGCTCTTTACCTAGATTGGAGATGTTGGTCTGTCAGAGCGACACGCCGCAGTAGCTATCACCACACGCCCTCGCAATATACCCTGTTGGACGTCGTATGACAGCGGGAAGTGGTTAAGTAACTCGCAAAAAAAGCTTAGTGTTATAAATCCATAATAAATCCTAAAGTAAAAAATAAAGCCCTGGATGCAGATGCTGTCTGAACTAAATTAAATCTACTTTCAATCATCTTTGACTCTTCCTACACCGTATTTACAGTAATGCACAAAAAATACACATTTGATGTTTAACCACTTCAGCCCCAGTTGGATTTACTCCCTTAATGACCAGGCCATTTTTTGCGGCACTGTGTCGCTTTAACTGACAATTGTGCAGTCGTGTGGCGTTGTACCCAAACAAAATTGATCTTTTTTTCCCTCAAATAGAGCTTTCTTTTGGTGGTGATTGATCACCTCTGTGGTTATTTTTTGCACTATAAACAAAAAGACAGAAAAATAAGTAAATTAACAATTTTTTACTTTTTTGCTATAATTTTCTCCAAAAATTTGTAAAACAAATTTCTTCATCAGTTTGTCAATATGTATTCTGCTACATATTTTTGGTAAAAAAAAAATAGCAATAAGCGGATTTTGATTGATTGGTTTACGCAAAAGTTATTACGGCTACAAAATGGGGGTTAGATTTATGGCATTATTATTTTTTTACTATTAATGGCGGTGATCAGAGATTTTTAGCATGACTGACATTGCGGTGGACAGATCGGACACTTGTACAGCGATCAGTGCTATAAATATGCACTGATTACTGTATAAAATGTCACTGGCAAGGAAGAGGGTTGACACTAGGGGGCGATCAAGGGGTTAAGTGTCCTAGGGAGGTGTTTCTAACTGGGGGGGTGGATGGACTGACTGGGAGTAGAGTGATCGCTGTTCCTGATGACTAGGAACAGAAGATGTCTTTACTCCCATCAGAACGGGGATCTGCTTTGTTTACACTGGCAAATTCTTAGTTCTGGCTCTCTGTGGGGTGATGGCGGGTGGCTGGCCGAGATTGCGGCCGCCAGCCATGCACATCGGCTCCGGCACAGCGCCATGGGCGGGCCCACTGTATCTATTACACGAAGCGCTGCACCGGTATAACTGTGGCAGCTGGTCGGCAAGTGGTTAAAGATTTATTGGGAGCTGTAAAACGGTTATTTGATATTTTATAATTTAATTTTAAATGCTCTTCTGAAATATTTAGTTTTTTATTCAGCAACAAGCACACCGCCAATCAGGGCTGGCCAGACAGACTTGCACTGTAGAGAGCATACATCAGCAGAGTAGTATCTTTCCCTGCAGATGCAAAGATTTGGGAAAGATCATGTCACCCCATAACAGCTGCAGGAATAAGGTACTTAATGGATTTAAAAAAAACTAAATGGTGCCAAGATAATGATTTATATGAATGAATTATGGCAATTAACCACCTCTGTTTAGTAACATTTTAAGTGTTAACTATCATTTCGACATTAGTAATTTCTGCCGCTAGAAAGAGATCAGGAGTTAATTGCCAACAGCTGAGATATTAACTTGCAAATACTATAATACAGGGCTTGTCCAATTTGCTTTAAATCTAGGAGCCAACTAAAAAAAGTTAAAAGCCATTTTATTTTTTGTTTTTTTTTAACAAACAACTCTTAAGCCCCATACACACGGTCGGACAATCCGCGGACCAGGTCCGTCGGACCATGTCCGTCATACTTTGTCCGATGTTGGTTTTGCGTACACACGGTCGGACAAAGTTGTCGGAAAATCCGATCATTCTGAACGCGGTGACGATTGTTGCCTACGACGGGACTACGTAGAGGCTAGTAGCCAATAGCTTTGGTCTTGTAATGTGATCTGAGCATGCGTAGCACTTTGTCCGGTCGGACAACCGTACACACGATCGGATTTGGTGTGATCGGACCGTGTTGACGGCAAATCTTTCCAGCAGGAGATAAGACTTTGTCCGTCGGTCAAACCGACGAACACTGTCCGATGGTGCATACACACGGTCTGATTTTTCAACAACCTTGTCCGATCGGACAGAATCCATGAAAAAGTCCGACCGTGTGTATGGGGCTTTAGGGGTGGGACATGTAACATGTTCATAAAGGTGACCTTATCCTTTGAACCTTTCACAGCCAGAGGCGTTTTGCATTTTGCATTTTTTTTCACATGTTTAACCACTTGCTGACCGGCTCAGGCCAATATATGTCGGCAAAGTGGCACGGGTGCGCAAAGCAACGTACCCATATGTTGCTGCCTCACCTGCGGCTAGTGGGCACGCACGTGGGCTCGATGTCTGCCGGTGGCATGGAGAGGCAGAACGGGGAGATTCCTATGTAAACAAGGCATTTCCCTGTTCTGCCTAGCAACATGACAGGATCTACTGATCCCTGTGATCGGGAGCAGTGATCTGTCTTGTTCTAGTGAGCCCCCCCCCCCTACAGTTAGAACATGCTGAGGAAACAGTTAACCCCTTGATCGCCCCCTAGTGTTTAACCCCTTCCCTGCCAGTGACAGTTGCACAGTAATCATTTTTATAGCACTGATCAGATTGCAGCCATTACTAATAAAAAAAAAATTAATAAAAATACCATAAATCTATCCCCTATTTTGTAGATGCGATAACTTTTGCATAAACCAATCAATATATGCTTGTTGCAAAAAAATAGTTTTTACCAAAAGAAAGTATTTTTTTTAGATATTTTTTTTTGGGGAGATTTATTTTTTCAAATATACGTTTTTTCATTTATTAAATACGCACAAAGGGAGAAATCCCATAATTACAACAGAATTATAGATGTCATTACACATGAAATACACTGTGTTTGAGAGCCTTAAACATGTTGCATCAAAATCATCAACGCATGTATGGGATATTCATGTATCTTAGTGAATATGTTGATCGACAGGGTCCTCCCCAAATCTTTTTCTTTAAGAGAACTAGAATAATAGTAGCAGAGGGTGGAAAGGAATAAGGAGAGAGGGAAAAAGGGGGAAACATCGACAGAGCGAGGGCACGGAGAGATATTACCATTCTAGGGCACTATGCCCCCAGGAGGGTTGTCCCGTTGTCGGAGTAAATAAAGATGTTCCAAAGACTCCAGGTCTTTGTGTATTTCTCATGATTGTGTTGCGCAGTGAGATTCAAGTCTTCCATTTTTTTTATTACTTCCACCTTTCTCAGCCAGCACCCAGTGGTCAGTGGGCACTGCTGTTTTCAGTAAGGGGGTATGCAAGCCTTAGCATTTAATAGATGTCGTACTAGTGATTTTTTTTTTTTGTAGGTTTTGACAAATGTAACAGGAAGAAAGATGCGTCTGCTGGGATTTTATATTCTGTAAATTTTTGTGTTATACGGCGTACGTCTTCCCAGAAGTTCTCCAATTTTGGGCAAGACCAAAAAATATGTAACAGGGAGCCCTTGTCCTCTCCACTTCGCCAGCAGCAATCTGAGGCAGTCGGGAAGCTGTGAGATACCATCTGGAGAAGATTTTAAAGTTTGTTTCCTGAATTTTAGTGCACAGCGGGTGAATTTAGTAGAGAGTACATTTTAGAGAGGGTCTGAGATATCGGCTCAGATTCTGAGCAGTAGTTTTCAAATGTCGTCTGTGGACGAAAAAAGGTATGGGGTCAGGTATTGAATGTAGAAAATGGTGTAATTGGGCTGCCTTCCAAAAGGGAAGAAGGTAGTTGCCCGTCATGTCAGTTAATTCCGCGAGGGATATCCAACGACCCGATGTCACAAATCTGGAGGCCTGTTCCCAACCCAGCTCTCTCAAGCTTGCATATTCTGTGTGTTATAGGCCTGGTGTGAAGTTCTCGTCAAAAGTTTGTATGGATACATGAGTGCTGTGTCTTAGCGTGGTCCCTATCAGTGGGTGGGATTTCAGTCTTGGAGGTAAAGAGTTGTAGCACCATAGCGCACTTTTCAAAGAGATTATAGTCTGGGATTGTTCCATTTGCGTCCACAATTTGTGTTACCTTCTGTCTCCAGTCTGCCCAGATGTGTGGCCTGATAGTATCATTGAATATCTGGTACCGCTAGGCCCCCGTTTGTTTTGGAAGTGACATTTGAGTGCGGTTAAAATCTGGGCTTCTTTTGGGCCCAGATAAAGCAGGTAAAGAGGGCCTGTACTTTTTGAGGAAAGGGGTAGGACATACTGTATTTATCGGCGTATAACACGCACTTTTTTACCCTGAAAATAGAGGGTAAATCGTGCCTGCGTGTTATACGCCGATATCTGTAATTTCACCAACAGGGGGCGGGGATCGGGCGGTCCTCCCCGGGGTGCCACCTATTAGGAGGGTGTCATGCCGGCCGCCCTGCCTCTCCTGGCCATGGAACAGCGCTGCCAGTAAACCCGTGCCAGCCCCCTGTGACACACCGCTCCCCCAATGTATGTAACGTAACCGAACTTGGCTTCTCAATGCGCTCGCTGTGGCTGCTCTCCGCCTCCTCCCGCTCCGCCGCCTCCTCGTGTGTAGCATTTGATTGGAGGAGGAGAGCGGTCACCTGACCATCAATGAAGGAGAGGAGAGCAGTCACATGACCGGGACCCGGGACGGGAGAGAGCGGCTTTAATGGAGGTATGTGACGCAGGAGGAGTGGTGTAGGAGAAGGGGGTGACAGTGTGAAGTTCTCTTAACGCTAGAGTATGCCCACAGAGCTATCCCTGTCCCAGTGCTGGGAGTGCAGGGGGGGGGGGGGGTCTTTATAATGAAAGGGGGCTGTTTGTTGTACAGGGGCTGCTTGTGTTGTGCAGGGGCTGCTTGTGTTGTGCAGGGGCTGCTTGTGTTGTGCAGGGGCTGCTTGTGTTGTGCAGGGGCTGCTTGTGTTGTGCAGGGGCTGCTTGTGTTGTGCAGGGGCTGCTTGTGTTGTGCAGGGGCTGCTTGTGTTGTGCAGGGGCTGCTTGTGTTGTGCAGGGGCAGCTTGTGTTGTGCAGGGGCAGTGTAAAGTTTTTTTCCTGAAACTTCCCTCTTAAAGTTAAGGTGCATGTTCTACTCCGGCGCGTGTTCTACTCCGGCGCGTGTTCTACTCCGGCGCGTGTTCTACGCCGATAAATACGGTATATATTATAGTAAAAAATATATTGCTTTTTTTTTTTTTTTTTTTCAAAATTGTTGCTTTTTTTTTTTTTTTTTTATTTATAGCGCAAAAAAGCAAAACCGCAGAGGTGATCAAATACCACCAACAGAATTTGTCAATTTTGTTTGGGTACAACGTTGCATGACTGCGCAATTGTCAGTTAAAACAACCCAGTGCCGTGTCGCAAAAAGGGCTTGGTCAGGAAGGGGGTAAATCCTTCCCGGGGCTGAAGTGGTTAAATCATTTCAGGCCTGAAACCCCAAACATATATTTTCTGAAAGCAGGCAGCCTAGAGCATAAAATAGCGATTGTTCCAATTTTTTATGACGCAGAATATTGCCGCAAAGGTCTAGGAAATGCAAATGTCAGTTTAAAAAATAAAAAACATATTAAAAGTTTTAGGGGGCACAAAAATGCAAAAAATAACCAATTTTTTGCTAAAATATAAAAGCTGAGTAAATATCCAACATGTCAAACCTTAACCTTAACTTTTGTGGTTGAACTGGATGGACTTGTGTCTTTTTTCAACCTAACTATGTAACCACTTCAATACAGGGCCAATTGCTCAGTCATGCAACAGTGTACCCAAACAAAATGTTTCTTTTTTTTTTTTTTTTCACACAAATAGAGCTTTCTTTTGTGTGGTATTTAATCACTGCTGTTTTTTTTTCCGACCTAAGTGAGAGAGAGCGACAATTTTGAAGAAAAATAACATTTTTTTTTAATTTCTATGATAGTTTTGCAAATTAGTAGTTTTTTTGTTGATAAATTTGGGCCAACACTTATACTGCTACATATCTTTGGTAAAGATAACCTAAATAAATGTATATTGTTTGGTCTGTGTGAAAGTTGGTCTACAAGCTGTGGTGTAAGTCATTGAAAAGTGATCACACCTGACTGCTCATCTCATTTCTTGAGGCCCTGAAATGTCAAAGCACAAATACCCCCAAAATGACCCCATTTTGAAAAGTAGACAGTCCAAGGTATTTAGTAAGAGGCATGGTGAGTTTTTTGAAGTTGTCATTTTTTTTCCCCGCAACTCTTGGGAAATTGAAGAAAGGAATTTTTTTTTTACACAAAATTGTCATACGTTTTCTCACACACAGCATATGCATACTTGCAATTACACCCCAAAATACATTCTGCTACTATGGCGATACCACGTGTGAGACATTTACAGTCCAACATGCAAGGAGCACCATCAGGCGTTCTAGGAGCATAGAATTACACATCTAATTTCCTAACGACCCATCACACGTTTTGAAGGCCCTGGAGCACCAGGACAATGTAATTACCCAAAAAATAACCCATTTTGGAAAGCAAACACCCCAACGTATATTCTATGAGGCATAATGAGTCTTTTGAACGGTTAATTTTTTTCCTAAAGTCTTCGAAAAAGGTGGAAAGAAAATAAAAAAAAATATATATATATATATATATATATATATATATATATATATATATATATATATATATATATATATATATATATATATATATATATATATATATATATATATATATATATATATATATATATTTTTTTTTTTTTTTTTAACACAGTGTGTCAATGTATAAGCTATTTCTAACACATAGCATGTACATGGCAAAAAGTACCCGACCCCCGGGGGCGCATGCGTGGCGCGAACGAGGAAGGACACACAGGCTGAGAGCTCCGTGACGAGCGGAGACTATAACACTTCCCCGGGGCAATATACACCGCTTTTTCGGCCTCTTTCCACTCCGCACCCCCGGCGGAACCCTCGGCGCATTCCGGGACCTAAAAATCGCCGTAGTACACCGGCCCAAAAGTCACTTACGACGTACCTTCTGAGAGTGTGGGAACAGAGCGGGATGTCCCAAAATGGCACCCAGAAGAGGCAAGCACTGACGCCGCTGCATGCTGCAGCCTCTTCCCCGGCACACTCGATGGCAGAAAGAGTACTCATTGCAACTGACTAAATCAGACCTAGACGAGAGCTTGACTCTGAAGTATGACAAGATAGCCCAAAGGTTCCAGTCTGAGCTGCACAAGTCCACTCATACCCTCTCCCTGGAGATTGCGGCCCTGGGCAGCAGGACGGACCTGCTTGAGACTAAGCACGATGAGCTGACCCTGGTCTGTTCAGACCTAAGGAAGGATCATGAAGCCCTTTCAGAAACTGTCTCCCAACTACAGGCCCATATCGAAGATTTGGACAATGGAAACGAATCAGTGACTGAACTTGTGCCTGCTGTACAAAAACTGTTCCAGTCCCTCTTGCCATGCCGTCGACCCCACACCATTCAGCTATCTGGGCAACCCCTCCCCCCAGAAGAGACCGCCGGACATGAGGAGAGATATTTGACTAACCCCTTGTTTTGTGAATTTTTTTATTTTTATTTTTTTTCCTCTCCTTTCCATTTTTCCCCCTCTTCTTTTTGTCTTTGCTTCCTCAGTTTGTTTCCCCTAGCCCATGGGTTACCTCGCTGGATGAACTCCACCCAAGCTCCAGATCGCCGCCCATCAAGCACTCCCGCCATGTCTTCAAACTCTTGAAGTCTCCCGCTCCAGAGCCAAGCCAAAGATTGATCCACCGACACGTTCCCCCGGCTCCTCTCCTGTGGAGTTCCGCTGGATTCACAGACTCTCATCAAGGGTAGGGCTGGCTAGCTCCTTACAGGTACCACTCTGTACAGAACTAAGTACTCAGAGTGCTGTGTTCCACTGCTGGACTCTAGGGTTTGGAGCTATGGACCTAATGGTCCAGTTTACATTTTTTCTTAGGGTGCTGGGGAGCCTTTCTTCCCGTACCCCCCAAGACTTTGCAATGCCACTTTTTAGCAGAGCACGCAGTTTTCAGTTACTGTCAGTTTGTTCCTGTATTCTAAACCTTTTTTTTTATTTTTTGTTTGATTATGGTTATGTTCTTGATACAGCTTCCACGAAGAGCTACCAATGTACTGTCTATGGTGGATATAAGTGCCTTATTTTCAGGTTTGCACAGGTTATCCAACGGTCTTGTTTTAATAATGCTTTACTAGGGCGACTTAGGGGCACCCCTCTTGGCCTGGACTCTCACCAACCCCGAAGCCTTCCACTCCTACAGAATCATGGGTCTTAAGGTCTTAACCCATAATGTTAAGGGGTTTAACTCCCCACAAAAGAGGAGAAAAGCAATGAAAACATACAAGTCTTTAGGGGCTGATATTCTCCTCTTACAGGAGACGCACTTCTCTACTAACAATCGCCCCTCCTTTTTTGATAAAACATTTGAACAATGTTTTTTTACCACTTTTGAGTCCAGGTCCAGGGGGGCAGCCATATTTATAAGGAGTTCAGTATCCTTTCAAGTACAAAGAACGTATATAGATCCACAGAGCAGATTTGTTTATAGTTCAGGGCTTAATACAGAACAAGCCTTTGACCTTGGCCTCTGTTTACGCTCCGAACGCATCCCAGGCCACTTTCTTCAAGGGCTTTTTTCAGGTATTAGAGAAGTTTCACTCCCCACATATGATAGTTGGGGGTGACTTCAACCTTGTGGCACACTCGACACTGGATAGGTCTCGGGGCTGCCAGACCTCCAGTGCTTTCCCTAAATCTCTAAAACATTCTCTCAAAGCTCATCAATTGACGGATGTTTGGAGAGTCCACAACACAGGCTCCAGGGAATATACCTTTTTCTCCCACCCACACGACACATACTCTCGCCTAGACTATCTGTACTGCACTCCTACCTTACTTGCCAACTCGACCTCATCTACAATACACATTTGTCCTTGGTCCGATGACCATATGGTCTCTAGTCAGATATCTTGTATAGGCCTCCCACATGCCAATAGAACTTGGTGCATCAATGACTCTCTTCTCACAGACCCGGTAATACGCTCACAACTGACTGACCGCCTCACTGAATACTTTAGACTGAATGATGTGGACGACATCTCCCCCACAACCCTATGGATGGCCCATAAGGCGGTGATTAGCGGTCACCTCATTGAGGGGCCACCACCAGAAAGAGGCAAAAGGCTCATGAAGCACAACAACTTGCTTTAGACTTAGGAAAACTTTACCACAGACATCACCTGACGCCTTCCCCTGAATTACTGACCCAAATTAATGAAAAGAGGATAGCGCTCGACACTATACTTTCAGAACAAGCAGAGAAAACCCTTAGATGGGCCAATGCCCGATTTTCTCCTAGACTTTCTCCACAGTAACTCGGCCTCCACCATGTTTGCACACAAACTCAAACAACAAACTCATCCGACCCACGTGTATAACCTGAAAGACAAGAATGGCCACCTTACCTCTCACCCTAAGGAAGTCCTACACATCTTTTCCTCTTTCTATCAGAACCTGTACTCGGCCCCAAAACACCCAGCCCCTAACCCCCCCCCCCCCCCCCACACTCTTGGTTAAAAGCCCCTCTGTGCCGTGGTCACAAGTACTTCTCCGCATGGAGTCCATCAGACTAATGGAAAGAATCCATCACACTCTCTTGGACACCATGCATATATTTGATGGAAAATGGAATAAGTGGTCAGCTCACCAACTTAGCGGTGTGGCACAAGACCACTAACTTTCTGAGCTCAATACTCCTGGGCGCCCTAAAGGGCTATCGCTCTCCCAAGAAGAGGGGTATGCATTGCACTTTGTAAACCTGAGATTTAGTATCTCAGCCTCGTCATAGATTGGAAACGGTATGCTCCACAAGTGTCAAGATATGTTACCTTTTACTTTTATTTGGTATTCTTCTCTTTTATATCCTCTGGTTCTCAAAGTTGAAAATAAACGGTCTGACTATGGACCAAGTTGATATGCTGATCTATTGGACGCATTGTTTCTACAATGGTTCGATGTTCATTGTTTAGAGATGTACTAGGATCTGCTACCACACTTTGTTATAGCATCCAACTTGTTAAACTGTTATGACCGTTTACCGATCACCTGTACACTCTGTATTAGGTATTCGTGTGGGCTGGTGACGGATCCTCGGGTGGGCTGGTGACGGATCCTCGGGTGGGCTGGTGACGGATCCTCGGGTGGGCTGGTGACGGATCCTCGGGTGGGCTGGTGACGGATCCTCGGGTGGGCTGGTGACGGATCCTCGGGTGGGCTGGTGACGGATCCTCGGGTGGGCTGGTGACAGATCCTCGGGTGGGCTGGTGACGGATCCTCGGGTGGGCTGGTGACGGATCCTCGGGTGGGCTGGTGACGGATAACCTGGGTACTCTGGTGGGAAGGCCACAGCCATTTGTTGATATTTGTGACCAATTCATTGGCTCTTTACCCTGATTGGGGATGGGCTGTGTCCGAGGGACACGCCTGATCCTCCATCACCATGCTGCGGCGTACCTCAGTAGCACGGGAACCCGAAAACATATGATGCCCGCCCAGGATGCCAGAGTGTTCCTACGAACGTCATATGAAAATGGCCCAGTGTGGAAGTGGTTAAACATGTCAGTACTTGGCTCTTATTCCTGCATGTGCAGTGATATGTAACGTGTATTGCAATCAAGGTTTACAGGCGTGAAGGCCCCACTGCATGCGTAATATGTGCGGGGCCTTACATTTTTTTGGGGGGGGGGGGGGGTATTTCATGTGCTTGGATGTAACTTTTCAAATTAAATGTACTACCTGAAGGGGAGAGTTCCTTTCTTTTGTTTTAAAGCCCCACTCTTCCAGATGTGGTGTTGCTACATTTCTTTTTTTCAACATCAGGCCTCTTCTTTTTTTTTTTTCCAGGTCTGTTAGGTGGCCCACTGTTAGTCCTTTTTTCTGTTACACATCCCTCATAAGATTGCTTCTGGATATCCCAGTGGAACTAACCCTGCTATATTCTGTGATTAAGGATGAACTCGGGCATGTTCAACTCCACATGCCCGCGCCTGCCAGGAAGCTGACACTCCGCAGCGCTTATCACAGGCAGCGAGACCTTTCCTGATTCACGGCTGCACAGATCGGGAAATGACTCACTGTGATTAGCACTGCGGAGTGTCAGCTTCCTGGCGGGCACAGGCACGTGGATCATCCTCATCCTCAATCCTCAAAAAAAAAAAAGTTTATACATGCCTGCTCTGTGCAATGGAATTGCAGAGAGCGGCCCCAAACCTCCTCTTTTCGGGTCCCCTGACAGCTTTTTATGAAGGTACACATGCAGGCTTACTCACAAGCCTCGCTGTGTGCATCTATTGACAGACAGTAAGACTTGGCCTTCACCCCCCACTCCCTCGTCACTGGCTTTGATTTACTTTGACAGCAGTGGGAGTCTAGGGCCATGAAGAGAAGAGCTGCAGACAGGCAAAGTGCTGGATCAAATGAGGGCTCAGGTAAGTAAAAAGAGGAGTGAAGAGGGGGGGAACTGATGCCAAAACATTTTTTACCTTGGTGCAAAAATTTTTAAAAGGTAAAAAAAAATTTAGGCTTTATAACCACTCTAAGGAAAGTATTATATAGTGAGTGCAAAAATTCTAGGTTTCACCTAAAAAGTTTTGAGGAATGTTAACCACTTGCTTACTGGGCACTTAAACACCCTTCCTGCCCAGACCAATTTTCAGCTTTCGGTGCTCTCACGCTTTGAATGACAATTACTCAGTCATGCAACACTGTACCCAAATTCATTTTTTGTCCTTTTTTCCCCACAAATAGAGCTTTCTTTTAGTGGTATTTGATCATCTCTGGGTTTTTTATTTTTTGCGCTATAAATAAAAAAAGACCGAAAATTTTGAGAAAAAAAAAAAACATTTTTCTTTTTTGTTTCTGTGATAAAATTTAGCAAATTAATTTTTTCTTCATAAATTTTGGCCACAATTTATACTGCTACATATCTTTGGTAAAAATAACCCAAATTAGTGGATATTATTTGGTCTTTGTGAAAGTTAGAGAGTCTACAAGCTGTGGTGCGAATTATACAAAATTGATCACATCTGATGTACTGGTGACCTATCATTTCTTGTGACCCGAACAAGCCAGGAAAGTACAACTACCCCCCAAATGATCCCTTTTTTGAAAGTAGACATTCCAAGGTATTTAGTAAGAGGCATGGTGAGGTTTTTGATGTTGTCATTTTTTTCCCACAATTCTTTGCAAAATAAATTTATTTTTTTATTTTTCCCCACAAAATTGTCATTGTAATAGGTTATTTCTCTCACATGGCATATGTATACCACAAATGACACCCCAAAATAAATTCTGCTACTCCTCCTGAGTATTACGATACCACATGTGTGGGACTTTTCCACAGCCTGGCCACTTGGAGAGGCCCAACATGCAGGGAGCGCCATCACATGTTCTAGGAGCATAAATGACACATCTAACTTGACTACCTAGTACACTTTTGAAGGCCCTGGAGCACCAGGGCAATGACACGCGACACTGACGTGGCACTGATGACAGATGCCACTAATACGGGGCACTGATGACACGTGACACTGATGACAGATGGCACTAATATGTGGCACTGATGACAGATGGCACTTATACGTGGCACTGATATCATGTGGCACTAATACGTGGCACTGATGAGAGATGGCACTAATACGTGGCACTGATGAGAAATGGCACTGATATGTGGCATTGATGACACGTGACACTGATGACAGATGGCACTGATACATGACATTGATGACACGTGACACTGATAATAGATGGAACAGGTGACACTGATGACAGATGGCACTAATATGTGGCACTGGTGACAGACCGCACTAATATGTGGCACTGATGACAGATGGCACTAATATGTGGCACTGGTGACAGACCGCACTAATATGTGGCACTGATGACAGGTGGCACTGATGACAGATGGCACTAATATGTGGCACTGATGACAGATGGCACTAATATGTGGCACTGATGACAGATGGCACTAATATGTGGCACTGATGACAGATGGCACTAATATGTGGCACTGATGACAGATGGCACTAATATGTGGCACTGGGGACAGGTGGCACTTTTACATGGCACTGGGGACCGGTGGCACTGACGGGTGGCACTGGACAGGTGGAACATGTTTTATTTATTTTTTCCTCACGGCTGCTGCAGCCGTTCATCTCTCCCTCATTGCACGCTGTCTCTGTGTGAGGAGGGAGAGCAGCGCTGACAGATGATCTCATATGTTTACATATGAGATCATCTCTCATTGGTCACGCCGATCGCGCTGTAAATGGCCGCTGTGATTGGCCGTTTACAGCGATCTGTGACTGGCTGTGTCCGACGGACACGGCCAGCACAAAACTTCCCCGATGCGCGCTCTCAGAAGCTGCAGCCGTCTTTCGGCTATAGCCCGGGCGCGAAGAGGTTAAAGTAGAAATATGGGCAGTCTATAAACATTGATGTAATTATCTGTTCGTATGAAGCAGTAAAATAGCTATAACTTTGAGGATGGGTTGCTCAAGTGTCTGCAACTACAAAGTTCACAAGACAAGCAGTGAAGCCCTTCAAGTTAGGTTTCAGCACTCATCCTTTTTCCTGTACACCTGTTGTGTTTGAGAATAAAGGGCTGGCAGGCTGCAAGTCACTGTTGGGAGGGGGTAGCAGAATTAACAGATTTTCTGAAACCAAACAAAGCAATTCCTGCTGTAAACTCAAAGGGTGAATTATTTCACCATGCCTGCAATTATGAAGATGAGCCGTCTATTTTTAAGCTAGTTACTGTGTTAATATTGAAATGTTCATACCCTTGTCTAAGCTCTTTAAAGTCAATCTAAATCTTTTTAGTTTCATACAGTGAGGAATGTTTGAAAATATCTCCTTTACAGAAAGGGTAATCCTCTCTTTGCAACAGCTGTCCAATTAGAAAAATTCCCCTCTACCTGTTCAGTGACAGCTAAAAACTTTTATTTTCTCACTGTCTGTCATGGTGACAATGGTTATCCGTAAACCTTCCTGCAGATGGTTATAATTCTGTGGGTTCGAACTTTCCCTGCTTTAACCACTTCAGCCTGGGAAGGATTTACCCACTTAATGACCAGGCCATTTTTTGAGATATGGCACTGCGTTGCTTTAACTGACAATTGCGCAGTCGTGCGTCATTGTACCCAAAGTTGATGTCCTTTTTTCCCACAAATAGAGCTTTCTTTTGATCACCTTTTGCGGTTTCTATTTTTCGCGCCATAAACAAAAGAAACTGACAATTTTGAAGAAACAATTAACTTTCTGCTATAATACATATCCCCCAAAAAAAATTTTACTGGTAATGGTGGCGATTTTTAGTGGGACTTCGACATTGCAGCGGACAAATCTGACCCCAAATGACACTTTTTGGGGACCAGTGCTAAAAAGATTAGGGGTTAACACTAGGGGGTGATCAAGGAGTTAACTGTGTTCCCTGTGTGTGTTCTAACTGTGTGGTGAATGGGCTTACTGGGATAACACAGATCGCTGCTCCTAATTAAGAAAACCAGCAGATCTCCGTATTGCCCCCTGTCAGAACGGGGATCCGCCTTGTTTACATAGGTAGATCCCCGTTCTGCCCCTCTGTACCGCGATCGCGGGTGGCCGGCGGACATCGAATCTGCCGTACTCGCAGGAGCGCTCCTTCCCACACTACCATATGCATGGACCGATGTACAGGTACCCTCATGTGCGCAGCCGAGCCGCCTTACCGCAGTATACATGTGGAAGGGGGTCGGCAAGTGGTTTATTTTAAATAAAGGTTAAGGAAGTAGAACAGTTGATTTGCAAAAAAAGTCTGTTTCTTCAAATTATTTCTTTCCAGTATATAGCTTTTATTATCTTTATAATCTCTTGAAAATGTTTTTTTTTTTTTTTTTGAAAGTTGCAGGAACCTATATAACCAGTTTCATTTCTTGCACAGATTGTGATAATTGAGCACAAGTCAATTATCTGTCCTGGATACAATGCCGTGCTGCATATTCACACGTGTATTGAAGAAGTTGAGATAACAGTAAGCTTGCATGACTTAAGTGTTTTTTTTTTTTTGTTTGTTTAACTTCAATAGACACTGCCATTGGCATTACTTGTTAACATAAATTTACTTTCTAACATTTTGCTTTTCCAAAATAGGCCTTAATTTGCTTGGTAGACAAAAAAACAGGGGAAAAGAGTAAGACACGACCTCGCTTTGTAAAACAAGACCAAGTATGCATTGCCCGCTTACGGACAGCAGGCACTATATGCCTTGAAACTTTCAAAGATTTCCCTCAAATGGGTCGATTTACCTTGCGAGATGAAGGTGCGTAATTATATTTATCATTTTGCCGAGTCCCACTCATAAACTAGGATCTGTCTCCCTCTTTCATTCATTAACCATTAAGGTTTTACCCCCTTCATGACCAGAGCATTTTAACTAGCAATTGATAATGCAACACTGTACCCAAACTAAATTTTATATAATTTTCATACAAATAGAGCTTTCTTTTGCTGGTCTTTGTATCAACACTGGGTTTTTTCTTTTTTATTATATTAAAGAAAAAGAGCAAAGATTGAAGAAATGTATTTTCTACTTTCTGTGATAAAAAATATCCAATAAAATCACATTTCGTCAAGTTTAGAGCAAAATGTATTTTGGTACATGTCTATCTAATTATATTGGTTTGTGTAAAAGTTATAGCATCTACAAACTATGGTGTGTATATGTGTGTGTGTGTGTGTGTGTGTGTGTGTGTATGTATATATACAATATATACACTCGAGTATAAGCCGAGGCACCTAAGTTTACCACAAAAAACTGGGAAAACTTATTGACTCGAGTATAAGCCTAGGGTGAGAAATACGCAGCTACTGTAAGTGGAAAAAAGGGTCAACAATGCCCATTTGCAGCCATAGGTCCCCTGAACTTCAAACTTGGTAGTTAAGGGTTCCTAGATGCCCCCTAGCTGCAGCCCAAATTTTGGGTCTCTGGACCCAAAGGATCTCAAAATGACATTGCTGCAGATAAACAGAGTTGACCGAATTTGGGGCCCTGTATCTCGGGGCCACTTGGTGCTAGGAACTCCATTTTGGATATGTTGTAGTGTTGGTTCCACTGGGTTTGCACACCAAATTTGGGGTTCCTAGCACCAAGTGGCCCCGAGATACGAACCGACTTTGGGGCCCCGTATCTCGGGGCCACTTGGTGCTAAGAACCCCAATTTTGGATATGTTATAGTGTTCTTGGCACCAAGTGGCTCCGAGATACGGGCCGCAAAGTCGGGTTGGAAAATGTAATTTTTTGCTGCAGAAAAGTGCTTGACTCGAGTATAAGCCGAGGGGGGCACTTTCAGCACAAAAAAATGTGCTGAAAAACTCGGCTTATACTCGAGTATATACGGTGTGTATATGTGTGTGTGTGTATATATATATATATATATATATATATATATATATATATATATATATATATATATATATATATATGTATATATATATATGTATATATGTATATATATATATATATATATATATATATATATATATTTATGGAATTTACACAGCCTTTACTTTGACAGCCTGTCGCATTTCTTGAAGTGCTAGCACCTCCCAAATGATCCATTTTTGGAAAGTAGACACCCCAAGGTATTTGAGAGGCATGTTGAGTGCATGGAAGATTTTTTTTTTTTTTTTTTTTTGCCACAAGTTTTTGGAAAGACAAAAATGTGGGGTTCTTTTTTTTTTTTTTTTTTTAACTTTAATGCACACAAAAAACAAATACCCAAATGTTTGGTAAAATATAAAAGATGTTACTCCAAGTAAAAAGATTCTTAACATGTTTAACAAGCCTTTTACAGGTTACAAATGTTAGTTGCACAGGTCTAATGGATGGTGCGGTCACTGTTATGCACCGATGCATGCATTCGCCTTTTTTTTTTACAATTTTATTGTTATCACAGGAATGTAAATATCCCCTGTGATAGCACTAGGCAGTGAGAGTAATGCTCCGGAAATTCCGACCACAAAATCTGACGATTTTTTCCGACGGATTTTGTCCGACACTGGTGTTGCATACTCACGGTCGGACAAAGTTGATCATTCTGAACATGGTGACGTTCGTTGCGTACAACGGAACTACGTAGAGGCTATTAGCCAATAGGTTTGGTCTCCTAATTTGATCTGAGCACGCGTGGCACTTTGTCCGTCGGAATTCTCTACACCCGATCGGAAAAAGTCAGATCGGATTTTGTTGTCGGAAAATTTGAGAGCAGGATCTCAAATTTCCGACAGAAAAAGTCAGATGGAGCCCACACACGGTCGGATTTTCCGACAACATTTTCCGTCGGAATTTCTGACCGTGTGTACGGGGCATTACTCCTTACTGAGAAAGCTGGGGTCTAGTAGATCAGATGCTTTCCCAATTTAAAAATGGCGCTGTTTACATCCGACTGTAGAGCTGATTCTGTGCTGGCATCACCGGAATCACCAGCTGTGTTTTTCAGAGTTTCCCAGTGAGTCGGATGAGTCAGAGAAAGCCATGAAAGGTGGCGGGAGGGGGGGGGGGGGGGGGCGGGTCGCGGATGTCCCCTTCCGTTGCTTGTAAAAGTAATCCAGTGGCTAATTTCCTGCTTGGATTGCTTTTACAAGAAAGCTGACTGCTGCCTGAAATAAAAAATACTGGGATGATGCTTGCAGGCATCATCCCGGTACACTGCACAACTATTCGTTTTATTGTATAAGAAAAAAAATACAACTTTTTTTCATTGGGTGAAACAAGGCCAAATTGCGGGCTTGGGGAGAAAGAGAAGGCACAATGATCCCACGCAGGGGAACAAACATCAAATTACTTGTGAATACAAACAAAACACATTTCCAATGTTTTAAAGCAAGTCCTAGAGGCACCCGGCAGTAGTTTAGAAGGTAGTAATGAGTAATCGGGCACAGGGGCCAGGAGACATGGTCGGGCAGCGGGGGTGGGATTGTAATCCCACGGTGGAGGAGAGGGGGAAGGGGAGGATAAAAAAGGAGGGGGGTGGAATATGGAGGGAGAGGGTGAAGCAGGGTGAAGGAGGCGCAAAGGTGAGAACCAAGTAGAGTGGGAAAGAGAGATAGTCAACAAAAGCCGATCGCCACAATGAGTGACGGTGGGAAATGTATGGTGCCTCTTCTCCTTTAACCACCTCAGCCCTGGAAAAATGTACCCCCTTCCTAACCAGGCAATTTTTTGCGATACAGCACTGAGTCACTTTAACTGACAATTGCGCGGTTGTGTGACGTTGTACCCAAACACAATTTGTGTCCTTCCTCCCCCCCCCCCCCCCCCACACAAATGGAGCTTTCTTTTGGTGGTATTTGATCACCTCTGCTGTTTTAACTTTTTTGCGCTATAAACAAAAAAATTTACAATTTTGAAAACACAATTTTTTTTACTTTTACTATAATTTCCCAATAAAAAAAAAATGAATTTCTTCCTCGGTTTAGGCCTATATATATTCTTCATATTTTTGGTAAAAAAAGATTGCAGTAAGCGTATATTAATTGGTTTGCACAAAAGTTATAGCATCTACAAAATAGGGAATAGGTTTATGGCATTTTTATTCTTCTTCTTTTTTACTAGTAATGGAGGCAATCTGTGATTTTTATTGGGATTGCGGCGGACAGAGCGGACACTTGACACTTTTTTGGACCATTGACATTTATACAGCGATCAGAGCTAAAAATAGCCACTGGTTACTGTATAAATGTCACTGGCAGGGAAGAGGTTAACACTAAGGGACGATCAAGGGGTTAAATGTGTTCCCTCAGTGTGTAGGGGGGATGGGACCGATCGTAGTTCCTATATACTAGGAACACATGATCTGTCTCCTCTCCCCTGCCAGAAGGGGGATGTGTGTGTTTACACTAAGGGTGTGCATCTTTACTGGTCCCACGATTCGATTCCGCGATGCATCACGATTACTGACGTGCTCCCACTTCTGCTTGGGCCACCTAGGCGGCCCTTCCTCCCTGCAATCTTCTGGGACACATCACAGGTCCCAGAAGATTGCCCGGATATGCAGGACAGCGCATTGAGGCATGCACACCCGGCTGTGAGGCTGCAAGCTGTCACAGCCGGATGCCCACAGTAGTATTGCCAGCGCCATGGACAGGCAGGAGAGAATGGAGGGTTTAGGTGGCCACGGCACTGGATTGTGGGACAAGTGAGTGTCTTTTTATTAAGTCAGAAGATAATTTTTTTGTAGCTGCTGACTTTTAATAAACACAAAATTGACTGGAACTTTCTTTGAATTAAAGTGAGGGGGGGTGTGTCCTCTTTTTAGTGGGACTTCCTGTCCCGGCCGCCTAGGTGGCCCCTCCCTGCCAGCTATCTTCTGGGACACAGCACAGGTCCCAGAAGATTGACTGGCCAATTGCAGAGCACAGTGCGTGCCCGGCCGTAAGCTGTCGCGGCTGGTTGTCACTGCCCACCGATATGACGGCACCGCAGAGAGGAGGGGGAGAGGAGCGAGGCTCCGTGCGGCCACATTGTTGGACCGTGGAACAGGTGAGTGTCTGTTTATTAGGTCAGCAGCTAAACTTTTTGTAGCTGTTGACTTTTAATAAACTAAAAAAGGGTGGAACTCTGCTTTGAAAAGTGCACTAATCCGGTGCACTACAGGGTACAGGAATTCACACACGGCTGCTGGGAGGTCAGGAGGGATTAGAATCCACAACTGACAACCAGCCCTGTGAAATTCCCTGTACTACTGTCTCTGTGCTGACATTTCTCTGGGCTCCCTCGTTTGCACCTTTCAGCACACCAGGAGTTAACACAGTGGAATGTGCAAACGGGGGAAGCTGGGGAAATGTCAGCACAGAGCACGTGTAGGAGCCAGTGTAAGTAGATTACAAACACATTTGTACTCTACATACTGCTGTTAAAATACCTGTGTGGTAATAAATGCAGAGTTATAATCCATTAAGTGGCCACCACTGTATGTGCATTTTAAAATATATGCAGCTTCATACCTCATTTCTTTGTGTGTGTATAACTGTATATGCCGCTCATGTGACTGCCTGGTCTGGCCCCTCCTCTCGTCTCACGTCTCTCCTGACGTCAGTGGGGCTGACGTCGGGAGAGATGAGAGAGGCTGGCCAGACCTGGCAGTCACATGAATGGCATATACAGTTATACACACACAAAGAAATGAGGTATGTAGCTGCATCTACTTTAAAAAACGCATACAGAGGTGGCCACTTAATGGATTATAACTCTGCATTTATTACAAAAGTTATTTTGACAGACACACTCGGAGCGCTCTTTCCGTAAGTCGGGATGGCGTTGCCCGACATCGATTTTTTTCGGTCACATGCATCGGGGACACGCAAATCGCAATGCAGCAATTAAATTCCGCACCCCGAGTTTACACACATACATCCCCGTTCTGGCTTTGTCGGGAGCGATCGCGGGTGCCTGGCAGACATTGCGCCCCATCGTGCACTGGGCTGTGATTTCATAAGGAGGTGGGGCCTACATATGATGTCACCCAATGACCCCCGCCCCATGCCAATATAAATAGTGGCACACCATGCATCCAGCATTAGAGCGGAAGAGAGCGTTGAGTCAACATCGGAAGAACAGAGGGAGAAGACAGCGGAGAAGACCCGGCAGAGGCAGAAGACAGCGAACAGAGGGAGAGGAACCGAAGAGGGCTAGAAGACCCGGCACAGGCAGAAGACGTCGCCAGAAGAGGGAGCAGAGACGCCGGAGCTGGCTTAATTATTTTAAAAACCTGTGTATATTGTACCCCTACCCATTCACCAAAAGTAAAACAATGTATCCCATACTCATTCACATAGGGTGGGTGGCCAGGATCTGGGGGCCCCCTTGTTAAAGGGGGCTTCCAGATTCCGATAAGGCCGCAGACCCCTGACAACCAACAGCTTGTTGGGAAGAGGCCCTTGTCCTCATCAACATAAGGACAAGGTGCTTTGGCGTGGGGGGCGCAAGGCCCTCCCTGCCCCAAAGCACCCATCCCCCCCTTGTTGAGGGCATGTGTCCTGGTACGGTTTAGGAGGGGGGGCGCTCGCTCGTCCCCACCACTTATCCTGACCTGCCGCGCTGCGAGCTTCGATGAGGGTCTGGCATGGATTTTGGGGGGGGGGGGTTCTCCACACCGTTTTTCAATAAAATCCGAAGGGCCTGGTATGCTCTTGGAGGGGAAACACATCCCATTGTTAAAATTTTGCATGGAGATCCCCTTCAAAATCATCAGAGCACAAGCATGCCAAAGTCGGATCGGTCGGGACGGCGATCCGACTTTGATCCTACTTCAGCCCATTGAATATCACTGAAGTAAGATCAAAGTTGGACCAATGTAGGGCACGTAGCATTTTCAAAGTCAGACTGACTTGTGTTGGACCAGTTAAGATGGCTCCCATGGTACCTGGATGACTGCATATTGTGCGCACCCCAGCTTCTCTTGGGAAAGCAGTAAGTCTGGGGGTCCGCTTTCTTCTGCCCGGGTGGAGGCTTTGTGGGAAGTGCACCGAGGCCTCCCTGCACTTTCCCGCTGGACACACGGGTTCCGGCCGCGGGATTTGAAAGGGGGCCAAGCTGGTGCGGCCTTGTTTCTGCTTTGGGGACAGCGCACGGAGGCAGGAGGGACCACCAATCCTCAGCGGGAAATGTCGGAAGCGGAGGCTGCACTAGCAGCTCCTGGAGACTCCAGCACCAGCCACTCGAAGGTAAGAGGAACCCTAAGGTGGTGTTCCCTTACCCTGTGTTAAGTGCTGGTGGACAGTGCGGGCATTTATGGCTGCTCTCTTGGGTCTGTATTTCAGAGCAAGGCCACAAAGTCAGGTCGCCCCACAATTGCCAGAGGAAATGTCCTTCATGCAGAACCACGATGGGGGAATCTTGGACCAAGGCACTCTGTAAGGAGTGCATTGAGAGGTTTGTGAGGGAGCAGTCAGCGGAACAATGTACGGACCTAGTGGCATCAGTCAAGGAGCTTTCTCGCACCTTCCAGTCTTTTAAGACACTTCACTAGCTTCCAGGTGCCGCAGCCCCAGGTTAATCATCCACCAGCGCAGCAGAGCATTGCACCAAGCCTAGCGGATGCTCCCTCCGTGAGCAGAGAGAGGCCAGGGGGCTCCATATAGGAAATTGAGGAAGAGCCAGACAGCGACTCTTCAGGAGGGGGTGGATGGGGAATCCAGAAGAACCTCTCGCTACAAACTTTCCCTAGAGGAAGTGGAGGAGCTCTTAGAGCTCTTTATACCACTTTAGGAATCCAGGAGGAAAAGAGGAAGTTGTCGCTCCACGAGCAGATGTACAGGGCCTTGGGCGCACAAAAAGTTTCCTGTCCACGACGTCTTGGATCCTAGAAAACTCGGGGTGGCTCTTGAACCTGAAAAAATCCAGCTTGGTTCTGTCCCAAAAGGTGGGCTATGTGTTGGATTCAACAAAGCAGAAGGTCTTCCTTCCCTTAGAGAAGATCCAGAAAGTGGACAGGGCAATGTTGCTCCAGGGCAGCCGTCGGTCTAAGTAAGACAAGCCATGTGCGCTTTGGGCTTACGAACATCCACCCTCCCAGCAGTGCAGTGGGCAGGGCTGTGTTTTCGCCCTTTGCAACTGTTCATCCTGGGGGTTTGAGACCACAGTCAGGAGTCCCTGGACTCCCTGATATTTGTGCTGAGTCAAGTCAAGAGGTCCCTTTGGTGGTGGAGAAAGTCCCTTTGGTGGTGGAGAAAGGCAGCAAATCTGTCACAGGGGGGGCGAGCGGCACAGGTTGGGGGGGGGGGGGGGGGCGCACCTAGATTCACATATGGTACAAGGTACCTGGGTGAGAGAGGATGCAAAGAAGTCCTCGAACTGGAGGGAGCTAAGAGCAATAGCCTTGGCACTCAGAGAGCCTTTCAGAGAGAACTCCAGGGACAGCACGTGCGGGTCTGCTCGGACAACTCAGCGGTGGCCTATATCAACAGGCATGGGGGGTACCAGGAGCAGATCTCTGTGGATCCTGGTGGAAACCATCCTCAGGTGGGCCGAAGCCAACATCCCTCTCGGCAGTACATTTGAAAGAGGAACAGAACCAGGTAGCGGGATAAGGGAGGGCGACTGTTTTGAACAAGGACATCTTCGAGATGGTCACTCTAAAGTGCGGGGTGCCATGTGTGGACCTCTTCGCTTCAAGGGAGAACACAAAGGCGCGTCTCTTCTCCCTGAACAGGTGGAGCAGTTGGAGTGGACACTGGCTCAGAGCTGGCGGTTCTCCAGGTGTTATGCCTCCTCCCCCCCCCCCCCCTTCCATTACTGATACCAGCAGTATTGAGAAAATTTCAGTCGGAAAACACAACTCTCATTCTAATCATGCCACACTGGCCCAGGAGACCATGGTTCTCCATCTTGAAGGACCTGGCTGTGGAACCTCCCTGGATTCTGCCTATCCAGGAGGATCTTCTTTCTCAGGGGCTGATCTGTTGTCCCCAGGTGGAGCGGTGTAATCTTGCAGCCTAGCTACTGAGGAGGAAATGCTGAGGGGCAAGGGTTTCTCGGACTGTTTAGTGGCAACTCTCTTAGGTTGCAGGAAAAAGGAGACGCCGGCTATTGACCTAAAGGTGTGGAGACGCTTCAATAGCTGGTGCACAGAAAGCTCCTTCGACGTACGCAGCTCAGTAGCAGTGTTGGGATTAATGAGCAGACAAGGGGTTAGCCCTCAGCACTTTGAAAGGAAAGGTATCCGGCTTGAGCTTATTCCTGGAAAGACCGCTAGCAACAGATCCATGGATAGCCAGGTTTTTTTAAAGACTTGGGCAGACAGAGACCAGTCAGAACCCTTTTTTGTGTTATTTTCAAGGTCTAGGAAAGGGTCCACGGCCTCTAGACATACAATAGCCAGATGGTTGAGGTTAGCCATTATTCAGGCCTATGTGGTCGTGGGGGTTGGAGCCCCCAGAGGGTATTGGGGCACATTCCACCAGGGCAATGGCGACTTCTCAAGCAGAGTGCGCTGGTACTTCTCCAGAGCAGATCTGTAGAGCTGCAACGTGGTCCAGCTTTGCCATCTTCGTGAAGCACTACAGGCCTTTGGGTGTAAAGTTCTGCAGGCACTAGTCCCACCCTAAGGTAAGGTGCTTGCTTATCCTCTCTATGGTGGCTGTCCTGAAAGACGAACAGGGTAAAAACGGAGTTACACTTACCAGTAACATCCTTTTCCAGGAGTCTTTCAGGACAGCACCGGTACCCACCCTAATTGTTTGCTATTCCTGAGAGCTCATCACATGAGACTGTCAGGTAAGATAAAGGTAAGTATGATGTATTCTTGTGTCTCCCCAGCTGGCCGGAGGTACTCTTGAAGAACTGAGGGGATGGTGAGGCTTAAATCTTGCAGTAGAAGGCAGTGTTTCCTGAGATGGGAGGAGCCAAGGTCTCTCTATGGTGGCCTGAAAGACTACTGGAAAAGGATGTTACCGGTAAGTGTAACTCAGTTTTGTCACACATCATGCGACATGAGCTCCCAATGTCGGAGCATTTGTCGTACAATTGTGAACCCAGCCTTATGGTGCATTGAACAGCCCGTTCAAAGTGGGCTACACTGATGCAATGGACATTTAATGCACTGCAGTGAAGTGGGTGTGCATGAGCCCTAAGATTTTCTCAGGATACAGTGCACTGTATGTGGGCTATGTGGAAAATTATATTATTATTCTATCATCATAATCAGCTCTGACCGGTCTGCCCCCACACTTTGGCTTTCTCTTCCCACATGTGCGCAGTACTGTTTTGTGATTTACAAACTAATAAAGTATTTTAGGTGGGAAACGGTATTTTACGTCCTACTTTCTTTCTTAGGCTCTGCTTGATTTCCTGTTACTGAGAAATCTGTTAGAATGATATAATACATATCTGTTGAGATGCATTGTCAGAAGACAGGCGTGACTTAACCACTTGCCTCCAAATCATGTACTGTACATATATGTGATTGACTGCAAAAGTGGTTATACCCGGGTTAGGCCTGGTTCACACCTATGCAGTTTGCTTTTATTCTGTATTTGCAGTGCGTTTTGTGGTTTTTGCACATGCTTTTCACGCTTTTTTTTAATTTTTTTTTACAGGGAAGATGTTTTTGCAGAACGACAAAAGCGCTTTTAAAAATGTGCGTTTCCGCAGTGTGTTTATTAACCACTTGAACTGGGCACCTTAACACCCCCTCGTGACCAGATCAATTTTCAGCTTTCAGTTCTCACGCTTTGAATGACAATTGCTCAGTCATGTACTACTGTACCCAAATTATTTTTTTGTCCTTTTTTTGAATTTTGAAAAAAAAAAAACTTTCAAATTTTTGGCCACAATTTATACTGCTACATATCTTTGGTAAAAATAACCCAAATTGGTGGATATTATTTGGTCTGTGTGAAAGTTAGTCTACAAGTTGTGGTGCAAATCATAAAAAAATGATCACACCTGGCCTATCATTTCTTGCGAAATGTTTCTTACAAATACACCCCAAATGACCCCTTTTTTTGAAAGTTGACATCCCCCCCCCCACAAAATTTGTCATTGTAATGGGTTATTTCTCTCGCATGGCATGTGTATACCACAAATGATGACCCAAAATACATTCTGCTACTCCTAAGTATGGTGATACAACATGTGTGGGACTTTTCACAGCCTAGCCACATAGAGAGGTCCAAAATGCAGGGAGCATCATCAGGTGTTCTAGGAGCATAAATTACACATCTAACTTGTTGACTACTTATTACACTTTTGAAGGCCCTGGAGCCCCAGGACAATGGAAACGCCCACAAAATGACAACATTTTAGAAAGCTAACACCCCAACGTATAATCTGAGGCATAATGAGTTTTTTTGAGCGGTTCATTTTTTCCAGAAGTTTTTGGAAAATGTGCGAAAAATTAAAACGCATTTTGTTTACACAAAGTTATCCATTTATAAGATATTTCCAACACATAGCATGTACATAGAAAAAATTACACAAAATGCATTCTGTTACTCCTCCTGAGTATGGCGATACCACATGTGAGACTTTTACACAGCCTGGCCACATACAAGGAACACCGTTCCACACCCCAAAATACATTCTGCTGAGCAAAGGGTAAACAAAAGATTACCTGTGGTTTTAGTAGCGCAGTTGTCCACAGGAGAATAGCACTGGTCCAGGCAGGGACTTGGTCAACAAAACCAATTGTCCAGGCAGGAATACTGTCCATAGTCAGTACAGGGCGCAGACGGGGATAATGTCCATATACTGTTCAGGGTCAGTGCAGGCAGAGATTGTCAGCAGTGCCAAAATATTGGTCCTGGTAGTAGGCAGGAAAATGGTTCATGTAGTGTGGTCAGTTCATGCGACAGGCAGAGGCAATGAGAGATGATCTCATGTGTTTACATATTTATTTGTAGGGTTTTTATTTTTCTCAAATCGCCTTTTAGGACAACCCTGGAGAGAGCGCAGCTCCGCCCACTTTTAGGAAACACATGCTTGACCTTTAAAACCCCTCCTCTTCCTCCATGGCTTCAGTTATTTGTGTTTCCTCCGCCATGTGGAAGCACTTGTGGGAACCAGCAGGGCTGCGATCTCTCCAGGGGGAGTTGAAAGGCCTTACCTCGGTGAGGTGCGATTCGCGGCAAAAACAACCATCCCAGCACCATTTTGGTACATTGGGAGGGTGTTCCGGAGTCCCCAGCCTTGTCCAGCATAGGGGAGCAATGGCCGAGCAGGAGGTCGAGGCGTCTTGGACCCGGGAGCCCGAGTTTGAATCTCGCGCGCTGGCGCTGAGTTGAATTCCGGGTCCCCTCTGGAGGGCGGATGACGTGGCGGCCAGTGACGCGGCTTCCTGTTTGGGCGGGGCGACGAGTGGTTCCGGTCGCCTGATACGCAGGGGCTAGGGGGCGGGTCCATAGACCGTGTGCAAGCTTCCGGCCAGCGTAATGACGCAACTCCCGGGAGTTTTAAAAATCAGCTCTGCAGATTCAGTCCCCGCTGCGCTCTCTGCATGATGGAAGAGAGATCGTCAGCGTCGGTGGAGGCAGGCACCACAAGCACCGGTCAGGCCCAGGTAAGAGGGGCACAACAGTGCTCTTGATTCTTACCCTTATGGGCTTATATGTTTTTTCCTTGTGAACTGTATTTCCCTCCCTCAGGGGAGCCTGCCCCTTCAGGTTTCTGAAGTTACTGTCACTCAGACCTGTGGGTTCATGGTGGCTGTGTCTTTTCCCCTTTGTCACAGTGGGGTGTTGTCCTTCTCCCTGTTGGTGGTCGGTGTGAGCACTGTGTTTGTTTTAGTGGGCCCTCTGCAGTAGCAGTAAGACATTCCTTTTTGGTTTCTTTTTAGGAGACTGTCTTGGGGAAAACTAAACGATCTAACCCTCCAGGCCAGAAGAAATGCCCCTCGTGCAAAATACCATTGCGGGAATCTTGGCAAAAAGCCCTTTGCAAAGCTTGCATTAGGGAGCTGGTGGAGGAAGAGTCCTCCCAGCAGTACAGGGACCTCTTCTCTGTTAAGGAGATTGCTAGTTCCCTGAGTTCTGTCAAAACCATGTTGGCTCAGAACCCAGCAGGACAGAGCACTAGCCAGCAGCCACCACTAAGTCCTAGACAATCCACCTCCAGACAGCTGGAGATCCTGGATTCCGAGGACGAGGGGACAAGCACTCTTCCTTCCCTCAGGGATTCAGAGGATGAGGGGGAAGAGGAGGATGAGGACCGTAGGTCTAGGTACAAACTTTCCCTAGAAGAAGTAGATGACCTACTTAAAGGTATATATACTACCTTAGACATTCAAGAAGAAAAGGTCCAACTGTCAGTCCATGACAGAATGTATCAGGGCCTGGACGACACCAAAAACAGGGTTTTTCCGGTCCACCGGGTACTATCAGACACAGTCAAAAGGGAGTGGAAGGACCCTGAGAGAGGTCCTTTTCTCTCCAAAACCCTCAAACGGCGCTTCCCATTCGACGATAAAGAGTCGGAGGTTTGGAATAAAAAGCCGCGGGTAGATGCCGCTTTCTCCCAGGTCTCTTGCCGCACTGATTTGGCTTTTGAGGACATGGGGGTCCTCAAAGACACGATGGATAAGAGGGCTGATGGCCTCCTTAAAAAGGCATGGGATTCAGCGGCAACTAGCCTCAAACCAGCCATGGCTTCCACGGTAGTGGCGAGGAATCTAGAATGCTGGGTGGAGAAACTAAAGAGTCATATTGAGGCAGGGACATCTCGGAAAGACCTCTTGGAATCTTTCCCATTGATCCTGAAGGCAGTAAAATACATGGCCGACGCCTCTGCCGAGTCTATCAAGTTGGCAGCTAGGTCTTCTGCTTTAGTTAATTCAGCCCGTCGTGCTGTCTGGCTAAAGACATGGTCGGGTGACACGGCCTCAAAGATTAGGCTATGTGGCCTTCCCTTTTCTGGGGACCTACTTTTTGGGCCAGATCTGGAAACCATCTTGGACAGAACTGCTGATAAAAAGAAGGCCTTCCCTACTAAGAAGAAACAGGCACCGAAGAAAAATTTTCGTGCTGTTCAGCAGCCCCAAAAAAGTAGGGAAGATAACAGAAGCCGTTGGGCTCCCCAGAGGGGTAGACTTAGGGGAGGAGTCCTGTTTAGAGCTCCCTCCGACCATACACCCAAAAGCAAATGACGGTCTGGTTCCAGTAGGAGGAAGGCTGTCAGCTTTCCTTACGCAATGGAACAGGATGACTCCGAGCCTGCATGTGAGGAGTATTGTCGCCCAGGGCTACAACCTAGAGTTTCTGGAACCTCCCCCAAACAGGTTCTATGTCACGACCCTCCCAAGGGATCAGGACAAGGACAAGACCATGACGAACCTGCTGCAGGATCTGATACAGCAAGAGGTGGTTGTCGAGGTCCCAAAACATCAGCAAGGGCAGGGGTTTTACTCCCACATTTTCCTAGTCAGAAAACCCTCAGGAAAATTTCGGTTGATCTTAAATCTAAAGATCCTAAACCGATCGATCCGGTACAAACATTTTCGTATGGACACCATCCACTCGATAACGAAATTGTTAATGCCGAATTGTTTCCTGGCATCCCTAGATCTAAGGGATGCTTACCTACACATTCCAATTGCCCAGGCCTCCCAGCAATTTTTGCGGCTGGCAGTCAATCTGGGGGAGTCCGTTTGGCACCTGCAATTCAGGGCTCTGCCCTTCGGACTCTCATCCTCCCCCAGGATCTTCACGAAGATTTTGGCGGAAGCTCTGGAGCCCCTGAGGTTGAAGGGAATCTCCGTAGTACCCTATCTAGACGACCTTCTATTTTTTGCAGACTCCAAGGAGCAGGTAGCCGTGAATTTGCAGGTTGCTCAAATTCACCTCAGAAGCCTGGGGTGGCTCCTCAACTTAGAGAAGTCAAGCCTGGTACCAAGTCAGGAAATAACCTTCCTGGGTTATGTAATCAACTCAGTCCTCCAGAGAGTTTTTCTCCCGCAGACAAAGCTGGAAAAGGTCCAGGCAGGAGTGAAGCAGGTCCAAACGAACTGTGCAATCTCAGTTCGTTCTGCCATGAAGGTTCTGGGGCTTCTCACAGCTGCAATAACGGCAGTACCTTGGGCTCGGTTTCACGCCAGGCCTCTTCAGGCAAATATCCTGAAGTCCTGGTCGCATCAGGTTTCTCTAGAGAAACTAATCAGGCTCACGGTAAGAGTAAAAAGGGCTCTATGGTGGTGGAGGTGTCCGACCAACCTTTCCAGAGGTCTCCCGTGGGTCTTCCCGTTGGACAAGCGCCTCACAACAGACGCGAGTGCTTGGGGGGCTCATCTGGACGGTTTGACGACACAAGGGACCTGGACCAAAACAGAGTCTCGAAGGTCGTCAAACTGGCGGGAGCTCAGGGCCATTCTCTTAGCCCTTCGAGTTTTTCAAGAGGAAGTGAGGGGTCATCATGTCCAGATCCTCTCGGACAATTCGACCGTGGTGGCTTATGTACAGCGACAGGGAGGAACCAGGAGCAGGGCTCTTATGGACCTAGCCAAGCAACTTTTCAGTTGGGCGGAACCATGGGTAGCCTCCCTCTCGGCAGTCCACCTGAAGGGTTCCTTAAACCTTTTTGCGGATATGCTCAGCAGGAAAAGGCTGTTGGAGGCAGAATGGGCTCTGAATCAAGACGTCTTTCTTATGATCACCAAAGTGTGGGGGTCTCCTCAAATAGACCTTTTTGCCAATCGCCAGAACTGCAAGGTCCGCTGTTTCTTTTCCCTGCACAGGGAGGACGGAGCCGTGGGTCTAGATGCCCTAGCTCACCCATGGCGCTACCACCTGTGCTATGCCTTTCCCCCCTTCCCTTTAATTCCGTTTAGTACTGAGGAAGTTCAGGGAAGAGGGGATTGGTATGATCCTGATCACACCCTACTGGCCCAAAAGGCCCTGGTTTTCAGCTCTCCTAGACTTAGCAGTGGAGCCTCCGTGGAGGCTGCCAGTCAGGGAGGACCTGCTGTTGCAGGGAACGGTGGTTCACCCAGAAGTAGGCAGACTTCAGTTAACTGCCTGGCTTCTGAAAAAGACCTCCTAAAAGCTAGAGGCCTGTCTGATAGAGTGGTTAGGACTCTTCTGTCCAGTAGGAAAGAGGTGACTAGGGCAATATACTTTAAAGTTTGGAAAAAATGTAATTCATACTGTACCTCTAAGGGATTCCAGGTCAAAAGTGTAGTGTCCGTTCTGGAATTTCTCCAAGAGGGGATGGAAAAAGGGTTAGCAGCTAGCACCCTGAAAACGCAGGTAGCAGCTCTATCTGTTTATTTTGAAAAAACCCTGTCCAGGGAGACTTTAATTTCCAGATTTTTTAGAGCTCTGGCTCGAAATAGGCCAGTGGCTCCTACCTTTTTCCCTAGTTGGGATTTATCCATTGTCATTCAGGGACTTATGGAGGCACCTTTTGAACCCCTGCAAGGGTCTTGTTTAAAAGATTTAGTCTTGAAAACTATTTTTTTGGTGGCTATTACGTCAGCGAGGCGTATTAGTGAGCTGCAAGCTCTAGCAGTTACGGAACCTTTCCTTAGAATTTTCCCAGACCGAGTGGTTCTTCAAACAGACCCAGCTTTCCTGCCCAAGGTCTCCTCGAAGTTTCATCGCTCCCAACAAATTGTTTTGCCTACCTTCTCTACAGCTCCTGCCAATGCAGGCGAGGAGGCGTTCCACACGCTAGATGTAAGGAGATGTCTTCTGCAGTTCCTTTTGGTCACTAGGGAGTTCAGGAAGTCTAATGCCCTCTTTGTGGTCTTCTCAGGACCCCGCAAAGGGGAAAAAGCTTCAAAGAGCACCTTGGGTAGGTGGCTTAGGGGGGCTATTGCAGAGGCCTACAAGGCCAAAGGGGAAGTGCCCCCAGCGGGATTGCTGCCCACTCCACAAGGGCAACAGCAGTATCTTGGGCTGAAAGGGCCGGTGCTACGCCTGATCAGATCTGTAAGGCGGCCACGTGGTCAAGCTACTCTACCTTCCTTCGGCACTACAGGCTGGACTTGCTGTCAGCTGCAGATCAGGCCTTTGGCAGGAAGGTACTGCAGGCAGTAGTCCCACCCTAGGTAAGCTTCTCGGTTATCCTCTCCAGGGTTGTCCTGAAAGGCGATTTGAGAAAGACTTAGACTTACCGGTGACGGTATTTCTAAGAGCCTTTCAGGACAACCCCTAGTTCCCTCCCTTGTGTTTCTGAATGCATAAAAAGGATACAAGTATCTCTCATGGTTTTTTGTGTGGTTCTCTGTGCTTTGTTTTCCAGTATGCCGGAGGTCCCCAATAACTGAAGCCATGGAGGAAGAGGAGGGGTTTTAAAGGTCAAGCATGTGTTTCCTAAAAGTGGGCGGAGCTGCGCTCTCTCCAGGGTTGTCCTGAAAGGCTCTTAGAAATACCGTCTCATGCTGCAGATGTCTGCATAAAAAGGACCTGGAATGCTTTATTCCTATCACAAGAAATGTAAACGCCCAATGATAGAAATCAAAGTGATTAAAAAAAATGAAGTCTGTGTGAAAATAAAATAATTTTAATGAAATAAAAACTTAGCGTGCCCCCCCCCCCCCCCCCCCCCCCCCAATGCTTGCGCCTAAAAGGAACGCATGTGTAGGTTGCACATGCATATATAAACAGTGTTTGCACCCACCACACATGAGGTATCGCCACAAACATTATAGCAAGAGCAATAATTCTAGCACTAGACCTTCTTTGTTTCTCTAAACTGGTAACCTGTAAACATTTTTTTAAAACGCCATCAATGCCGATTTTTAAGTATTGTCATTTTTCACTATTCCACCAGTATGTGTAATTTTGTGTGACATGTTTGGAATCTATTTGGTGTAAGATTATCTTTTATATGTTACAAAAATTGGGTTATATAGTGGTTTTGTTTTTTTTTGTTGTTTTTTGCATTAGTAGTCATTAAAATGTGTTTTTCCCCCAAAAAAAATGTTTGAAAAACCACTGCACAAATACTGTGTGCAACATAAAAAATTGCAACAACCACCCTTTTTATTCTCTAAGGCCTCTGCTAATTATATAAATGCCAAGTGTGTGTATGTATGTATATATGTATGTGTGTGTGTGTGTGTATGTATATATATATATATATATATATATATATATATATATATATATATATATATATATATATATATATACATATACACACAATCATTTTGAGGGTAATGAAGCAACTTTCTACCAAATTTTTCGTATAATGTAACTACCAAAAAATATCTATTTATTTATTTTTTATTTATTTTTTTTTTACATGTAAACAAAAAGTATCAGAATAGGCATGGCGCCTATTGTGATACTTTTTGTTTACATGTAAAAAATCAATATTTTTTGGTAGAAAGTTACACTATACGAAAAATCGGGATGTTTTTGAGACGAAAAAAACTAAGCACAGGTTTGGAAATTTTCTAATTGAAATTTTTCTAATTGAAAGGTTAATGTGTTTACCGTCCAAACTGTTTGCACTAGGTATATACGTAAAAAACAAACAAAAAATGTATTCATTTATGTCCACTGAGCGATTTATCGGTCATTACATGATGGCACTATCGCTTGCTCTCATAGCCGAATGTTAGTTTTTCGAAAATGGGTTCGGCCAATTTTTCGTATAGTGTATGGCCAACATAAGATTCAGAGAAAAAATTGTCACCAGCGATTCAGGCAACTACCATTAACAGAGTCCTTTATGGCAGACGAAGTTATTTTCGTAGAGATTTCTGTTTTATAAAGATTATTTTTCTTATAAAAAATCTTAAAAAGCTTAAATCACCACTTTCTTCAAAGAATTGTTAATCTGTTTGAATTAAAGCAGTGCACACAGCATGTTTTTATTATCTGGAGCCTTTGACTAGTCATTCAAATGAAAGAAATTAGAACTGGTGCTAAGGATAATCTGAGGATGAATGATAAATTGATTTTTTTTTATGTCAATAATGTTTTATGCTTTTCTTCTATTCAGGCAAGACGATTGCAATTGGAAAGGTCTTGAAACTGGTTCCTGAAAAAGATTAAGCCTTCATTTTGTTCTGCACAATGCTGTGAGGAAAAATTGACTCTACCGAAGCCTACTTCACTTCGCCTTCTTACTTTCTGCCCATTGACAAACTCTTTTCCCATTGACGAACTTGATTCCCTGTTAGAAATTTACACAGCAGAAAAAGGTCCACATTGTCAGCTTTCTCATATTGAGAGCTCTGCTATGCCACTGTTGAATTAATTCCCTCAACATTTTTCTTTTCAACACCTCTAAATTGTATCCTAAGAGATTTGGCAATAGCTATATAAGTGATGTGGACAAATTTGCCTAAATTTTTTTTTTATTTTTTTTTTTAACACAAGCAACATGGCCTTTTGGGTCTGTACTTAAGCATCCTAATTCTAAATAGACCATTGAGAGTGCAAATGTGTAAACACCTTACAGGAAGAAAAAAAATGACCGTATTAATAAAATATCAGTTTAAAATTCAGTTTTTTTGTTTTGGAGTTGCTTTTGAATGCTTTTTTTTTTTTTTTGTAACCTGAATGTAAAATCGCCGCATTAACTTTTTTTAAACCATTTCAAAAAACCTTTTTAATTTTTTTAATTTTTTTGTTTCTAAAATACAGATGTCACCTCACTGAGTCCCCGATATTTAGGCCTGTATTAAAATAATTTTCTCTGTTTTGACAGATGTTTTAAAATACTCTTTATGCAAACTCATTGACAAAATGTTTTTTGTTTTTTCTTTTGACTTGCAATTTCATACCTAGACAAGTACTGTGAAATACTTGCATTTTCTATATTCAGCTGCAGCTCATTTGACCTGAGTGGATATTGCTATTAAGCAACCGTCTGCAATAATTCATTTTCTCCTACTGAAGCTTTAGTAATATTATAATGGCTTTTAATAAAAGTTCCCGTTTACAAGAGGAAACAAGTAGCTTTTCCCTCAAATAGCTACTTTAAGTACAACCTGAGAATGCTAGGATTTCTCAATTGTAGCTTAGTCTTTGTGATTCTCCTTGCTGCTTAAAGTGTCTGAGATACAGGCACAAATGAAACCTCTGGATATGTGATCTAGGTAGAATACTACCATTTGTAATCTTTGCATATCAAGAGTTCAGCTTATCTTGAATGGAAAGAATTGAGACCCTGGTGATTACAAACTTTTTGTTCCAGTGATCCTTGGGATACTAAGAGCAATAGTGTAGCTATTTGTAGCTGTTTGACATTTAATGGGGCCAAAATAAAATTAGAAGAAAAGTTTGCGGGCATACGCTTGTTACATTGAGCAGTTATTTGCCGTTTTACAGAAAATATTTTTTCCTTCTGATTGTCTTAACTTAAGCTTGAAATATATTTTCCGATGTGGTGTGTTGGAGTACCCAAGACCTTTGGAGTTTTTAAAAGGCTGCCATTTTGCAGGTTGAAAACTGAAAATTGTTCAAACCTGTTTGGTATCTGTGGATTATTTTTTCCATTCATTTCACCATTGAGGCTACATTATACGGCCAAAGAAAGCTGTTGTTTTTCAGTTTTCAAATGGATACTCTTGTTGCTGCCGTAATGCATGAAATGGAAATAAATTTTATTATGTCAGCAAAAAAATGTGGGCTCAGTTTTTACTAATGAGTGGCAGTAATTAATCATGTTGGAGTAAAATGGAACTTTGCTTGCTTTAAATTCTTCCGTTCAGACAATTTCATTGTGTCATCTTGTGTATTTACAGTGGGTTTCCTGTATGCGTAAGTATTACAAAAAGTCAATGGCAGAGTGGGAGATTTAGTCTAATGAAAGCCAGATAGGTTGGTTTTAGAGGATCTGTCATCTTTGATTTAACATGTGGTCAGAGTATCTGGGTGAAAACTAGGAAAATTGTTGCCCCTCACTGGACCTCTTTTTGTCTTCTTCGTACAGGACACAGGTAGATTTATAGATGACTGGGTTAAAGGCTGGTACCTTCACTGGCAAAGCAAAAGCGAGGATCCCCATATAATCCATCCTACTCACAGCAATCCTCAGTTATTTTACTAGCGTTTTTAGGTGTTTGTGTCTTCTCTACTGAGAGTATGTTTTCAAATTCTTCAATAAACTTTCCAATGCTGTATTGTGGCTACAGCAACATCCTTTGCAGCTTTCAGACCAGTGCCCCATAATAAGGGCTTCAAGAACTGCACCTGGACCCACCAGAGGTGATGCCGCGCCAGCCTTTAAAGTTGCTTCAGGCACTGAAGCCTGCATTAGGTGTCTACCTTGGCATATAATACAGTATGTTGGCTTATTCACAGGGTGCTGTACAGGTCCAGGACAGAGGCAAGCTTCATTAGTGTGAACCAGATCCCAGAAGACCCACCCAATTTCCCCCCACCCCCACTGACATCCTTCTAAAGTGGGCAATGCCAGGGATGTAAGAATTATTTCCCTGTTGTCCCCTTCGAGGCACTGTAGGTGCTTTAGGCTCCCTTAGTGGGGGCTCCACTCCTTTTTATGTGAGCTCATGTGTGTAAGCTTGTCATTTTTTTGGGCCTGTGAGCTGTGTGGGGGGAGTGCAACCGCATAGAGAACTTGGTCAATGCAGGAATCATGCATGATCGCTGCTTTCTATAAGCATTAAAAACATAGCTGTTGATCTCACCCTGGACAAGCTGCCTTTGGAGACTACCAACATCCACGCCAAGAGCCGTGGCTTTACATCAGCCACGAGGGTGGGACCATAAGTTGAGCCGTTCAGTGGGAAATGGACCTGATTCTACAATGGGCAGAATGTCATGTTCCAGCCTTGTCAGCCATCCCAGGGGTAAAAAATTGACAGACTTTCTCACTCAACAGACTTGGTCGTCTCTACACCCAGAAGTGTTTTGGGTCATTTGCATGGATTTCCTGGCGTCAAGATTCAACCAGACCAGGGGTCTCAAACTGGTGACCCTCAAGCTGTTGCGGAACTACAAGTCCCATCATACCTCCTGCTTTATGCTTGTAACTGTCAGCCTTGCAATGCATCATGGGACTTGTAGTTGCAGCTGGAGGGCCATCAGTTTAAGACCCCTGAACCAGACGGTTGAAGGTTTGTGTCTTGGTCACAGGATCTGAGATTTTTTTGGCTCCTGGTTGAGCTGGTGAGTCAATGGGATCAGTTACTTCCTGATGTTTTTCCACCCCTATCCTCTCATTGTCTTTGGTGGATTGAGTCTGAAGAAATTCTTTTGATACTGATGGCGCCAAACTGGCTAAGAAGAATTTGGTAAAAGGATGTACTCCAGCTTTTGGCAGGCATCCTATGGCTGTAACCTGACTATTTACTGGCGCAGGGTCCAATGTACATCCTGATTTTCAGTCGCTGGCTTTGGAGATATTTGTCAGCCTGATTTGGTTATCCCTACACTTTTATGTGCCATAAAATCAATCTTCCCAAGGTCTAGTACTGCACCTGGAAGGCTTATTTTGCCTGGTGTGAACAGGGGGAAGTAGTCATTGCCAGTTCTCAATCGTCAATCAGGTCTGGATCAAAGATAAGTGAGCGCTCAGAGGTAGAAGCAGCTGGCACAAAGAGGACTGGACAAACCTAAAAAGAATAAATAAAAAAGGTACAGCACTCGTATATCAAGCTTATATAAGTGTTCTGAATAATACAATTAAGTGAACAGTTAAGTTCAATTAGTGTATATGCAGTGAGCAGAATAAAGACCATCCACTGTGCAGAGGATAAAACAGGGGCTAGTCGTCTTCCACCCTTTATGCACTTTCCAGATGACTAATGAATATTCACACATAATTTATGTGATCCAAAGTATCCAAACAATTGATAGTGTAAATGTAGTGACTATCAGAATAAAGAATTATCCTCTGTGCAAGAAATGAAGTGCGTGTTGCTTCTCCACCTTTTATGCTCTCAACAGATAGCTAATAAACATCAGCATATACTATCAGCAATCCCCCTGGACAATTTGTTGCTATCCATACAATCTCAACCAAAGGACACTTCAATCTAAGAGGGAACTGTGTAAAAAAAAAAAAAAAAAAAAAAAACATCACAGGGAGCCCAGAGATACTCTATATAGTGTAGTGTTACTCAAAATCATAAGTAAAGGATTCATAAAACATCAGCAGCATAAAGATCTGTAGAGACTCGGCCGGTCTTAAAAAGGTGGCTGCCGTCCCAGAAACGGTGGCGTGATATCAGCACATAGGCCCTGTCTAACACGTTTCGTGCACCCATTTTCAGGGGACACGCCTAGTGCTGACATCACACCTCCCTATTTAAATATCCCACTGCACGGGAAAAATAGCTGGTGCTGAAACGGGAACTAGAACAGGCTGCGCCATTTTCTTGTAGACAAGCCTGCAGCCAGATTTCACCAAAAGGCCCAATACAGAAAAGTAGTTGGCAACATAATACATAAGCCAGAATATAATACACAACACACCATATATATGTAAATAGATAGCTATCTTCCATTTGCCTAATGGTAAAAGACACACATATATATATCAAATATCCAATGTATGTTTTATAATGCCTAGTGTATATAAATTACTGAAAAACGTAAAAAATCTTAAATTAAAGGGCTATTAACCACTTAAGGATCACCCACCACATATATACTGCGGCAGGGTGGCCCTATTGCGTGAAACGACGTACCTGTGCATCGTTTCGTGCACGAAACACTGTGGGGGAGCCGATGCGCGGGTCCAGTGGCCGCGATGTCCGCCAGCCACCCGCGATCGCCCCCCCAGAAGCAGATTCTCTACTCCCAGTCAGTCCACTCCCCTTAGTTAAAAACGACTCCCTTAACCCCTTGATCGCCCACTAGTGTAAACCGTCACTGGTCCCTAAAAAGTGACAAGTGTCCGATCTGTCCACCGCAATGTCGCAGTTCCACTAAAAATCACTGATCACCGCCATTACTAGTTAAAAAAAAAATTATTCCATAAATCTTTCCCCTATCTTGTAGACGCTATAACATGCGCAAACCAATATACGCTTATTGTATTTTTTGCTTTTTTTATCACAAAATATGTAGCAAAATACATATTGGCCTAAACTGATGAATACATTTTTTTTGGATATGTATTATAGCAGAAAGTAAAAAATATAGTTTTTTTCAAAAATGATTTGTTTATAGCACAAAAAATAGAAACCGCAGAGGTGATCAAAACAAAGCTCTGTGGGGAAAAGAAGGACATCAATTTTATTTGGGTACAGTGTCGCACGCCCGTGCAATTGTCAGTTAAGGCAACGTGGTGCCGTAATCGCAAAAAATGGCCTGGTCATTGAGGGGGGTAAAACCTTCCGGTCCTTAAGTGGTTAAAACATTAACCCCATATGTACATCACCTATGATAGTTGGGCAGGCTATTCACATGGAAGAAAAAGATAAAACAAACATGTAATTTATATATAGAGGCAAGAGACCTAACAAATACATTTTTTTTTTTTTTTAAAGTAACTATTGTATAACCGCAATAAAACAGTTGATATCTAGAATCTACATTTAGGCCTTGAGGTACAAGTGTACACATTTCATAAATCTACCAGATTTTCAACATTTATACCTCTCAACCCATTACCACATTCGAGTTCAGGTTGATTTTATCAATCCCTACAAACTTAATGCTGGTAGGGTTCTCATTATTACCACTCATTGGTAGTGCTTGCGGGCATGCCATTCTCTAGATCTACCCGTGTTCTGTACTGTATGAACAAGAAAATTAGATCTTTGACTTAACTGTAAAATCTTCTTGTTGCCATTCAGGACAAAGAGCGACCTCTTATCTGTAGCTTGTTACAGAAGTGAGATTTTCTGGGAGGGCTTATATAGGTGTTCCTTTTCTGCTAGTGTCTAATCACCTAAAGGTAAATGCCTACAACCCACTTGTCTCTGAATCTGCCTGTGTCCTGTACCATGCTCCAAAAAAAAAAAACAGTAAGCTGATTATAGGTGACATTTCTAGTACTTGTTACCCATAAAATTTAAGGTGTTTTTATTTAATTTTTTTAAATCTGCTGCTGGATTGTAACCCCCCAGTACTTTTATCACTTTTTTTATTTATATATGCCACTAAGCCGAAGGGCACTGAAGCTCTTGTTACTTCCCAGTTATTCCATGCCGTATGCAATGATCATACGGATTCTTTATAAATGGGAAATGCATCCGTCCATTCCACTTACTACAATGAAATGAATAATTTTTAAAAGCACTGGCAAGCTAGCTCCAAGATTTGCGAATGCCAGGAGAATTTTTAATTTGGTATTCTCAGTAGCTAATACAGTTCCAGTTGGTTTGTGCCACTGTGTAATGGTTTTGCATCCAATCAGAATTGTGGATTACTGCTTCTTTTCTGTTAATTACTCTTTCTTAAAAGCTGCCAGTTAATAACTGTTTTACACCTATTTGATTTCAAGATTGATGTGTGAGCCATTGTGGCTTTCCTTTGCAAAAGAATAAATAGTGCAGTTTAGAAACACATAATCAGAAATCTGTTCTCAGACAAATTTAAAATCTTTTCTGATCCGTTGTACATTATGGTCTGTACATCTGCACTTTGTATAACTGGATTCTATACGAACACAGGATAAATGAATAGTATTTTGGTTTTGATCTTTTAGCTGCATTAGGTATTTATGCACATTTGCACTTTGTTAATTAAAGCCCATGTACAATAATGAACGTCTTCACGTGTGTGGGCTTCAAGCATAATTTCAAAATGCAAAACCATATATTAAAGGCAGCCTTTCATTAAAGCAGTATTTTTTATGTGCCTTTTTAAATGTAACTACAGTCATGTAGTCTGCTGTTATACCAAATAAAAGTGCCAGGTTTATTGCAACTCGTCTAGTTGGTCTTGAATTTGATTATACACTGCATTTTTTTTCCTAACTGCATTAAGGGAGTCGGACACAAGAAGTAATTAAGATACATTGGGTTATGCTGCTGCCTTCTGGAGTTTGGACACTGACAAGCAAACATGCAAGAAAACCTAGTATAACCCTTCCCACTCCCATAATGTTTGTCCTCTCTGCTGAACACATTTCTTTTTATGAAGGTTTGTATTTCTTTTAGCAAGGATGTACTGGACCCCACTGTGAGCCAGCCTGTAATGCATCCTGTGGTACTAGACTCAAACATAGTGTAACATACAAGTTAGCTGCAGAATGCTTTACAGTTTAGGGCCATGGTACACACTTCTGGTGAAACACTGTCCCTGGGGAATGTGCCCACCTGGAGGGCAAATGCTATCTATATGAGGCATAGGAAGGATGCATCCTTCTCTATTATCAGCTTGTCTGTGTGGGAACTGCAGGGCTTCTCAGGACCTCAGCTGCAGTAAAAACTGCTGTTCTTTTTTGTGTGCGTAAAGCCTAGTGGAATTTTACTTGTTCTGGATCTTCACCTAAGGTGTAGGTACTCCTAGGGTACACATTGAGGCTCTGGCTGCAACACGTTTACAGGGCTGGCAGTGGGGAGAACTGCACAATATTTGAATTTGGTGCTCAGGAGAGACTTCTGGTGGTTTCATTGCATGTGCACGCCATTTTCTGGTGCACACACAAACCTATCAGCCTTACTGCCATCTCCCCTTCTGTGCACCACCTCAAAGATTATCTAGATGGGCTCCCCGCTGCCTTACAGTGATGGTCACAGAACCTTTTCTGCTTCAGCAGAGGTTTGTGGTGAATCCTTCGCATACTGAGTATGGCAAATCACAAGTGCAAGGGCAGTGGGCCTTGCCATCTTGTTATCTAATAATTAAGAAAGGGCGTCCTGCCGAGTGCTTCCTAAGGGACCTGGCGCTGATAGCTTGGTCCTGATGCCCCCTGAGAAGTCATAACACTCAGTGTCAGGAGTGACTCCCTCCTCTCTCTAATCTGGGTAGTGTTGTAAAAATTAATAAACTATATATATATATTTAGTCAGCTATACCACTACCCCTACAATAGTCTCCTGGTTACAAGTGTAAATGTTGTTCCGATTGCCGATTTCCCAGCCTCCCCATTTCCCCCTTTTTTTGCTCTGTTCCACTATTGATCTGATGCTACTAGGAACAATACTGTTGATACGATACCTTAGATTTCACTATTGAAGACTACCATGCTCATGGACTATCACCTGTACTGTAAGCAGAAAAAAAAATTAGTGTAGAATATGACCTCTTCAAGCATGTCATGGGGAAATTCGGTTCTTCATACAGTGCCTTGAAATTTTCTACATTTTGTCATGTTACAACCAAAAAGTATTTGTATTGTATTGGGATTTTATGTGAAAGATCTACACAAAGTGGCACATAATTGTGAAGTGGAAGGAAATCGATAAATGATAAGTGCATTTGTATTCAGCCCCCCTTTTCTTTTTTTATTATATCCATATACAAAAACAAATTCTGATATGATTACGTTTGATGTATACATTTTACACCCCCCCCCCTTTTCATCCATCCCCATCCATCCATTATCTAAATTAACTTTCTCCCAGTTACCCTAATTTACCCTCCTACAGCATCCACATATCTCATAGTCTTCTTAAATGCCCTCCATTCTTTCAATTTGTTTTTCATTCCCTCTAGTCCCTCCTGTCCACAGTATCTCAGATATTCCATGTTATATGTCTCTTCTACCCTTCCAATCTTTTATTGTGGGACTTTGTTTCTTGCCAGTATCTTAGTATCTGACTTTTAGCTGCATTAATCAGGTGAGGTGTCACAGATTCATTGTATTGTTTTATTGAACTTTCTATCCTGTGAAACAAGCATGTCCAAGGTTCTTCTATTATTTCTCTGTTGGTAATTTCTTTTATTAACTGTAAGATCTTTCCAATAGCTTTATTTTTCGTTCCCTCATGTTCCCAATTCTTTTTTTCCCATTTTTTTTAATGTATGGCGGAACCTCCAGCCCTTCCCTAGAATATTATAAATTCGTGATATACAATTTTTTTTGTATTTGGTGCCATACTTGGCCGCTCCAGCGGCCTTAGATCTTCCGCTGATCTTATTGGTTGTGGCAAAGTTCTGACAAAGTGTTTCAACTGGTGGTACCACCATTACTCTGGTACCCCTAACAAAAGTGGAGCCAATTGCCTTTAGAAGTCACATCCTTAGTAAATAGTCCACCTGTAGTTTAACAGAAAAGTTTTTTTATTGAAAATAGATAAACAGTTAACAGTGACACAGTTCACATCAAATAGTACATACGGTCACAAAGGTCTAAATTGCTTACAGTACAGGTGAGCATGGTAGTCTTCAATAGTGAAATCTAAGGTATCGTATCAACAGTATTGTTCCTAGTAGCATCAGATCAATAGTAGAACAGAGCAAAAAAAAAGGGGGAAATGGGGAGGCTGGGAAGCAAGCAGGGAGGGGGGGGGGGGAATCGGCAACCGGAACAACATTTACACTTGTAACCAGGAGACTATTGTAGGGGTAGTGGTATAGCAATCAACAAGTTCTTAAGCGCTTAACCATGTGCATCGACCCATTGGGACCAGACCTTGTCAAATTTTTTCGGGCAGTTTCTACTTTTATGTGAGTTTGTACAGGGGTGGGACAGAATTTATTGTGGCTTGCCACATATTCGGTGTGGGGGGAGTAGGTTGCTTCCATTTGAGAAGAATCTCTCTTCTAGCATACTGCACGGTGTAAAACAAGAACAGTTTTTCATACCGTGAGGCCTCAACATCCTCCATACTTCCAAGTAGCGCTAAGGCTGGGTCCATACGGCGAGACCAGTCCCCAAAAGAACCGAGGACTTCAATAACGAACTCCCAGTAGGGGGTGCAGCACCGGGCACGACCACATCACATGGAGGGAGGTGCCACACCTGGAGCAAAGTTCACGCGCCCCAGGGTATATCTTAGCAAGTCTAACAGGGGTATAGTAGGCTCTGTGCAAAATCTTGATTTGGATAAAGCGGTCCTTTACCAAGATCATTTTCGTGGTGTAATCAGAGACTACATCTTCCCAGATCTCCTCAGTCAAGTCAGGTATATCAGCCTTCCATTTATTATACACCTTTGTCAAAGACGTCATGTGTGCAGCTGAGAGGTAAAAATAGAGAGGACAGTGGTTTGTCCAGCAGTTTAGCAATAAGCAGTCTTTCAACCGCATCCGTCTGGAGTGTCAGGGGGTTCGGGAATTGGGCCAATGTTGCATGTCTGAGTTGGTAATATCTAAACTTCATAGTATTCGGCAGGGCGTGTTGAGCCTGAAGGGCCTCGAATGAGTGGAAGGAGCCATCCTTGAATACATGTCTAAGGGTAACTATCCCCTTCGCCGCCCATAACTGGGGTTCAGGAATCATACAAGTGTGATAGCGTAGGGTTGCCCCATAAAGGAGGGTGAGGCGAGACAACTGAGTCTTCTCTATATATTTCCCTTGCCCTCTGCCACACGTGTAGAGTAGTATGCATCAGAGTCGTGACCTGAGGGTGAGCCTTGGGTCCTCTATAAGGGCAGGTTTGATAGTGCAGCATAAGATCCCAGAATCGCTGCCTCCAGAGTCACTGCCGGGTTTTGCTTGGGCTGGGAAAACCACCACCGGACCGTAACCAGGACTGCTGCCCAGTAGTACAGCTGGAAGTGTGGCAGCGCCAGGCCCCCCTGAGATAGGGGAAGCTGGAGCGTCCGTTTTGCCAATATCTGGGTCTTTCCAGCCCACACAAAGGAGGAAATAATGGTGTCAATTTTTTGGAAGAAGAACTTGAGAATCGGGCACAGAGTATTTCTAAAGAAATAAACAAATTTAGGAAGGTACACATTTTAGGAGGTTCACCCTACCCACCGGGGACAGCAGCAATGTTTTCCACATTTGGCATCTGCTTGCAAGCTGGGTCAACAGGGGAGAGAGGTTATCTCCTATGTATGCCTGGGGAGAATTTTTAACAATCACACCCAGATACTTAAATTCTTCTACCCACTGCAGTGGCGTGTTAGTGGCACCCCTGGGGTTAGTGTCATGGAGGGAAAAAAGGACAGACTTATCCCAGTTTACACGAATGCCCGAGTACTTCCCAAACTGATCTATTATGTCTAGTCCAGCATCAGCATCTGCTAAATAAAGCAAAGTATCGTCAGCGTACAGAGATATCTTTTCTCTTATATTCACCGACTGACACAGCTCCTCTCTTAGCCATTGGGTTGTTATGCCACCTTTAGGAGAATACTAGGCATTGCTTGTTATGTAACACACAGAACTTTCCAGCTCCGCCCAGGGGGCAGTCCCTTGGGTAACAACCCCCCAGCCTGCCCTGCAGCCATCAGTTTTTTTTTTGCCTAGTAAGGAGAAAAGACCTAGGAACCCTGGCGGGCCCATCGGTCCGTCTATTTTTCCGCAGAAGCTTGGTTTTTGCGCAAGATGATAGATCCTATGATCTACTATCAACAGCCGGCTGGGTACCCTTATCCTTGTAGTCTCCCCAGCTCGGCTATCGAGCGTGTGCAGGTCGCAGCTACGGCTCGGCAGGCCACGATGAAACCTCAGCTCCAGAGGTGGTCGGTGAGCTTTTATGCTCCGGGGCATACATATGACCGGGCTACTGATGTCTGAGTCACAGTTTTGCCGAGACCGGCAGCTATCCTGTACTGATCAGAGAATAGTCTGCAATGGAATGTCTCCCAGCTCTTCAGGAAGTACAGCTCTCCCTGCCTTGGTGAGGCTGAGCAGCTGGGCATTCCCTGGGAGGTTGATTCGGGGGTCCTCTCTCCCTCCCTGTATGCTGCTATGGGGTGTGTGTGTCTGTGCAGGGCTCTCACCTGGGGTTTTTTAGCGCTGGTTGTGTCCTGGGTCCTGTTTTCCATGTCCCTGGAGGTGCCTGTGAAGTGCTTGTCTCCTCATGGTTTCACATTCGGCGGCCATCTTGAGTGTGGGCATGGCTTCGGCGGCCATTTTCCCTGTGTTTTTGTCAGCGGCCATTTTCCAGAAGCCTGAAACACGTTTTTCACTGTGCTCTAGCAGCAGCAGGTGCTCCTGTGTTCTGGCGGCCATTTTCCCTGGGTTTTATGTCCCTACACTAGACGCCAGGCGGCCATTTTCTTTGAGCCTGAGCACACTACAGGACGGTTTCAGTGCCATTAGCAGCTGCTTCACCGACACAGGGCCGTTTTTTCTCTGCACCTGGGAGCTAACAGGGACTACAGGCACTACCTGCTGAACAGCGCAGAACTCTTCAGGGTGGTGAGTCTTGCGGGAGAGGGCCCCTCAGCCGGCAGCAGTAAGGAGGGTGGGACTGTCACTGTCCTAAGTCCCCTTTGGGTGGCAGACAGGGTAGGGTCAGCATGGCTTCAGAAACTGGTGTTTCTTCCCCCGAAATCCAGGCAATTGCAACCGGGTCGCCTGCAGACGGTGCAGTACCCTTGGACACCTTGTCGGCAGTCCTCAATTCGTTCGTTGCCAAGATGGAGGCGGTGCGTGGGTGCAAAGGTGCTAAAAAGCGGCCCATGCCCCCCCCCCCCCCCCTGTCCTCTGGGGAGAGTTCTGACGCAGACTCGGGACCTGCTGAGGCAGGTGGCCCCTGCTCTGTCATGTCAGAGGACGCTGACCAGGACCTTTTGGACAGTGAGGATGAGTCCCCGTCCGGGTCCGTGCGCGACAAAGCGCTTGTTGGAGCTCTTATAACGGCTGTGCGTGATACCCTGAAGATTCAGGAGCCAGCAGATTCCTCTGCTGAGGTAGCGGTCCCTTTTGGGTCCCGTAAGCCAGCCCGTTCACCTAGGGTGTTCCCGTATCTGACTTATTTTGACAAGTTCATTTACAAGGAATGGGGTCGACCGCAACGGACCTTTTCGGTCCCCAAATACATGGCGGTGCGTTACCCTTTCGAGGAGAGCCTTCTCAAAAAATGGTCGGCTCCTCCGGTCGTGGACCCCCCAGTATCCAGGTTAAACAAAGTAACCACGATCCCTGTAGAATGGACTCCTGCCTTTTAAGGATCCCACGGACAGGAAGCCGAGGCAGTAGCTCGTTCCTTGCTTAGGGTGGTGGGGTCAGCCGTGCGACCAGTACTGGCATCGCACTGGTGTCGCAGACACTGAGTGGGCGAAACTGTTGCACCGCGAATTGGGTGAACAGGCTTCCCCGGTCTGCGTGGAACTAGCAGACCAATTAGTGCAAGGCCTTAAATACATTTGTGACGCGGCCCTGGATACTCTTCCCCTGTTATCCAGGGCTTCAGTGTCAGCAGTGGTGCTGAGGCGCTTGATTTGGTTAAGATGCTGGTCGGCTGACCAGGCATCCAAGAAAGCCCTGACGGATCTTCCCTTCCTTGGCGATCGGCTCTTTGGAGCCTCTTTAGATGACATTATTAAGAATGCCACAGGTGGTAAGAGTACGCTACTCCCACAGGCCAGGAAGGCTAAGGAGCCACACCGTAGGCAGGGACCCTCTTTTTCCGCTCATAAACGGCTTTTTCGTCCGCCCGGAGCTTCGGCAAAACGTCCCCAGTCCGACAGGGCGACCACGGAACGACAGAAACGTCCCTGGAAACCGCAAGCCTGCGAACAAAGGTGCTACCGCATGAAGGTTTTCCCCCACCCATGTCTCGGGTGGGGGGACGCCTTCGGGAATTTGCAGCCCGGTGGTCCGCCCAACTATCCGATCAATGGGTCTGCGACCTGATTTCCTGCGGCTACAAGATAGAGTTCCTCTCCTGGCCGCAGAACAGGTTCTTCCCCTCCAGCATACCCGTTTCCCCGGTTCGCCGGGAGGCCCTCTTGGGGGCAGTAAGAGACCTGCTGAATCGCGGGGTGATTGTGCCTGTTCCGGAATTGGAACATTTCCAAGGGTTCTACTCGAATCTGTAGTTCCCAAGAAGGGAGGGGTACGTCCAATACTGGACTTGAAAGCTCTCAACCACTTTGTGAAGGTGCAGAGGTTCAGAATGGAATCAGTTCGCTCGGTAGTCGCGGCACTCCAAGGGGACTTTCTGGCGTCCTTGGACATCCAGGATGCGTACCTGCACATACCCATATGCCTCCGGCATCAAAAGTTTCTGCGGTTTGCGGTCGGGGAAGCCCACTATCAGTTCGTGGCTCTCCCTTTTGGTTTGGCTTCAGCCCCCAGAGTCTTTACCAAAGTATTGGCTCCAGTTTTGGCATTGCTGCGGCAACGTGGGATCGCGATCGTGGGATACTTGGACGATCTCCTCCTGAGAGCATCTTCCGCCTCAGAGTTAGAGGAGGATGTTGCGATCACCGTACAGACCCTGCAAGAGTTTGGGTGGCTGTTAAACCTAAAGAAGTCGGTGGTAGTACCGACCCAGCGTTTGGAGTACCTAGGCTTGCTACTGGACTCCAGGGAAGCAAGAGTTTTTCTCCCTTCAGACAAGCTGCAGACTCTCAGAGTTGCAGTAAAACGGCTGATGGACCGCAATCGGTCGTCGCGTCGCTTCTGTATGCGAGTTCAGGGTCTCATGGTGGCCGCCTTCGAGGCAGTGCCGTATGCCCAGTTCCACACCAGAGTCCTACAGAAGGAGATTTTATCACAATGGGACAAATCTCAATTGACCCTGGATCGACTGATCCAGGTGAGCCAGCCAGTCAGAAATTCGCTGGTCTGGTGGCTGAGGTCCCCGGTGCTTCAATCCGGGAAGTCGTTCCTTCCTCTGAAATGGACGGTGATCACTACGAATGCCAGTCTATCCGGCTGGGGTGGAGTGATGGGGGTTCAGTCGGCTCAGGGCCTCTGGTCGACGGAGGAATCCAAATTGCCGATCAATCTGCTCGAGCTGAGGGCGATCAGGCTATGCCTCTCCACATGGTCAGTAAGACTGCAGGGGCGTCCGATCAGGATCCAGTCAGACAACGCCACTGCGGTGGCGTATGTGAATCACCAAGGAGGAACAAGAAGCTCAGCCGCCGCACAGGAGGTCGCTCACATACTTCGGTGGGCAGAGCGACATGTACCGGCCCTGTCGGCCATTTACATCCCAGGAGTGGAGAACTGGCAGGCGGACTTTCTGAGTCGCCAAATGCTGGACCCAGGAGAATGGGCGTTGCATCCGGAGGTGTTCAGGCTACTGTGCCTGCGGTGGGGCACACCAGACGTGGATCTTCTGGCCTCCCGTCTCAATCGGAAGGTGCCAAGATTCATGTCCAGGACAAGAGATCCTTGGGCAGACGCGTCAGACGCGCTGGTAGCTCCGTGGGGTCAGTATCAGCTGATCTATGCTTTTCCTCCGTTGAAGCTGCTACCACGTCTGCTCCGCAGAGTAGGAGTCGAGGGGATTCTGGTCGCTCCAGATTGGCCTCAGCGACCTTGGTACGCAGACCTAGTGCGCCTGGTGGCAGACGCCCCGTGGCGACTGCCATTAAGGGAGGACCTTCTGTCTCAAGGCCCGATTCTCCATCCTGCTTTACCATCGCTGGCTTTAACGGCATGGCTGTTGAGAGCCAGGTACTGAGGGACCGGGGACTGTCGGACTCGGTGATCCCCACTATGTTGGGAGCACGGAAATCTTCTTCTCGGAAGATATATCATCGCACCTGGAAGGCTTACATCTCCATGTGTGAAGAGAAAGGGTGGCATCCGCGCTCTTTTTCTATATCCAGAATCCTGCTTTTTCTTCAGCAAGGAGTAGACCAGAGGTTGGCATTAAGCACCATTAAAGGACAAATATCAGCCCTGGCTGTTTTTTTCCAGCGACCCCTGGCGTCTCACTCGTTAGTGAGTACCTTTGTTCAGGGGGTGCGACATGTGGTCCCTCCGGTGCGTCCACCGTTGCCTCCACGGGATCTGAACCTGGTGTTATCGGCGCTTCAAAAACCGCCGTTTGAAAATATCAGGGAGATTCCTCTGTTGACTCTTTCCCAGAAAGTGGTTTTTCTAGTGGCTATCGCATCAGCCAGGAGGTTTTCGGAACTGGTGGCCTTGTCCTGCAAGTCTCCCCATATGGTTATCCACAAGGATAAGGTGGTGTTGCGTCCGGAACCATCTTTTCTGCTGAAGGTGGTCTCGGCGTTTCACATCAATGAGGACATTGTGTTGCCATCCCTGTGTCCTAAGCCGACACATCCTAAGGAGGTGGCCCTTCATGCGTTGGATGTGGTTCGGGCTCTGAAGGTGTATTTGTCTGCCACAGCTCCCTTCCGGAAGTCAGACTCACTGTTTGTTTCGGTGGCTGGTCCAAAGAAGGGCATGGCGGTCTCGTCGGCCACCATTTCTAGGTGGATCAGACAGATCGTAGTACAAGCCTACGCCTTGAAGGGGCAGGTGCCCCCCTTTCCGGTCACGGCCCACTCCACGAGGGCAATCGGAACGTCTTGGGCTTTCCGACACCAAGCGTCTGTCGCTCAGGTGTGTAAAGCGGCGACCTGGTCGTCTGTCCACACGTTTACTAAGTTCTACAAGGTAGACGTCAGTGCATCGGCTGATGCCTGTTTTGGGCGGCCGTATAGTTGCAATGAGTATGCAATACCTTTTATTTTCCTGGTTTTCGATGAAAAACACAGTACCGTTAAGTTAATGCACTGTTGCATTACATTCCGCAGTTTGTGCAGTTTGTGCAGTTTGTGCGGTTGTGGGTAGTCACTCCTGTTGAGGGTACCCTGTTTTTGTGGTGGTTATCCACGCACTGTGGTTTTTTTGTGGGTGAAGTTTCACTAGTTCCCACTGGCCTGGTGGATGAAGTTTTTTTATGCTGTTTTTCCCACCCCTCGTTTGGCACTGCTTGGGGGCGTCCCAATGGCTAAGAGAGGAGCTGTGTCGGTCGGTGAATTTAAGAGAAAATAGGATTTTTTGTACTCACCGTAAAATCCTTTTCTCTGTAATTCACCGACCGACACAGCACCCTCCTATTTTTTCTTTATGTTATACTGCTTGTTGACGTACTGATGGCTGCAGGGTTGTTACCCAAGGGACTGCCCCCTGGGCGGAGCTGGAAAGTTCTGTGTGTTACATAACAAGTAATGCCTAGTATTCTCCTAAAGGTGGCATAACAACCCAATGGCTAAGAGAGGAGCTGTGTCGGTCGGTGAATTACAGAGAAAAGGATTTTACGGTGAGTACAAAAAATCCTATTTTCTTGCAGTGCTCCGACCGTTATACCCTTGACCCTGTGATCCTGGCGTATTAGAATTGCAAGGGGTTCAATTGCAAGGGCAAATGGCCCTGGAGACAGGGGGCATACCTGCCTGGTTCCCCTGTACAGACTAAAGGGTGGGACAGCAGACCGTTCACCCTAACTCGGGCAGTGGGATTCTTGTACAGGAGATGAATCCAGGAAATTAACCTGGGTCCAAATCCAAAGCATTCCAGGACGTCCCAAAGAGCCATTCGACAGAGTCAAAGGCCTTCTCGGCATCCAGGGCGGCAACCAGGCCCACGTCCCCCTCCTTTGCCAGACCAATATGGGTAAACAGTCTACGGATGTTAATCTCAGTTCCGCTGCCTGGCATAAAACCTGACTGGTCTGGGGGGACCAATGCTGTGATCACCCCGTTTAGCCTGGTTGCTAAGATTTTAGCTAGTAGTTTGGCATCAACATCAATCAATGAGATTGAGCGGTATGATTTGCAGAGTTCGGGGTCCTTCCCAGGCTTGGGCATGACCACTATCACCGCCTCTGACATAGACTTTGGCAGGGCTCCATCCCTCAGCGCCGCTAGGAGCATAGAATGGAACCTGGGGGCCAGCCGCAGCATACATTCTATAGAATTTGGTGGGAAACCCGTCCGGACCCGGAGTTTTCCCCGCCTGAAGTGAGGATATGGCCTGTTGAACTTCTTGTAATAGGCGAGTCAAGTTGGGCTCTATACATGTCAAGTTGGGCTCTATACATGTCAGTCAGTACAGGAAAGTCAGAGTAGACCATAGAGTAGTCCACTCGCGTGGAATACAGTTTGGCATAGTAAGACATGAAGCTCTCTCTGATCGCCCTAGAGGAGGTCATTCTGACCCCAGCTCCGTCAACCAGCGAGGGCACACTCATGGAGCCTGACTGCTCCCTGACCAACCACGCCAGCAGCTTACCTCCCCTCTCGCCCTCTTGAAAGATTCTCTGTGACTGCTGAAGCATCTTTTTTTTTTTAGAGTGAAATGCGCAGTAGCATGACCTCCCTGGTACCATCCTGAAGCTTGGTATGAATCTCTGGGTCCCCCGTTAGTACATATTGTTGTTTCAAGGAGACTGCCCTGTTTTTCGCCTCAAGAATGTCTGCCTTCAACTTTTTCCTAACCTCCCCTATAATCGTCTGATAGTGTCCCCTAGAGGAAGCCTTAAAGGCATCCCAAACCACTGCCGAGGGGGCTTTCCCCGGGTTCAGCATCCAGTACGTGTCCATTTGATAAAGGAACCCAGAGTCCACTCCCGGATCCGAGATCCAAAATCTGGAGATCCTTCCAGGGACAACCTGAGGAGGAGCGGGGTATGGTCAGATATTCCCCTCTGAAGAATAGAGATCACTTGCACTCTGGGTAGGAGAGGTCTCCCTGCGTACATCAAATCGATACGCGAGAGAGCTCTGTACGTGGCCGAGTGGCAGGTGAAGGATCTTTCAGAGGGATTCCTCCACCTCCCAAAGGTCCGTCAATCCATAGGTTTCCGCCCAGGTCAAAAGATCTGAGGTGGATCCCCCGGGTGAGTTCAGGCGATCCATCCCTGGGTTTGGTGTCATATTGAAGTCTCCCATAAGTAACAAGTTGTCAGTCCCATAGTTTGCAAGGAGAAGACTCAGCTTTTGGAGAAATTTAACAGAAGCAGGGGGAGGAATATATACACCAACAATCACCAATTCTAAGGTCTCAACCATAGCATGCATTATTATATACCTTCCATCTGGGTCAAGCTCCAGCCCCAAGAGTTTAAAGGGAAGTGACTTGCGTATAAGGATAGTGACCCTCTGGCAAAGTTGGAGTACGTCGAATTGTATTGGTGCCTAACCCAGGGTTTTTTAAGGCTGAGAGTTTTTTTTCCCCACCAGGTGCGTTTCTTGAAATACACAGATATGAGGGCTGTGGGATTTCAAGAATTGGAACACCAGTGACCGCTTCACTGGGGAGTTCAGGCCCCTGGTGTTCCAGGAGACAATCGTTAGTGACGACATAGCAGGTCTAAGATAATCAACAGTGGAGAGCACTTAGGGCCTACGCCCAACCCGGATGGAATACAAACCAAGGACTTCATAGGACACAGAGAGCAGCCCCTAAGGGACAATAGCGATATAGGCCCAAATGACTGTGTCAAACATACAAGCCCATAGTAAGCAATAAAACCAGTAACAAAACAACCCCCCCAGAACTGTGGGTGGCTTCTCTTCCCGATAACCACGCGGCAAATCACCATGTCATGGGGAAACGTGTGCAAGAGGCACTCTTGGGTCGCCATGTCAGGGGTCTACTCTGCTGACCCCTTCATAACTGGGGTCGTCCGGAAATGAGATGTGGTGCCGGTCGCCCAGCAAGCTGGGGGTACATTTCTTGGTGCAGGTAGTTGGACGCTAAGGCCTGTATGTGCAACTGTAATAAAAACAAACAGGAAAAAGGAGCAAGTTTCTGTAAACAGAGAGGGGGTCAAACCTGAGAAGTAAAAAATAAAAAAATATTTTTTTTGCGTGAACGGATAAGTCCCACCCTGGGGCCAATTACGGGTTTGGTTTTCTGGCATGGAGGTGTCAGGAAGGATGGGAAATCAGGCACCCCTTGAGGGTGTAAAAGAAAGATTATCTTCCATCTCTCTCCAATGCGAGGGAGGGTAGTCAATACAACAAGGGAATAAAGGATGCCACCCCCCCCCCCATAGTCTCGGTGTCCTAGAGACGGCTGGGGTTAAACAGGAGCCAGTGCCAGAAAACCCAAATCAAGTGAGCAGTAGAGTTAAATGAACAACAGGGGACAGTGAGGTGTATACTTCATCCCGCACGGATCGTATCCAGCCAGGAAGACGCCTCCGCAGGTGACGTGAAGAATCGCACTTTCTCCATCCTGAACCCGAAGTCTGGCGGGAAACAGCATGCTCTACTTTTGGCGCGAAGCAGGGACCTCACATGATCAAACGATTTTCTCTGTCGCTGAGTTTCAATGGAGTAATCTGGGAATATAAGGAGTTTAGCATTCTCATACTTGAGGTCTCCAACATTCCTTGCTTCTCTCAGGATGAGATCACGGTCCCGATAGTTCAGCAGCTTAAAAATTAAAAGTGCGTGGGGGAGCCCCTTGTGGACCTCTGACTGCAGGTATTCTGTGGGCACGCTCCACCACGAAATGGGAAGAAAAGGAGGCTCTGGGCAGGAGTGTGCGCAGCAGCTGCTCTGTAAATAGGGGCTGTGTCGTTGCCCTCTGCACCCTCAGGCAGGCCAATGATGCGCAAATTGTTGCGTCTGTTGCAATTTTCTGCATCTTCAGCACGCGACTCTAAATGCTTGACTCTGATTTTCAGGGAATGAATGTCAGCCGAGTGTTCTCTGAACATCCTCTGTTGCAGAGACACGCTGCTCCACTTCTGTCACTCTGCCTTTAAAAGCGTCAATATCCCTTCTAATCAGGCCCAGTTCAATATAGACATGGTCTATTTTTTCTGTAAGGGCCGTTTTACAGCCATTTATGGCTTCTAAGAGCGCAGTGTGCTCCGGGGGGGGGGGGGTCTGGGGATCTGCAGCCCCGTGACTCGCCTCCCCTCTCTGCTCAGCCATAGTGGAGGAAGGTATGGCTGCGGCCTTCACATCAGCATGCGGCGGCGCGGGCCGGTCTTCTGGCTCTGTCGGTGCGCTGTTCCACCTTTTTTGTAACCGGGCATGAGCGGGGCATGTCATGTCAGGGATAAAGTTGTGAAGTTTAAAGCAGGGTTAGGTTATAAAAAAAAAAATACCCCAAGCTTTGATCATCTTGCTGTTCAATCCATCATCCGAAAATGGAAAGAGTGGCACAACTGCAAACTTACCAAGATATGGCCGTCCACCTAAACCAGAGGTAGGCAACATGGGGCCCTCCAGCTGTTGCAGAACTACAAGTCCCATCATGCCTCGGGGAGTAATTGTAACTGCCAGCCTTGCAGTGACTCATGGGAAATGTAGTTCCACAACAGCTGGAGGGCCCCGGGTTGCCTACCCCTGACCTTAACTGACAGGCCGGCAAGAGGCCCATGGTTACTCTGGAGGAGCATCAGAGATTTACAGCTCAGGTGGGAGAATCTGTCCACAGGACAACTATTGTACACGCTACAAATCTGGTCTTTATGGAAGAGTGGCAAGAAGAAAGCCATAAGCAGTCCCGTTTGCAGTTTGTGGGACACCGCAAACGTGGAAGAAGGTGCTCTTGTCAGATGAGACCAAAGTTTAACTTTTTGGACTAAAATCAAAACGCTACCCAAAATGACTTGCAGCTATAATTGCAGCGAAAAGTGGTTCTACAAATTGACTCGGCGGCTGAATACAAATGCGCGCCCCCGCTTTTCAGATATTTATTTGTAAAAAATGTGAAAATCTTTTTCCTTCCACTTCACAATTATGTGCCACTTTGTGTTGGTCTACCACATAAAATACATTTACGTTTTTGGTTGTAACATGACAAAATGTGGTATGAATACTTTTCCAAGGCACTGTATATTTATACAGTGTATGCTAGAGGTAGGAATTCCACAAACGTTCTTTAACATTCTTTCCAACATAGTACATTTGAGATTTCAGTGCAGCTACAGCTGCTTCTGCACAGTCAGCTAAGGATGAAAAAGAGTGTATTCTAGAGAGGATACTGTATAGAAGAAGTCTTGATCTGCAGAAATAAATCCAAAACCTAAGGATACCATCTTTGTCATTATTGCCACAGTCCACACATGCCTAGACGTGGATCTAACTACATCAGCTATACCTAAAGTTACCAGCCTGAGTTCTTCTAAAAAAAAAAACCCAGAGGCTGTTAAAGGGGTTTACAACCCTTGTGTTTTTCACCTTAATGCACTCTAGCATTAAAGTGGATGTCATCCTTTCTAAACTACTGCCATAGGGGGTTATCCAGCCAAAGAACCAGGCCCCTTTTTGCGATTCGACACTGCATCGCTTTAACTGACAATTGCGCGGTCGTGCGACGTGGCTCCCAAACAAAATTGGCATCCTTTTTTTCCCACAAATAGAGCTTTATTTTGGTGGTATTTGATAGCCCCTGCGGTTTTTATTTTTTGCGCTTTAAACAAAAATAGAGCAACAATTTTGAAAAATAAATATTTTTTACTTTTTGCTATAATAAATATCCCCAAAAAATATATATAAAAAAAGTTTTTTCCTCAGTTTAGGCCGCTACGTATTCTACATATTTTTGGTAAAAAAAAAAATCGCAATTAGCGGTTATTGATTTGCGCAAAAGTTATAGCGTTTACAAAATAGGGGATAGTTTTATAGCATTTTTATTTTTATTTTTTTACTAGTAATGGCGGCGTTCAGCGATTTTTATTGTGACTGCGACATTATGGTGGACACATCGGACATTTTTGACACATTTTTGGGACCATTGTCATTTATAAAGAAATCAGTGCTATTTAAATGCATTGATTCCTATGTAAATGGCAGTGAAGGAGTTGACCACTAGGGGGCGGGGAGGAGTTAGTGTGACATCCTGTGTTTTTTTTTTTACATTAGGGGGCGTGGCTGACGTCTGACGTCACTGAACAGCTTTCCCGATGACAGGGAACTGCCGATCAGTGACAGGCAGTGTAGGAAAGGGGACGTACCGGTACGTGCTTTTGCCCAGGCGTGCCATTCTGCCGACGTAAATGTGCAGGAGGCGGTCGGGAAGCGGTTAATGATACCTAAAGTGAAAAAAAGGTGAAATATTCCTTTAAATATGGTACCTGGGGGGTGGCTAAAGGGGACTTACTAAAACATTTAATGTGAAAATGGCTTAATGTAGCTTAACGTGTAATAAAGTGCCTAAACCTCAATCAATTGCCCTGAAATTTTTCACAGCCTAAGATCTCAACTTCCCAAACCTATCCAAGAAGTTTCATGCGATTCGGAGTTCCACAAGGCAAATTAAGGACATTAAGCTTGTTTTTTGGGGAGCTTAATGTGGCTTAACGTACAAAAAAGACCTTAAATGTTAACCAATTTCCTCCAAACTTCACACAATAGAAGACACTATCCATGCCAACATATTCTGAAAATTTCAGCTCATTTGGTTAATCACACCAAAAGTTATTCACGTTAAGCTATATTTTACAATACTAAAACATTTAATGTGAAAATGGCTTAATGTAGCTTAACGTGTAATAAAGTGCCTAAACCTCAATCAATTGCCCTGAATCTTTGCACAGCCTAAGATCTCAACTTCGCAAACCCATCCGAGAAGTTTCATGCGATTCGGTGTTCCACAAGGCAAACTAGGCACGTTAAGCTTGTTTTTTGGAGAGCTTAACGTACAAAAAAGACCTTAAATGTTAACCAATTTCCCCAAAACTTCACACAATAGAAGACTCTATCCATGCCAACATATTCTGAAAGTTTCAGCTGATTTGGTTAATCACACCATAAGTTATTCACATTAAGCTATATTTCACAATGCTAAAACATTTAATGTGAAAATGGCTTAATGTAGCTTAATGTAGCTTAACCTCAATCGATTGCCCTGAAACTTTGCACAGCCTAAGATCGCAACTTCCCAAACCCATCTGAGAAGTTTCATGCGATTCGGTGTTCCACAAGGCAAACGAGGAACATTAAGCTTGATTTTTGGGGAGCTTAATGTGGCTTAACGTACAAAAAAGACCTTAAATGTCAACCAATTTCCCCCAAACTTCACACAATAGAAGACTCTATCCATGCCAACATATTTTGAAAATTGCAGCTCATTTAGTAAATCACACCAAAAGTTATTCACATTAAGCTATATTTTACAATGCTAAAGCGTTTAATGTAAAGAGCTTAACGTACCATAATGTGCCTTAACCTCAATCAATTGTCTTGAAACTTTGCACAGCCTAAGTTCTCAACTTCTCAACCCCATCCAAGAAGTTTCATGCGATTCGGTGTCCCACAAGGCAAACTAGGGACATTAAGCTTGATTTTTGGGGAGCTTAATGTGGCTTAACGTACAAAAAAGACCTTAAATGTCAACCAATTTCCCCCAAACTTCACGCAAAAGTGAAAGTTTCAGCTGATTTGGTTAATCACACCAAAAGTTATTCACATTAAGCTATATTTTACAATGCTAAAACATTTAATGTGAAAATGGCTTAACCACTTGCCGACCGGCGCACGACGATGTACGTCAACAGAATAGCACGGACAGGCATAAGGGCATACAGGTACGTCCCCTTTAAGATGCCGCCGTGCCATCGGGCGTGCGCTCGCGCCGGTCGGGACCCTCGTGGACTCGATTGCCGCGGGGATACCCGAGATCGTCTCACGGGAAGGCTGAACGGGGAGATGCGGAAAAAAAACAGCATCTCCCCATTCTGCCTAGCAACTAGTGACGCTGATCTCTGCTCCCTGTGATTGGAGCAGAGATCAGCATTCACTAGCTGACAGCCACGCCCCCCCACAGTAAGAAACACACCTCTAAGCACACTTAACCCCTACACTAGTGGTTAACCCCTTCACTGCCAGTGTCATTTACACAGGCATCAATGCATTTAAATAGCATTGATTGCTGTATAAATGACAATGGTCCCAAAAATGTGTCAAAAATGTCCGATGTGTCCGCCATAATGTCGCAGTCAAAATAAAAATCGCTGATCGCCACCATTACTAATTATAAAAAAATTATTAATAAAAATGCTATAAAACTATCCCCTATCTTGTAAACGCTATAACTTCTGCGCAAACCAATCAATAATCGCTTATTGCGCTTTTTTTTACCAAAAATATGTAGAAGAATACGTATCGGCCTAAACTGAGGAAAAAATATGTTTTTTATATATTTTTGGGGGATATTTATTATAGCAAAAAATAAAAAAGAATGCGTTTTATTCAAAATTGTCGCACTTTTGTGTTTATAGCGCAAAAAATAAAAACCGCAGGGGCGATCAAATACCACCAAAAGAAAGCTCTATTTGTGGGAAAAAAAGGACGTCAATTTTGTTTGGGAGCCACGTCGCACGACTGCGCAATTGTCAGTTAAAGCGACGCAGTGCCGAATCGCAAAAAGGGGCCTGGTCCTTTGGCTGCAAATTGGTCCGGTCTGAAAGTGGTTAATGTAGCTTAACGTGTAATAAAGTGCCTAAACCTCAATCAATTGCCCTGAAACTTTGCACAGCCCAAGATCTCAACTTCCCAAACCTATTAAAGAATTCCAGTTCATTTGGTAAATCACCCCAAAAGTTATTCACCATTTTTTTTACAATCCTTAACCAGTTGCAGACTTTGGGCGCATTAGACACGCCCAAAAACATGTCATTAATGTACACAGGTCATGTCTAGTACATCCAGTCCTTCTGCTCTGCTGCTGGGACCCTTCCCTGTCTCTGTACCCAACAATTCAGCAGGAACTGTCTAAAAATAGAAGCAGGCTGGCAATGTTTATCAACAACCACATCACAGAAAGTTACATTGAAACATTGTATCAATTGTAACTTTCTGTGTTTTTGCATTCACAGATCAAAGGGATGAACTTCGATTTGAAGGTGAAGAGAGTTAAAGCAACCTTGACATGTAAATAAAACATTTTTTTTTTCTAATTAAATGTCCCTCTGTTGAACTCCTAATTAACCCTTTAGTTTTCTTTAATCAGCACTGATTAACTCTATATTCTCCTTCTCTATTGAATTGTAATTTTCCTGGTGATTTTTTCTTTTCTATTTTATTAACTAGTAGTTAAACTTTTTTTCATTTTTTTTGTTTGCTTTGCTTATTAAAAATGTTGACACCTTTTTACATATATATACCGAAAGAAAGAAAAAAAATGCCTTTTGTTTAATTTTATTACACTTAATTGTAAAAATTATTGTTGCAGGACAATATTCACAAAAAGAAAGCCTTGTTTGTCCTTAAAAAAAAAAAAAAAAAAGCATGTATTACGTTGTTAACTTAAGGGGTTAGACAAGCTCAAGCTCAACTCGAGCTGTGGTGAAACTACAAATCCCATCATGCCTCTGCCTCTAGGAGACATGCCTGTGATTTTTAGGGTCTTGCAATGTCATCGCTGGATCTAGATGGGACTCAGGGTAGTGTTAGGGGGGCTGCTGCACACAGAAGGCTTTTTATCTTAATCAGAGGCGGCTCTTTAATTAGGCAAATTAGGCGATTGCCTTAGGCCTCGCCCACAGAAGGGCCTCGCCGTCGAGCGATTGCCTAATTTGCCTTAGGTGCTGTGTTGAGACTGTCTGGCGGCGGGCGCTCTGCACAGAGTGAGCTAATAGCTTAGCTGAGCCAGCGCCGCGATCCGCGGCGGCGGACGAGCATAGTGGAAGTGTGGTGGGCGTGGCTAAGGCTGCCTGCGTCCAATAGCAGGCTCAACCTCTAGCCCTTCCCCTAAAGTCGGCGACAGCGGCCCCAATGCATGGCGGGAGGCAGGACTCGGGAGCAGCCCTTGAAGAAATACATGCTCGGTGAGTGGAGCTTGTTTGTGATAGAGGCGGAGGCTGGGCGGGATAGCCGTGTCTGTGTGCCCCATTGTGGAGGGGAGTCTGTGGGAGTGGGACTACAATGTCCAGCATGTGTATGTGGAGGACGAGCAACTAACTTAGTGTGAGGCTGGAGGGGGAAGCATAGCGTATCAGTCCCACTCTCAGTATAACATGTCTGGATGGCTTTGCAGTGTGAGGAGGAGCCCTGAACACCCTGATATGTACACTGTTTCCACATATCCCAATTACCACATGTTAGCCCCCTCCTCCTTCTACTCCTCCTGCCCCCTCTACCCCCACTCCCTCTGCCATCTAACCCTCCTATCTCCCCCTTCCATTACCCCATTGTTTTCTTCACCGTCTTTCTCTTCTCTCCTCACTTGCCACATCCTCTCTCTCCCTCTGTCCTCTCTACCTACATCCCTCTGTCCACTCTCTCCTCACCCCCCTCCTATTGTCCAGGCTATCCTCCTCCCTATCCACTCTCTCCTCTCCCCCTCCCCCTGCCTCTGTCCACTCTCTCCTCACCCCCCCTATCATCCAGGCTATCCTCCCCCATCTACTCTCATCTCCCCCTGCCTCTGTCCACTCTCTCCTCACCCCCCTATCATCCAGGCTATCCTCCCTTATCTACTCTCTCATCTCCCCCTGCCTCTGTCCACTCTCTCCTCACCCCCCTCCTATCGTCCAGGCTATCCTCCCCTATCCACTCTATCCTCTCCCCCTCCCCATGCCTCTGTCCACTCTCTCCTCACCCCCTCCTATCGTCCAGGCTATCCTCCCCTATCCACTCTCTCATCTCCCCCTGCCTCTGTCCACTCTCTCCTCACCCCCTTCTATTGTCCAGGCTATCCTCCCCCCTATCCACTCTCTCATCTCCCCCTGCCTCTGTCCACTCTCTCTTCACCCCCCTCCTATCGTCCAGGCTATACTCCCCCCCCCCCCTATCCACTCTCTCATCTCCCACTGCCTCTGTCCACTCTCTCCTCATCCCCCTCCTATCGTCCAGGCTATCCTCCCCCTATCCACTCTCTCATCTCCCCCTGCCTCTGTCCACTCTCTCCTCTCCCCTTCCCCCTGCCTCTGTCCACTCTCGACTCACCCCCCTCCTACTGTTCAGGCTATCCTCCCCCTATCCACTCTCCTCTCCCCCTGCCTCTGTCCACTCTCTCCTCCTCCCCCTCCCCCTGCCTCTGTCCACTCTCTACTTACCCCCTCCTACTGTCCAGGCTATCCTCCCCCTTTCCACTCTCTCCTCTCCCCCTCCCCCTGCCTCTGTCCACTCTCTCCTCACCCCCCTCCTACCCTCCAGGCTATCCCCCTATCCACTCTCTCCTCTCCCCTGCCTCTGTCCACTCTCTACTCACCCCCTCCTACTGTCCAGGCTATCCTCCCCTATCCACTCTCTCCTCCTCCCCCTCCCCCTGCCTCTGTCCACTCTCTACTCACCCCCTCCTACTGTCCAGGCTATTCTCCCCCCTATCCACTCTCTCCTATCCCCCTGCCTCTGCCCACTCTCTCCTCACCCCCCTCCTACTGTCCAGGCTATCCTCCCCTATCCACTCTCTCCTCTCCCCCTCCCCCTGTCCACTCTCTACTCTCTTCTATCCAGGCTATCCTCTCCCCCCCCTCCCTCTCTCTATCCTTTCTCCTCTCCCCCTCTTATATCCTCTCCCTCTGTCCACGCTAAACTCCACCTCCCCCTATCCACTCCTTCTCCCTTTCTGAGAGTTAGTTCAGCTTTTCATTTTGTGTGAAATGGTGAACTTACTCTTTAAGCCTTCCAAACTATCTCAGGACATGAAAAAAGGCCCTATATGTGCTGCATTCCTCTTACCTACCTGGTGGAAAATTCGGGAGACCTGAGTCCCCAAGTACTCTATCATATACAGATCTAGACCAGCCAGAGGAAGTGGTAAGGCTCCATTGGTTGTTATTGGCTTATAACTTTGATGGATGGCCTCCTTTACCAGTAAGGTAGAGTGCAGGCCCAAGCATTCTACAACAGTGGCTGGTCAAGATTTGCATAATGGAGCACCTAAGGTTTAGGGGTTCAGAGGTATGTGACCATACAACAGATGGGACATGGGAAAATGTGGGTGATGTCACTGCTCCAGGCTTTACCAGTGATTGTCAAGTGCTCTCTCCTCTCCCCTGCAGCCAATACTAATTGACACAGTGGATCATGTGACCAGACCAGAGCTAAAAGTCCACGGTTAGGGAGCTCTGATTACTTGCCTTGCCCCTAACACTGACAACCCATGCTATGCCACTGGAGGGGAGAGCCCAGCATCGGGAAGAAGGATGGCGCTGCCACCTCGAGCTGTCAATGTTATCTCTATGTACCACTCACAAATGGCAATCTGCTGACAAGACACTCCCAGGGGAGTGTGAAGCACAGCCTACGAAACGGGGGAGGGGACCGTCTGGGTGAGCTCACCGGTGTGATATGATCCAATAACATGCTAGAATCTTTGAGGACTGGCCATGGGTGGAGTGCTATCAGTTAATTGTATACTGTACATTGCAATGTAGTATTATTTTTTTATCGGTTTAATTATTTTTCCAATTATGGGCGTGAGAGGGCCTCATGTCTAAGTTTTGCCTAAGGCCTCACAAAGCCTAGAGCCGCCTCTGATCTTAATGCATAGAATGCATTAAGATAAACCTTCTGACTTTAAAATCCCTTTAAACGCTTCAGCCCCGGAAGATTTTACCCCCTTCCTGACCAGAGCATTTTTTACAATTTGGAACTGCGTCGCTTTAACTGACAATTGCGCGGTCGTGCGATGTTGTACCCAAACAAAATTTGCATCCTTTTTTTTCTACAAATAGAGCTTTCTTTTGGTGGTATTTGATCACCTTTGCGGTTTTTATTTTTTGCGCTATAAACAAAAAAAATGTGCGACAATTTTGAAAAAAAAAACAATATTTTTTACTTTTTTCTATAATAAATATCCTCCAAAAATATATAAAAAAACTTTTTTTCCTCAGTTTAGGCCGATACGTATTCTTCTACATATTTTTGGTAAAAAAAATCACAATAAGTGTTTATTGATTGGTTGATATTGATTAGACGATCAGTGTGCTGTCATTAGGCAGAACGGGGAGATGCTGTTTACATCGGCACCTACCAATTCTTGAGCTCCGTAACACGATCGCGGGTATCCCGGCACTGATCGAGTCCGCGGGATCCGCGGGACTGTCACGGGGCTTGCGGCGTAAGGGTACGTTACTTTGCCCAGCCGTGCCATTCTGCCGACATATATGTGCCGACAACGGTCGGCAAGTGGTTAAGCCATTTTCACATTAAATGTTTTAGCATTGTGAAATATAGCTTAATGTGAATAACTTTTGGTGTGATTAACCAAATCAGCTGAAACTTTCACTTTTGCGTGAAGTTTGGGGGAAATTGGTTGACATTTAAGGTCTTTTTTGTACGTTAAGCCACATTAAGCTCTCCAAAAATCAAGCTTAATGTCCCTAGTTTGCCTTGTGGGACACCAAATCGCATGAAACTTCTTGGATGGGGCTGAGAAGTTAAGAACTTAGGCTGTGCAAAGTTTCAAGACAATTGATTGAGGTTAAGGCACTTTATGGTACGTTAAGCTCTTTACATTAAACGTTTTAGCATTGTAAAATATAGCTTAATGTGAATAACTTTTGGTGTGATTTACTAAATGAGCTGCAATTTTCAAAATATGTTGGCATGGATAGAATCTTCTATTGTGTGAAGTTTGGAGGAAATTGGTTAACATTTAAGGTCTTTTTTGTACGTTAAGCCACATTAAGCTCCCCAAAAAACAAGCTTAATGTCCTTAATTTGCCTTGTGGAACTCCGAATCGCATGAAACTTCTTGGATAGGTTTGGGAAGTTGAGATCTTAGGCTGTGCAAAGTTTCAGGGCAATCGATTGAGGTTTAGGCACTTTATTACACGTTAAGCTACATTAAGCCATTTTCACACTAAATGTTTTAGTAAGTCCCTGTCTAAAGTATGCCTGTGAAGTGGCATGTGTTTCCCGTGTTTAGAACTGTCCCTGCACAAAATGACATTTGTAAAGGAACAAAAATAAGCCATTTAAAACTGCTTGCGGCTTTGTCATGTCTTGTCCTGGCAATATGGATGAAAATCTTTGAGAAAAATGGCATGGCTACCCCATCACCCCCCCACCCCAGCCCATTACCAGCCCCTTTTGGGTCTTGTATGGATATTAAGGGGAACCCCGCACCCAAAATAAAACCCTATACCTACAACCCTATATACTCTGAACAGCAGTATACAGGCGGTGCAAACAAGACAGGAACTGTAGGTTTGTTAAGTAGAATCTGTAATTTTGAACAGGTACATTTTTAAGTGCAGCTCCATCCACAAAAATCTATTTTTAAAGCGGAAGTAAACCCATCGATTTAACAGTCTAAAAAAAAAAAAGGCATGCCGTGAATGCTAACTGCACATTGGCTGTGCTCTCAACCAAACAGTCAAACCATCCAATGGCTGGTGTCATAACAGATCACATGTGCAGCACTGTGGCAGTTGAAGATTAAACAGAGGCAAAGATGGCAGCTTCCTTGGCTGAAAATGATAGGAGGGTTTACTTCCGCTTTAAGCTTTTTGGAGAACATAGGGAAGGGTTATCACCCCTGTAACATTTGTTTTGCTGTCTGTGCACCTGTTCAGAACATTTCAACTCACTTTCCGTCCCAATGACAAATGTTTTTGGAAAAGTGTGTTTTTTATTGAAACAAGGATTGGTGATAAAGCATCAGTAGAGAGGAGATACCCTTTTCCCAAATGAAATCTAACAGGATAGAGTCGTTTCTAAGTTGGATGTTTAAAAGTAGGGGCCTGCCGTATATACTCTGCAGAAATTTGCCCCATTAGATGTTGGGGGGCATGCGGGGTCACAGTGCATGCTTGGCCAATCATCAGCCAGCAATGCACTGCGACTGGCGCAGTGCATTGTGGACCGTTCGCATCACACGAATTTGATGCGAACGGCCCTCAGAGTTCTGAACTCGACGAGCGGACGAACGGCCGATGTTCGATTCGAACATGGGTTCGAATCGAACACCAGGCCCATCCCTAGCCAGGAGCGCCGCTGAAGAACCCCAGAACTCTGTGCAAAACGAACTGCACAACGGAGGTAAGTATGACATGTTTGTGTTTTTTTTTTTTTTACCCTGAACCTTTACAACTCTAAGATTTTTCAGTGCATTCACTTTGGCACCTTTATTTTGTACAGTGATTGGCCTTATCTGGATTGAGTCTTTACATTAAGAAGGGGTTCTTAAAGTGGGTCATCCTTATAGTGGACCGAGCCATTTCCTGTCTTAACATTCTGTCCCTGTAGAGGACATCTCAGTGTTTAAAGACTAGATAAAAGGCCTTTCCAAGGACTTGTTCTCCCCCCGCAGGTGCTGCCTTGCAGCCTGCCAAGACCTCTGTCACAGATGGGGGACCAGATATTGACCACCTAGATTCCAAGTTCAACAAACTGAGCAGCTTTGCCACCAGGTCTAGGGATCCTCCTAACCTTCACAGTGAGATCTATGGGATCAGTTCATCCTGATCTATTCTTTTCCTCTTTTCTATTCTTTTCCTAGCTTCTTCAGCTACCATCTCCAGTTGGATCAGACAGACGGTGACTCAGGCCTATTCTATTAAAGGTCGGGTTCCTCCTTTCCCTGTATCAGCGCATTCTACTCGGGTGCTTGGTACTTCTTGGGCCTTCCGTCCTCAAGTGTCAATGTCTCAGGTTTGCAAGGCGGCCACTTAGTCGTCGGTGCATACTTTCACCAAATTCTACAAAGTGGATATTTTGGCATCTGTGGATGCTTCTTTTGGCCGCAAGGTTTTGCAGCCTGCTGTTTTAACCACTTTCAGACCGGACCAATTTGCAGCCAAAGGACCATGCCCCTTTTTGCGATTCGGCACCGTGTCGCTTTAACTGACAATTGCGCGGTCATGCGACATGGCTCCCAAACAAAATTGACGTCCTTTTTTTCCCACAAATAGAGCTTTCTTTTGGTGGTATTTGATCGCCTCTGCGTTTTTTAATTTTTTGCGCTATAAACAAAAAAGAGCGACAATTTTGAAACAAAACGCATTCTTTTTTACTTTTTGCTATAATAAATATCCCCCAAAAATAAAAATATATAAAAAAAATAAAAAAATTTTTCCTCAGTTTAGGCCGATACGTATTCCTCTACATATTTTTGGGTTAAAAAAAATCGCAATACGCGATTATTGATTGGTTTGCGCAGAAGTTATAGAGTTTACAAAATAGGGGATAGTTTTATAGCATTTTTATTAATTTTTTTATTTTTTTTACTAGTAATGGTGGCAATCAGCGATTTTTATTGTGACTGCGACATTATGGCAGACACATCGGACATTTTTGACCCATTTTTGGGACCATTGTCATTTATACAACAATCAATGCTATTTAAATGCATTGATTCCTGTATAAATGACACTGGCAGTGAAGGGGTTAACCACTAGGTGGCAGTGTAGGGGTTACATGTACCTAGAGGCGTGTTTGTAACTGTGGGGGGGGGGGGGCGTGGCTGTCAGCTAGTGAATGCTGATCTCTGCTCCAAGCAGAGATCGTCATCACTAGTCGCTAGACAGAACGGGGAGATGCTGTTTATTTCCGCATCTCCCCGTTCAGCCTTCCCGTGAGACGATCGCGGGTATCCCCATGGCAATCGAGTCCGCGGGACCTGTGACCGGCCTCACGGGGGTACCGACCGGCATGAGCGCGCTCCGCTGGCGGCGCGCGCCCGATGGCAAGGCGGCATCTTAAAGGGGACGTACCTGTACGCCCTTATGCCTGTCCGTGCCATTCTGTTGACGTACATCGTCGTGCGCCTATCGGAAAGCGCTTAAGAGGGCCTGTTCCCTCCTTAAGGGGTGTTTTTTTTCTTTACATTTTTATTTCAAATGGGGCTCCTGTGACCCGGTTAGGGCTCGTGTGTTTTAGCCTTGAGTAATTTTTCCCCACCCTTTTTTTTCCTTTTGGCACTGCTTTTGGACGTCCCTATAGACGGGATTAATGGAGCGCTGTGTCCGTAGACTAAAGAGAAAATAGGATTTTTGTACTTGCTGTAAAATCCATTTCTCTGAGTATATTAATGGACACAGCACCCACCCCTCTAAGGAGTTTTGATACGTCTAATACTGCTTGCTACTAAACTCAATGCCTATAGCAAAGAGGGGGTTATATACCAGCTGAGGACAGCCCGTGGGTGTAGCCAAGTTTTTCTGTTCTGCCTAGTTCTACTCCTTCAGAAGGCGATATATAACCCTATAGTCAGGATTAATAATGGAGCGCTGTATCCGTCTATGAACTTAGGCTGCTTTCACACTGGGGCGGTTTGCAGGCGCTATTGCGCTAAAAATAGTGCCTGCAAACCGACCCGAAACAGCTGTTGCTGTGTCTCCAGTGTGAAAGCCCTGAGGGCTTTCACACTGGAGCGGTGCGCTAGCAGGACAGTAAAAAAAGTCCTGCTAGCTGCATCTTTGGAGCGGTGAAGGAGCAGTGTGTTCACCGCTCCTATACCGCTCCTACCCATTGAAATCAATGGGAGACCGCGGGGATACCGCCGGCAAAGCGGCGCTTTGCGGAGGTTTTTAACCCTTTTTCGGCCGCTAGCGGGGGTTAAAACCACCCCGCTAGCGGCCGCATACCGCGGGTAAAACGATGGTAAAGCAGCGCTAAATATAGCGCTGCTTTACCGTCGCCGCCCCGCACCGCCCCAGTGTGAAGCCGGCCTTAGAGAAATTGATTTTACAGGAAGTACAAAAATCCTATTTTTTTGTTTGTGAAAGTCGAGGAACTAACCTCCCAAAAAGTAGTTTGTGGAACAAATCAAAGTTCCATGTTTTCTTCTTCTTTCAAGTCTGGGTAAACATTTGGCTTTGTGTACCATCAAGCATCAAATCTCAGCCATAGAACCCCCCCCCCCCCAGGCTTACGGCATTACCTCTAAATGTCCCCAGTGACACTAAGGGATCTTAATCAGGTTCTGTGGGTTTGTCAGATGCCCTTTTAACCTTTCAGGTTTGTTCCTCTTTCTTCTCACAAGGTTGCCATCCTTGTCATCACCTCTGCAATACGGATTTTTTACAGAACCTCTTTACTGTGCCACATAGACCAGTTTGATTTGAGACCCAGGGCCTCTTTTCTTCCTGTAGTGGTGTCCTCCTTTCACTTTAAAGTGATTGTAAATGATCACCTTGTAAAACAACCCAAAGATGATCTTATGCCAAGTACATGGATACCGAACACAACATATTTTAAAATTGCGCACAAACGTGCAGCGGCGACAAACTACATACATTTTTAAAAGCCTTTACAGATTACTACTTTAGATTTACAGAGATTTCTAGCAGGTCTGCTGCTAGAAGTACTGCCCTCGATCTGACGTTCACAGTGATACCTCACATGCATGGTGCAATTGCTGTTTACATACATCACGAGACCGACGCTTGCCTTTGCGCGCGAGCACGGGGGGGGGGGGGGGGGGGGGGGGGGGGGGGGGGGGACAGGAGTATCCCAAAGATTGAATGCATAGGATTAAAAACACTTACAGAATAAAAGATAAATACGGGCTCATCTGTATATAGATCTCCGGGCTGTCATCATGGGAATGTCGTAAGTGTGTGGGGTGGTTTCCAGCTGCTCAGTTGGAGAGAGAGGGAGGCAGTTCCTGGAGCCTCGAGGAGTCAGGAAGTCACACTCTGGAAGCATGGAGTGTCCCACAGGTATGACGTCATCAAATGAAGACGAGATCACTGACAAGTGAAAGGCAAGGCTGCACGCTCGGAGCATTTGGCTCCTTCTACTGGCTTAAATTGGTAAGGGCATGCTTGAATGTTTTCACACAGGAGTGTGAAACGTTTGGCAGTGGGATATGAGGCAGGGATAGCCTCAATAACCCAAACCCTCAGTCCCGCAATTGACTGTTGGTGATGTTCTAAGCTGTGCCCAGGGAAGCTGTGTTGGTCCGAACCCCCTCAATAAATCACCTTTGTTCACCAAAGTGCTGTCGTAGAGGCCTGATAGTCCTACCTACATAGAATAAGCCACATGGGCATGTCGGACAGTATACAACATACTCGGTAAAGCAGTTGTAAAATTTTTTGATAGGATAAATTTTACCTTTTAACTGAAAAGGATTTTTGGCCATATTGAAGAAATTTACGTGTGAGGTATAGTGCCTTTTTACACTGATGCATACCAGTAAGAGGTATGACAGAGCGTATTCTGACTACAAGGATCCTAAAAGTTTACTCGGAGCACGTTTTCTTTTCATATTTATAGCCCCACAGTATGATACCTGAGGATATGAGGAGGTGGAGGGTGATGGGAAGGGGTGCTCCAAAAGTAATGGCCAATGTTTACTCAAAATTTTTTTTTTTTTTATCATGATATTGCGTGGTGAAGCAGAGTGGCTGTGTGGGATTGGATGCTGAGGCCCTCTTTGCTTTATTGGGGGGGGGGGGGGTTGTGTGAGATTGAAAAGCCTCCCGAATGACAGGTGCAGGATATCCTTTTTCAAGAAATTTATCAGTAAGGAGGTTCCCATGTATGATAGTCTTTTCCTCCCGAGTGTAGTTGTTTCGAAGGCAGCAACATTGACTCCTATGGATGTTTTAAATCCATCTGGGGTGGTGGCAGCTTTTAAAATGGATATGTAGATTACCTTGGTGTAACTTTGGGAAAAGCTATTTAAGTTGTGATGGGCAAGCTCCAAATCTAGGAAGGCAAGTTTGTCCTTTATCTTGCACATAGGTAAAGGAGAGTCCCAATGAGTATTTGTTGCAATAGTTTGCAAAGTGTCCATGTAAAAGTAAACCATGAATCAGGCTGAGACAGAAGTGCAGTAAAATCACACTGTTTAATAATGATGGTAAATAGAGTAAACGTAGTCAGAACATAGCCAGAGTTCGGTAACCGGAATGGATAGTCAGACTAGCCAGGACGGCAGAACAGGCCAGGAAACCGCAGAATGAGCGTAGTGGAACAGCAAGCAGGATCTGGAACCAGAAGGGACGTCAGCCAAGCAGGTCTTTAACAGGCACACAAGATAGAGTCTCTTGATATGTTGACCAAGGCGAAGGCAGAGAGGATCTGGACTGAACAGCTTAAGTAACCAGCAGGATTGACAAACAAGATATCATCACCAGGTGAGTCACTGTGGAAAGATTAGAGCTGGCAATAACCGACAGCTGAGCAGCCTGCTCTGAGAAGGAAGGGCTGAGCTCAGCCCTGGCAGCACCGCCTCAATGACTCCTCGCCCTTGGAGGGCAACGAGGTTTGAGGGGAAAACTTAAATGGAAAGCACGGGGGAGGACAGGGGCATGTACGTCTGAGGATGAGACCCAAGAGCATTCCTCCGGACCGTACCTTTCCAACGAACCAGGTACTGTTTGCGCCCACGAAACCTACATGAGTCAACAATGGACTGTACGTCATGGTTCTCAAGTTGTACTGGGTGAGGATGTGGCACCGGGGTGTGAAGCGGTTGCAGACCAAAGGTTTTAATAAGGAGGTATGGAATACATTTGAGATACGCATATTAGAAGGAAGGTCTAAAGCGTAAGCCACTGGGCTAATCCTGCAGAGAATAAAAAAAGGCACAATAAACCGAGGTGCCAACTTCAGTGAGGGAACACTGAGTCGTAGGTTGCGAGATGACAACCAGACCCTGTCCCCAACCTGGAAGGAAGGCACAGGCGTTTGCGGTCAGCATGTAGTCTGTACCTATCATTGGTATGTCACAAGGGTTCCTGGACTTGTACCCAAGTTTAATGAAGACCACGGAGATGCTCCTCTAATGCAGGAATGCTCTGAGGAACAAATGAGTCAGGCAAATTGGATGGTTGGAAACCATAGTTCGCCATAAACGGGGACTATCGGGAAGCAGAATTCATGGCACTATTGTGAGCAAACTCCGCCCCAGGTAAGAGGTCTGACCAATTGTTATGATGGTCAGAAATATAGCAATGTAGGAACTGCTTCAAGGACTGGTTAGCTCGTTCTGTGGCCCCATTAGACTGCATGTGATACGCTGAGGAGAAAGAAAGCTGAATTCCCAACTGCACAAAAGGTTTGCCAGAATCTGGACACAAACTGACTACCCCTGTCTAAGACAATCACCTTGGGTAGCCTATGTAAGCAAAAGATCTCCCAAGCAAAAATGGAAGCCAGATCCTTTGACGTGGGTTAACTTCTTAAGTGGAATACAATGAGACATTTTTGAGAACCGGTCAACCACCATAAGGATAACAGTGTTGCCCTGAGAGTTGGGTATCTCCACAATGAAATACATGGACAGGTGGATCCAAGGCCTCTCTCCATTGGATGTGGGTTGTAGGAGGCCCACTAGAATATGTGGTGGTGTCTTACTCTGAACACACACGGAACAAGCAGCTACGAAGGCGGCTACATCAGCACGAGACTAGGCCACCAGAATTGTTGGGAAATGGCCCAAAAAAGTTGATTCTTCTGGGTGGCCAGCAGCCTTGGGAGAATGGTAAGTCTAGAGCATGGCAGTAAAGAGACTCTCAGACAAAGCAGCGGTCAGAAGGTTTCTCAGGAGGAGCATTTTTTTGTCACCCAAAGAGAAGTGAGACTGGTGCGAACTGTAGACCGAATACAATCAGGAGTAATTGCAGGAACCAATTCCAACTTGGAAGTGGAGGAAAACTGTTGCGACAAAGCATCAGCCCTTACATTCTTAGTGCCAGGTAAGAATTATACTATAGTTGAAATGTGACAAGTAAAGAGCCCATCGCGCCCTTCTGGGAGAGAGGCGTTTAGCCTCAGACAAGAATGTGAGATTCTTATGGTCAGTCAGAATGAGAACGGCACAGTGGTACCTTTTTGAGGAGATGCCTCCATTCCTTACGGGCTAAAATGATCGCTAACAGTCCCCAATCTCGTAATTGCATTCCGCAGGTGACAATTTCTTGGAAAGGTAGCCACAAGGATGCATATCGCTCTGAGGTAGGACGTTGAGAGAGAAGGGCGCCAACTCCAGTCTCAGAAGCATTAACCTCAAGAATAAAGGGTAACATAGGATCAGGATGTGCCAACACAGGAGCAGAAGCAAAGGCAGCCTTGAGACTCTCTTAATGGACTCCGGAGACCAACTATGTGGGTTTCAGGTCATATCAGTCAGGGGCTTGACCAGAGACGAGAAGTTATGAATAAACTTCCGATAATTGGCAAAGCCAAGAAAACGTTGCAGAGGGCATTACCCCCCCCCCCCCCCACGGGTCAGGGCCACTGTAGGACTGCTGAAAGTTTCTCTGGGTCCATAGAAAAACCAGCAGTGAAAATGACATAACCCAAGAATTTTAACCTGTTCACGATGGAACTCGCACTTCTCCAATTTACAATACATCTGTGTGGTAAATCTCTAGGGACTTGGATAATATGAGGATATTGTCGAGATAAACCACCACACATAGCTGTAACAAATCTCAGTAGGTATATCTCGGGCTGCTATCTCATCTTTGATGGTATCCGAGAGACCATGAGAAAAGGCAGCCAGGAGGGTCTCATTGTTCCAAGCAACCTCTGCTGCCAGAGTACAGAATTCAATGGCATAATCGGCAACAGTTCTCCTACTCTGATGGACATGAGGCTCTTGGTAGCAAAAGTGGAGAGTGCGGAAACGTCAAATACCCTTTTGAAGGAAGCCACAAATTCAGGGTATCTCAGGACAATGGGTTTTTGCGTCTCCCATAGATGGTTTGCCCAGGCCAAGGCTCTCTCAGAAAGCAAAGATATCACAAAACCTACTTTGCTTCTGCCGGTGGGAAACACCTGGGGCCGCATATCAAAGTATAGCTCAACCTGGTTGAGCAACTCTCTGCATTGTACTGGATCACCCCCAAATCGATGAGGAAGTAAAGCGGAACCAGACATATCTCTTAGAGGTAATACTCAAGGCGGGTGCCTGCACAGAGACTGGAGCATCAGCAGGGGCGGCCTGCAAAACAGGTTGTACCGGACCAGCCACAGTGAGTTTCCAGGTGAGCCGTGTGATTCAGGAGTGTCTTTTGGAGGTACCATCAAATTCAAAATTATGTTTGAGGCAAAACTCAGTTGCCTCAACAATGAAATCTGCCTGTCTAGCATTCATGAGGGGATCTTTGGCCAAAAAATGTTCGACAGCCAGAAGGCCCACCTCATGGGGGATAAAGAGATGATATATAGAGAGATATATCAAAGTGAGACACATGTGTAGATGGGCTCCCAAGTTTAAAGGGATAGCGTGTCTAACAAATGTATACCATCTGTTCATAGCTGTTGGGCAAGTGGTTGGAGGAACTGGTCTATGTAAATGAAAAAAACACTTGTTACATTTTCCATAGCTGCCACGATTGGACGACCCGGTGGGTTGTTATGGTCTTTGTGTATTTTGGGCAAATGGTAAAAATACAGTGTAAAATTTCTTGTGTGAGAATCGGACACATTCATCCCCATTTTGTATGACTATTCCCCCTCCCTTGTCGACATGTTGCTAGTGAGTGTATATAGTGCTATATGCTCAGTCGTCAGAACTCTGAGGACAGCAGCCACAGTTACTCCTTTTATTCAATACTAAATATAGTTATTCAATGGGGTTGACTTTCTTACTCGCTAACCCCATATCACAGCCCAGTGATTTTTAAAGACTGCCTCCCATTCCATACCATTTGTGTCTTTTAAAGAGACATTTGTTTTTTCAGTTGGCTGGACTATATCCAAATACAATTGTAATGTGCCAGTTTTTTCCCCCTTTAATTTTTACACTATTACTTTCATATTTGTTTTTTTATCATTTTTATTGTTATCACAGGGAATGTAAACATCCCCTATGATAGCAATGGGTAGTGACGGGTACTCTATTTTGAATAATGCTTTCCCAATGGCGCTGTTTATATCCAGCGAAACCAAAGTCATGAAATGCTTGTAGCTTCTGGTTTCTTAGGCCATAGACATGTTTGAAGCCATTCTGGTCTTCGATCAGCTTTATGGTCAGATGGTGAAACCACCGGCTTCATTCTCTGGCTCCCCGGTGGGACAGGAGAGCCCAAGAAAACCATGCGGGGGGGGGGGGGGGGGGTCATTCTCTTCCACTGCTTGTAATAGTATAGCGGCTAATTAGCCGCTAGGATTGCTTTTACATGAAAGCCAAATGCTGGCTGAAATGAATGATACCTAAACTTTCAGGCATCATTCTGGTATAACTACTCAAAATACAGCAACATACGTCGCTGGTCCCTGTTGGACATATATTATAATGTTTGTTTTTTTAATTTGAAAGTGATTGATCGTGGGTATGCCCACTATTAGGATACCGCCCTGCATCCACCCACTTCTAATGATGGGCATACATGCACAGTTTTTTTTATTTTTTTTGTTTTGTTTTTATTGTGGTGGTGAAATTACCTCCTGGCGCTGAATGGCGTACCTGAAAAGCAAACAATGGTAACAATAAAACATTAACTCAATAAAACACCAATTTTTTTTTTTTTTTTGCAACCTGTACCTAAAGAAAAAAAATATATATGCCGAAGCATGGGGGCAATCCACTCCCAATGTTAGGGGCAAATCGCCCCTCCACCCCTGCCCTCATGCTTCAGCATATATACGCTTTTTCTTTTTTTTAACTGTGGTGGTGAATCGCCTCCTACAGCACTGGAGTCGCTGATTTACGTATCATGAGAGCAAACGCTGTTGCTGTCGAGATGAATAAATCAGTGCTGCAGCTGAATGGTGTGCATGAAGAGAAAATAATGGTTAACAATAAAACAAAGTAAACAGTAAAGTAATACCTGAAAAGCAAACATGATAAAACATTGCAGTTAAGCCTAAATTCGAGTAAAACAGAACAATGGCGAGAGAACAATTTTTTTTTTACACTTTTATTTGTAACTAACTAAAACTTTTTATAGTGCTATATGCTCAGTCGTCAGAACTCTGAGGACAGCAGCCACAGTTACTCCTTTTATTCAATACTAAATATAGTTATTCAATGGGGTTGACTTTCTTACTCGCTAACCCCATATCACAGCCCAGTGATTTTTAAAGACTGCCTCCCATTCCATACCATTTGTGTCTTTTAAAGAGACATTTGTTTTTTCAGTTGGCTGGACTATATCCAAATACAATTGTAATGTGCCAGTTTTTTCCCCCTTTAATTTTTACACTATTACTTTCATATTTGTTTTTTTATCGTTTTTATTGTTATCACAGGGAATGTAAACATCCCCTATGATAGCAATGGGTAGTGACGGGTACTCTATTTTGAATAATGCTTTCCCAATGGCGCTGTTTATATCCAGCGAAACCAAAGTCATGAAATGCTTGTAGCTTCTGGTTTCTTAGGCCATAGACATGTTTGAAGCAATTCTGGGCTTCGATCAGCTTTATGGTCAGATGGTGAAACCACCGGCTTCATTCTCTGGCTCCCCGGTGGGACAGGAGAGCCCAAGAAAACCATGCGGGGGGGGGTCATTCTCTTCCACTGCTTGTAATAGTATAGCGGCTAATTAGCCGCTAGGATTGCTTTTACATGAAAGCCAAATGCTGGCTGAAATGAATGATACCTAAACTTTCAGGCATCATTCTGGTATAACCACTCGAAATACAGCAACATACGTCGCTGGTCCCTGTTGGACATATATTATAATGTTTATAAAGGCCCCATGTTCGGGTTTCAAAATGCGATGGCATCTTTGGAGACCCTGTGAAAGTGTGCCCTAGAACTGTGCAGTGCTGTATCCTACTAATGTACTCCACTAGTGTGTGGAAGCGAAAGAAACGGTCACCGATGCAAAGACCAGGTTGGTTAGGGACAATAATAGCGGGTGTCACACCTATATTCCTGCTTGCTACAGACACATCTTCTTTGGGGTGCTTGTTGGGTAGGGGTAACAGGGAGGACATACGGACATGCCTCTCATGTAGCCTGCTCACTGCATTTGCTTTGGGAAGTTGGGCTACAGCATCGTCTGGAAACAAGGGCTGTGATCTCTTCCTGGAACAAACAGCATGTGCGCTGCTAGACCCTAACATATCATAAGCATGCCTCCATCCCTGGAAAAACGAAAAAAGAGGGCAAT